>JANIIA010000009.1:24803661-24820042 GCA_027478495.1 Erythroxylum alaternifolium
ATTCCGAAATAATACTAATAATCTCTAAATAAAATTTTAACGCAAATAAGTCACAAGTCACATTTTAAATCAATCAATCATACCTAGAAAATGGCAATGAATGCATATACAATTATTATAAGGTGTCCAAAAATAAATATTCACATGTGTGTGAATGTACTATGATGCATGAGCAAGAAATGCACTTTTAATTCCTCACTGTACTCTTAATTCACTATTTTGGGGTCTAACCCCGAACATGGGATGTCACAGTCTAGCAACACATCATAACCCCCAATTGATCCGGAAAGTAAGTAGTTTGATGAACAAACGCATGCTCGTCATATATATATATATATGTTGAGGTGGTCCAGTTATACTAGAATCGTTCTACTTGGTCTCGAATATGAAAAAAACACCAGAGACCTAATTCAGTAATATTGACATCGCAATCTCATCGAGACATATCTTGATCTCACCGAGATCCATTTGGCTCTATTGCTCTCCATATAGTAGATCTTTATCCAAAACCATTTTACGAATCCTTCGAGTCACTCTTATGCGTGTGACCTATTAGGTTCCCGGTTATGTTGGCCACTTGGATGAACACTTAATCCAAGCAAGTCATGAGCGGCGTCTAGCAACACATCATGACCCCCAATTGACATAAAAGTAAGTGGTTTGACTAACGAACCCATGCTCGTCACGAACCATCTCACGAACCTTCCCATAGACAACTGCTGTGCAATTTGTTCTTTCACCATGCTATATCCCACTTGGTTATGAGTATAGGCAAAGTGTCAACTCTCACTAGACTGACTATGTCAAATCTTGCCCAAGTGATGTCATTTCTCATCCTAGGACTCATTACTCTATATGTAAATGAAGACATTCTTCATGACGCATGTACTCCTACTAGAGATTTTCAAGTAATGACCCCGATAAGAGGCCGTGCGTATCATCTTTTGCTATCACAGAAGTAGTGAATCCTCTATTGGCTACTCAATTACCTTCAAATACCTCAAGCTATACCCAATCACCACCCTATGAGCAACCTCTGAAAGGCAATAAGGAATGGAGTCAAAGCACAGAATCAGTATCCAAGATTTCCTTGAGTACCTCAAGTCTAAGGATACTTGCACCATTGTTATGATGAGATTATCAATGATATTATAATAGAACATCCATGTGATGATCTCATGGTAGGTCATCCAATGTACTTACTACCTCTAGTAAGCATCCACATCTCAACTCTAAACATCTCATGTTTACAGTTGGTGAGATCCACTACTTGATCAAATCAAGAAGTTTGACATGTGCTAGTTTATTTGGATTAACAATGTCTAGTCTCATTAATCCTATGACTAGGGATAATTTAGATACTGACATAATTGCTTATGATAGGAATCTCAGTAGTATGATCACATCTTAATTTCCTTCATACTATGTCATATATCATGGACTTCATTAATTTGCATATATATCAATATTAATTCATAAATAATGAATACCAAATTAACGAAATATGCTTTCTTTATTATTGAAAATAAAGTCTAAATGTAACTTTATACAAAACGCACTAAAGGTGATTGCCTTTAGGGTACTACTCTAACATTAGTCATGATTCACTATTGTGTCAATTTTTTATTAGTTCAAGTCTATCCTAAATTTTGATTGTTTCGTAGTCCCTTAGCCTTATGGTTGTCTACAACAAGCACATAGCCTTAGACTTTGAAAAGATATATTGGATTTTTAGAACACACTTAAAAGATGAAAAGAAGTTTGAGGAGTCGAGTGAATTAAGGGATAAAGATAAGAAGCAGTTTTATGAGTTAACTAGTTTATATAATCAAATTAACTATCTTAATGCTCTTGTCAAGAGCTTAGAGGAAGAAAATGATCAAATGGAGAAACTCTCTCGATAATAGGAAAGTTATTACATTGGAAAACAATTCAAATTTGACGTTTGATGAGTGTTTTTTAATATTAAGACCCTTCAGACATAGAACTATAACAACATCATACACTTATTTATTAATGGCCAGGCCTATAAGGATTTGGTTAAGAGAAAATATAGGAGCTTTTCAATCAATTCTTTGTTGATCAAAGACATTAATAAAAAGCAATAAACTGGCATACATATTGAACTATCATAAGTATACCTTGGGCAATGTAGATGGCGGAAGTGATGCTAGTAGTGACGAAGACGTGGCCGCGTCCAGATTTGTCATTTATTTATGTATAGTTATACATTTTGTATTAGATGTATATGTAAGCCTTTTTATGCTTGATTTGGATTTTAATTCCACTAAACATTAAAGAATAGAACTTTCCCAACTCTATTGTTTATTACTTGTTTCTACATTTTATGGTCTTTCATTGTAGACTAGTTATTAAATAGAAAGCGTTTTGCCTTGTTATATTTTGAATACATGTCATCAAATTGTTTAGTTTGCTTGTTGTTTATTGGTTTCATCTTAATCATTGTATTGCTTTAGGTTTATAGTCTATCTTGTTTGTAGCACCCCAATCTCATAGGGCATATTCCTGAACCTACCGTCAGCATTCGAGAAAATACTCTACGAGAGTGGCATGCTAGGATAATCAGTTAAACTGATTGCAAAAATTTTCATGCAGCACACACATTTTTAGGAAGCAAGGAATCATTATTGGCCCATTTTATTCAAAAACACTTTCAGTTGCAAGTTTTACAATAATTAAAACTTCATCATATATTCCAATAATCAATTGGGCCTAATGCAAAACATTTCCAGTCATACAGTCATTACAATTTTCAATTTGCATAAATGCTGTACAATATTTGCGGAGCACAATTTTAAAAAACAAAAGAAAGACTATAGATATATGCAGGTACAGCTGATCCCGACCTCTAACTCTTATCCAAATGCAGTGGTTAGACTCCAGTTGGTCTAATTGATAACTCCTTTAAGCCTAACAAAATATTGCAATTTTGGGGTGAGTTTTGCGAACTTAGTGAGTGAATCATCATTGATGTGCTCACCCATGTCAGGATACAAATATTACAAGAAATAACCAAATTCACATACATATCATATTATTCAGAATCAGTTCTCATTTAATACATCTTCCAATTGTGTATACCAACTCTCAATATATACATATTTCTATAAACACTTTGTGAATACAAACGTTTCATATAATCATTTCAGAATAATCTTTGTGAATACAAACGTTTCATATAATTATTTCAGAATAATCTAATCATTCATCTCATCAACATGTACACAACATATCGTTGTGTCAACACAATTCAATAACTTTTCACAACCATTCACATAATACATGTAAAGATATATATGCAATGCACATGAGACTCCACTTTCATTTTTATTTTTTTGTGACCGAGTTCCTATTAATTATCCCATATTCGTTGTGAATATCGAGCTTATTTTAGGTACTGACCCATATCTCATGTGGATATTGGGCTTATTTTAGGTACTGACCTATATCTCTTGTAGTTACCGGGCTCATTTACAACTAAGCCTGTGACTCTTTATGCATATTCTGAGCTTTAAGCTCTTTTCAGGCTGGTCACTCCAGTCATAACTCCTTAATCTGATCATGCACATCAATGTCATGAAATGCATCATCTCACATAATTTGCTATCAATTACTTTCATTCAATGTGCACAGTCATTTATCAAAATCATTAGATCAGAGTCTGACATTCAACATTTAGTTGAGTACCACTTATTCCATTCACATTCACATTCACATTTATCATCAGACATTAGTCCGGCATTCAACAATAATGTTAAGGATCACTTATTCAGTCAAATTCACATATAATGAGCACTTCCAATACAGTCCCAAAAAATGGTCTCCTCGGACAATCAATGTCCATAATTATCAAAATTGCACCAATAACAGTTTGATACGTAAAAATTAAACAAGTAAAATACATCTAAGTCAAATCACTACATATATAACTCAAACAGAAAAGCACATATAATGGAGTTGAAACATCTAGGTTAACTCACAGCATGCTCCAGGTGAGTTATTACCTTGATGATCTGGCAATGTCTGGATGTTGTCGGTCAACTTGTGCTTCTATATCATATAATACACACATAATCCACAAATTACTAAGTTGATCAATCATATAATTGTTCAACCATGTATCATGTTCAATGCATGCTCAATTGACTATTTTGGATATTTATCCTTAATCAAATCACTTGACTAATTACAACATCATTTGTGTATGTGAATCTTACACTTAGGTTCATAGGTAAAAGAACTTGGTTAATCTAATATCATCAATCATATGTCTATCACATACATTCTTTCCAATTCTTTCTCTAAGATTATAAGATCACAAAGTATTCAATTCTCATTCACCTTTACTTAATACACATTACTCTCACTTGAATCACATTATCCATATATGATCACTTTCATTTTTATAACATCTCTAAATTTCTAAAATTTGTCTCAATGATATCAACTATCCATGCTTAAGTTATAACTTCCATTATCACTTAGAACATATCACATATTTAATCACTTTATTCATCATCCACTAAGTTCAATTCAAGCTTCATTCAAGCCTAAATGCATCAAAGGAAAGAACCTAACCATTTTTCCTGTCAAACCACACATAAAAGAAGTATATTTTACTTGATAACCATTCCTATTTTCCAGCTTTTCTAACTCTATTTTCAGGTCAATTTTGTATGACCATTTTGACCTAGAAAATGAGCTATTTAGGCATCACCTTCTTCTAAAAAAATGTTCCTATATGTATTAAGTTTCTAAAAAAATCAAGGTCATGCAGTTTGGTTTAGTATTCTGTGAATTATACCCAAAATACTACAGATTATTCTCAAACAATGACAACACTCAGTACTCAACTTTAAGCCAAATTTCAAAACCCTTATAGATAGAATTCAAATTCAATTCCTTCATTAAAATTGTAGTCATATGTCTTTTTTTTATTAATATAAATTAAAAATCATCCCATTTGGATATATACAGATTAAGATATGGCTAAAATACAGATTCATGTTCAATGGAAACACTCCATCTAACATATTCCAACATAGGGGTCTATCACAGGCAGTATTGGGGAAATAGACATAACTCAAGCTCTAGTCACGATTTTCTCAAGCCACTTTCACGAAGATCAAGCTAAGATCTATATATACAACTTTAATTCTTTGAGTTTCTTCAAATTCGTGCTCTAATGATATGAAAGACAGATCGAAAAAGAAAGATGAAATTGAAACTAAAATTTCAACTTACCTTGATAACCTCTTTCCTTCTCCTCTTCTCTCCTGCTTTTTCTCTCCTTCTCTTCTTATTTTCATTTTTCTCCCTCTTCTAACCTTATGGCCGACCTTCACTCTCACTTCTATTGCCTTTTTCATTCATTTTATCTAGAAAATTCAACGAAAGTCAAACTAATTTATGTGTCACCATTTCGTTGGTCTATGTGTCACCATTCTATTAGTACGTATGTTATCCTTCTATTGGTCCATGTGTTACTATTCTATTAATTCATGTGTCACTTACTTTAGGCTCCACATTTAACTCATTTAAGCCTCTATATGTCACTACCTATAAGGCTACACATGACACCAATTGTAAGGCTATACATGTCACCAATTGTAAGGCTATATATGTCACCATTTGTAATGCTACACATATCACCATTCTATTTCTCCACATTTCACAAGTATAAGGTGCCATTTGTCATAAATCTAAAGTGCCACTTGTGGAAATAATACTCAAGCCACTCATCATCCATTTAAGTGATCCATTTGTCACTTATTCCCAATGCCATATGTCACCATTTCATAGGCCTAATCAACCTAAATTCTCATATATCAATTTGTCTTGCTCTTTAACATTTTTCTTAGACTAGATGCACATATCACCTCATCAATTACTCAATTGTAATGATACATTCCCAATTTACTAATTATAGTCCATCAAAATAAAATTCAAGACAAAATCAACACATAATTACATCATGATCAATAAAACCTTTTATACCCTGGAACATGTCAATTGAGTGCATATACTATCTTGCAATGTTTTCTAAATCATGATTCATATGTGTATACGAATATTATGCACGTGAATGAAATGAATCTCATAAATTCTTAAATGAAATAACTCATATGACTCAATCTAACAGTTTAATATCTTAACAATTTTATGAGGCAAGATGTTACACTTATTGTAGTGTCTAGATATAAATTCATGTTGAAGTGTAAGCTTACATCTTGAGAGTAGTTTGATATAATTTCTTCTTGGAAAAATACATATTTCCATTGGCTCAGTCCTATGATCCAATATTAATGATGGCATCCAAAGGTCGCAACATTTCTTTAGTTTTTTTAATCTTTGATTAGTTGATCATAAGTGTCAGTGTCAGAAACAACTCATAGAAACTACAAAGCTTACAAAATTTTCAACTTTTCAAGTTGAAATGTTTACATCTTTTAAATTTGTATGCATATTGCATACTATTAGATCAATTTGTAGATCATGAACATGAATTTGTTCCTCTTATTATAATTATATGACAACCCTAAAAAGCTTTCCTCTTCATTCTATTGTTCAAAATGCAATAGTTATTGGTTCTAAAGGGTAAAGATCCAAATGAAATTAATCTCAAGAAAGAAACTGAGGGGTCTAGGAGCAATGGAAGTGATAATAGTTATGACATCAACTTAGATATCTCGAGAACTCCAGTGGAAACAAGCCCAGTATCTTCTCAACAAAGTACTGATATGAATAGATTTTGCTATATTTTTATATGCTATTTCATTTAAATTCATTACTATTTTTTAAGTTTAATTGCCCATTTTGTGTTTGTATTGAATTTACATGTAGATTTAATGATGGAATACAAATACAAGATTAAAGCATGAAGTTTTGAAGCCATTAGAAGCATCAAAGAGGCTGTCTAAAATGACAACCCATGAAGAAAAATCCAACAGGAAATGACGATGCAGTGCAAGAGGTTAGAGTAAAACACAGTCTATGTTTTACACAGGCATCATCTATGAAAACAAAGTCTGACGATGCCTGTGTTATGTAGACAATTGCATGAAACTCAGACGTTTGGCCAAAAAGAAGGCTGTAGGTTTTAAAATAAAGAAGTAAGAATTTATTTGTCTCATCACAGCTACAGTAGGGGCGTGAAGAGAGAGTAGTGCAGCTGGAGTGGCTTTAAAGAAAAGAAGAAGGGTGGTGGCATAAATAAAAGAAAGAGGCTGGCGTTAGAGAAAACAAGAGCAGAGGCGGCATAAACAAAGGGTAGGTGAATAGTACCAAGGTCTAAAGTTTTTATTTGTCAAATCATAAATAGTAAAGAGTAGGGAAGCTTGCGGCAATAGTGTAGGACCAAAGGGGTTTTTAGTTGTGGATGATTTTTATAGGGTTAAAGTACTTTCTTGGGAGACCTATGGAAAGCTAAATGTCCCTAAGCCAGTTCGGAGGTGACATCGACACTGACGGCCCGGGTTAAGTAATTTTTTATTGTTTTTGTTATTTCTTTCTCTCATTAGGAATTGATTATGCTATCTTGTGTTTATTAGGTTGGGTATTGAATGATGATGATTTTAATGCGTTCATTAAATCGTTTGATAGCATATCCATTGCTAGAATTTCGATAAATATGTAATTGTTATGCTGAAATTCATGTGAAGCGACTAATGATTTGTAATCATTAGAGATAATATGACCTAGGTTAAATGACGCATCATATGTGGTTGTTGCCTTAATTAATCAGTTTTCCTAATTCTTAATGCTACTGCCAAATTAAGTCTAGAGAACGTATCATAGGTTATTCGATGGTTAGGTTTAATTAATAATCGTATCTTGATTAAACAAAACCTAAGGGAAAACTCGGGTTAATTATTAACCCGTAATTATTAGTTTCTAGGGGAGGTTTGAGAATAATAAATCAATAAAATATGCTTAATTAGGGTGTAGGCCGAGATTGAACCAAAGAACCAGATAATTTTACCATTTTTTGTATATTTTCTTTAATTTGTTTTTATTAGTTAGTTTCATTTTATTTTCTTATTCCAAAATCCAAACCCCACCATTTTTCCTAAACACCAATTAATTTAATTTCATAAGCTAACTGAACACTCCCTATGGGATCGACCTAGATTCACCAGTACTACAGTAGTAGTCTAGTTATTTTATTGTGACTAGTGTTATTACGATGCACTATCAATTTTGGCATCGTTGCTTGGGAGTGTGGTGTTTTAGTTTTTGTTTGTGATTTAATTATATATTTTTTATATTTGTTCATAATTGATTTATTTTAGTTATTTCGTGATCCTTTCTTTATTTTGTTTCATGATTGTGATTAAAAAAATCGATATGGATGGAAGTAATTTCTTTTATAACTCATATTCTCAATCCTATAACAATGTTAGGACTGACCAACCTAACTTTCTTTATGGATGAGATAATCATCATAATTACTTTCATGATAGTTTACAAGATGCACATCAATTCTCATACAGACTAGAAGCTTCCTATCACGACTCTGGTCCATCTCTGGAAGAGTTGATTAATATTATGAATGCTAATACTTTGCAATTGCAGCAGAATACTCTACAATTCCAACAGGATGGAGGGAAATTTCCAAAAACTACATATGGATTACCACCCAAGATTCGAAGAGCTAACACGACTCAGGTATGTCTATAGCAAAAATGCTTCATATTATGGCTATTAACAATCTTCAAATTCAACAGGATATGCAACAGTTCCAACATAATATGCAACAGCTGTTTCAGCAAGTTGTACAACAAATTCGAGAGGATGCTCTGCAATTCCAGCAAGATACATTGCCTTGATGGGGAGATATCAATCATCTGGAACTACAAAGTAAAGAGGAGCAGTCATATCAACCTGAGGTGTACCCAATGGATGTTTGTAGGGAAACTTTACAAAGTGATAAGGAGCTTGAGAATTTTGAGATCAACCTTCAATGAATTGCTTGTGTAGAAGAAGCTAAGAACGAGCTTAAAGCAAAAAAAGATACATCTTTTAGCTCGGATGTAACTACTGAGTTCCATTTTAATTTTGAAACTAGCTCTTCACATTTACATAGAAAATTAAAGGAACTAAACGAGGAAGAAAAATGTGAAAAGATGTTCGAAATATCACCTGAGTGCATGGATTCAGTTGAGATTGGAAGGATGAGGATAAGGAAGGAGCTAAATGGGAACAATTATTAACCAAGATCCTATCTTGAAGAACCTCATGTTGAAGAATCGCATATTCCATCAGAAGATCATAATTTTGTCATGTGAGGAGAAGATGGAGTCAAGCCAACGACCCTAAACAAAGGCGTTTCTTGGGAGGCAATCTAAGGGAAGTAAATTTCTTTTCTTTATATTTTCACATTTTTTTTATATGCATATGTGTTCTCTGTTAGTTTATTTTGCTTGTTTTTAAGTTTTCAATCAAAATGAGAGAAAGAATAAAACAAACAAAACAAGCATTTTCTCGTTTTATGTTCTGGGATTATATGTCATAAGTAGAGAATGAATTGACTAGAGAATTTCATAGCAACTTTGACATATACTTTTGCTCTTATGATTTGTTGATATGCATTATCTTTAGAAGAGTAGTGACTAGTAGTAAACAAAGTTGGTGAGATTTTGAGCCTTATTAGACTGAAACATCCATATTAGTTTCACTGTCTTTTGATAAAGTGTAACCTTTATGACATGTACATCCTAATTTTGTGTTGAATTTCTATTCGAGACTATATATTTATCACATAGATTAACATGGATATTATTAGGCATTCTTTGTTTTCATTAACTACATTAGCCAAATAATGTAGTTAGCCAAATAACCTACCCTATTGACATGATTTTTCCTTGTTAACTCCTTTTGAGCTTTATACTTTTTCTTTGTGTACTAACCACATTACATGCTTTATGCCTAGCCAAATGTCCTACCCAAGCCATAAAGCTAGTGGAACATTTGTGATTGTTGAGTTTGTGGATGTACAAAATTCTAAATGTCAGGGTGTCTATATGTGTGGGTTTATTATGATATTGGGATGTTTTGTCATTCAAATTCTCATGTTAATTTAGTTTCTTTTAATCTAAAAAAAAGAAAAGAGAAAAAAAGAAAAGAAAAGAAAACGAAAAAGAAAGAAAGAAAAAGAAATAGAATGAAAAAATGTTTAAATAAATGTATCTAGAAGCAAGTGCATATGTCTTGAAAAGTTGTTTACAATTAATGCATTCTCCTAAAGTTGTGATGAATGGGTTATTTGAGTATATTGGATATGAGGTAGATATTGGTTTGGAAGGTTCACTCTTATGGTTTCAATATATTGGTGGCATAAATTATATGAGTGATTCCTTCGGATTGGTATATGCTTCATGTGGTTGGTAGGTGAGAGTTGAATGAGGTTGTGAAATATAAATGTTGTGTTCGTCATAGCTAAGGGTACCTAGTTTTTGATTGAGTGTTACTTTTGTTTCACTATATTTGATGGCTTTTATGCTATTTGACCCAAACACATCTCACCTTACTTTTACCACATTACAACCTTGAAAAGTCCTTTGATCCATGATTTCGCATGTGAACATTAGTAGTGTAGAAATGAAATGATATGCAAAGTTATGGATTGTCATGACCATGAATAGTGATGAGTGTACTCGTTGATACATTTTAGTTAAATACATGTTCCGAGTCTACCATTAGACTGCTCCTTTTTAAAGGTATTGAATGTTGATTGATCATGAGTAAAAGCTTGGAATGTTGAATTCCTGCTATGCTTTTTGAAAGTCATTCATCTTTGGTTGTGATTATATTGTCTTGAAAAATATGGGAATTGAGTAAATATTTTTGGGTCTTTGAGCTTAATTTTAATGTTTTCCCCGAGGATAGCCAAAAGCTAAGTGTAGGGGTATTTGATATGAATAGATTTTGTTATATTTTTATATGTTATTTCATTTGAATTCATTCCTTTTTTTGAGTTTAATTGCTCATTTTGTGTTCGTATTGATTTTACATGTAGATTTAATGATGGGATACAAATACAAGATTAAAGCATGAAGTTTTGAAGCCATTAAAAGCATAAAAGAGGTTGTCCAAAATGACAGCCCATGAAGAAAAATGCAGCAGGAAGCAACGACGCAATGCAGGAGGTTAGAGTAAAATACAGTCTGCATTTTACGCAGACAACATCTGCGTTTCACAAAGACAACGTCTGAGTAACACAGAAAATTATGTTAAACACGCAGACATTTGGCCAAAGAGAAGGGGCGTAGGTTTTAAAACAAAGAAGGAAGAGTTTATTTGTCCCATCACAGCTACAGTGGGGTGCGTGAAGAGAGAGCGGCACAGCTGGAGTGGCTTTAGAGAAAAGAAGAACGGTGGTGGCAGAAATAAAGGAAAGAGGCTAGCGTTAGAGAAAACAAGAGCAGAGGCGACAGAAACAAAGGGCAGGTGAATAGTAGCAGGGTCTAAAGTTTTTATTTGTCAAATCATAAATAGTAAAGAGTGGGGAAGCTTGCAGCAATAGCGTAGGACCAAAGGAGTTTTTGGTTGTGGATGATTTTTATGGGGTTGAAGTACTTTCTTAGGAGACCCATGGAAAGCTAAATGTCCCCACACTAGTTCGAAGGTGACATCGACGCTGACGGCCCTGGTTAAGTAATTTTTTATTGTTTTTGTTGTTTCTTTTCCTCATTAGGAATTGATTATATTATCTTATTTTTATTGGATTGGGTATTGAATGATGATGATTTTAATGGGTTCATTGAATCGTTTGATTGCATACCCATTGCTAGAATTTTGATATAATTAGTAATTGTTATGTTGAAATTCATATATAGTGACTAATGATTCGTAATCATTAGGGATTATATAACCTAGGTTAAATGACGCATCGTATGTAGTTGTTGCCCTGATTAATTGGTTTTCCTAATTCGTAATGTTAATGCCTAATTAAATCTAGAGATCGCATCCTAATTTATTTAGTGGTTAGGTTTAATTAATGGGTTATTTGAGTATATTAGATATGAGGTAGATATTGCTTTGGAAGTTTCACTCTTGTGGTTTCAATGTACTGTTGGCATAAATTATATGAGTGATTCCTTCAGATTGGTATATGCTTCATGTGGTTGGTAGGTGAGAGTTGAATGGGGTTGTGAAATATAAATGTTGTGTTCGTCATAGCTAAGGGTACCTAGTTTTTGATTGAGTACTTTTGTTTCAATATATTTGATGGCTTTCATGCTATTTGACTCAAACACATCTCACCTTACTTTTACCCACATTATAACCTTAAAAAGTCCTTTGATCCATGATTTTGCATATGAACATTAGTGGTGGAGAAATGAAATGATATGCAAAGTTGTGGATTATCATAACCATGAATGATGTTGAGTGTACCCGTTGATACATTTTAGTTAAATACATTTTTTGAGTCTACCATTAGATTGCTCCGTTTTTAAAGGTATTGAATGTTAATTGATCATGAGTAAAAGCTTGGAATGTTGAATTCTTGCTATGATTTTTAAAAGTCACTCATCTTTGGTTGTGATTATATTGTCTTGAAAAATATGAGAATTGAGTAAATATTTTTGGGTCTTTGAGCTTAATTTTAATGTTTTGCCCGAGGACAGCTAAAAGCTAAGTGTGGGGGTATTTGATATGAATAGATTTTGTTATATTTTTATATGTTATTTCATTTGAATTCATTCCTTTTTTTTTTAGTTTAATTGCTCATTTTGTGTTCCTATTGATTTTACATGTAGATTTAATGATGGGATACAAATACAAGATTAAAGTATGAAGTTTTGAAGCTATTAAAAGCATCAAAATGGTTGTCCACAATGACAGCCCATGAAGAAAAATCCAGCAGGAAACGACGACGTAGTGCAGGAGGTTAGAGTAAAATACAGTCTGCATTTTAGGCAGACAACATCTGCATTTCACAAAGACAACGTCTGAGTAACAAAGACAACTTTGTTAAACGCAGACATTTGGCCAAAGAGAAGGGGGCGTAGGTTTTAAAACGAAGAAGGAAGAGTTTATTTATCCGATCACAGCTACAGTGGGGGGTGTGAAGAGAGAGCAGTGCAGCTGGAGTGGCTTTAGAGAAAAGAAGAATTGTGGCGGCAGAAATAAAAGAAAGAGGCTGGTGTTAGAGAAAACAAGAGCAGAGGCGATAGAAACAAAGGGCAGGTGAATATTAGCAGGGTCCAAAGTTTTTATTTGTCAAATCATAAATAGTAAAGAGTAAGGAAGCTTGCGGCAATAGCGTAGGACCAAAGGAGTTTTTGGTTGTGGATGATTTTTATGGGGTTGAAGTACTTTCTTGGGAGACCCATGGAAAACTAAATGTCCCTACACTGGTTCGGAGGCGACATCGACGCTGATGGCTCGGGTTAAGTAATTTTTTATTGTTTTTGTTGTTTCTTTCTCCCATTAGGAATTGATTATGTTATCTTATGTTTATTGGATTAGGTATTGAATGATGATGATTTTAATGCGTTCATTGAATTGTTTGATTGCATACGCATTGCTAGAATTTTGATATAATTCGTACTTGTTATGTTGAAATTCATGTATAGCGACTAATGATTCGTAATCAATAGGAATTACATGACCTATGTTAAATGACGCATCGTATGTAGTTGTTGCCCTGATTAATTGGTTTTCCTAATTCGTAATGTTAATGCCTAATTAAATCTAAAGATCGTATCCTAAGTTATTCAGTGGTTAGGTTTAATTAATGATCGTATATTGATTAAACAAAACTTAAGGGAAAACTCGGATTAATTATTAACTCACGATTAATAGTTTCTAGAGGAGATTTGAGAACAACAAATCAATAAAATATGCTTAATTAAAATGTAGGCCGAAATTAAACCAAAGAATTGGATCCCTACCGAATTCTCCAATTTTAACATTTTTCGTATATTTTCTTTAATTTGTTTTTATTAGTTTGTTTATTTTTTTTTCTTATTCCAAAATCCAAAAGTCTTCTCTTCATTTTATTTTTTTAATTTGTTTTTATTAGTTTGGTAGTAGATTGGTGTATAGAAGTGACCAAGTATGCTTTAATATCTATTTTAGCCAGGAATACCAAGCTTTGTGCGAAAACTTTGCTTCCCATACTAATATTTCTTTCAAAATTTTGGTAAACTTGGTACGCTGGATCTGCGGATAAAGAAGAGAATTTCTTAATTGGTTAAGGTACATGTGCTAGCTAGTGAGTGGGTTCCAAGCTCTGGCATGTAGCATGGGCCATAAAATTAAAAAAAAATTACAATTTTTCATTTGAACATTTTTTAATTGCAAATGATGTTTTGGAAGCATGAATTAATATAACAACTGCATCTGTATTTGCACTGAGAAAACTTTAGGAATTGCTATGGGGTTGATATTTTTAGAATGATTTGGATTTATAAGAAACGCGAATAGAATCTAATGTCTTAAGTAGGTAGCAAAGCAAAATGTCTGAATGAGGGAGTGAAAGACCGAAAAATGAAAGGAGGGAAGGTAGATTCTGAGCACACATTCCAAGAGAGAACAAGCCAAGGAGATGGGAGGAGAAATTGCCATTATGCTTTGAGATTTTGAAGGAGACGTTTGAATAGTTTCATCGGACATGAGAAAGTAAACAACTATGCAATGCCCTCTTCTTTCTGCATGATATCCATGTGACCTGCTACCACCACTTCCCCTATCATTCAACAAAACAACAGAACCCTTTGTCTGTTATGTTTGTAAGGGACTTTGTCCCATATTGGAAGTGAGTGAAGAAGGGGGGAGGATAAACAAGTATAAATAAACCCCCTCCCCCTTCCATTTAAATCATCCAAAAAGAAAACAAATATTAACTCTTAGTTACTCATCCTTTGGTGAGTAAGAAAAAGACTAAGAGTAGTAAGTTTTTTTTTGTGAGTAATTTTGGGGTGTATTGGGGTAAGGGTTTAAGAGTGTGTGTAAACACTAGTGAGTTGAGTGTTGAGAGTAAAAACCTGTAAGTGTTATTTTTCTCCCTAATAAAAAGGGTGTGCAGTAGCCCCGGAGACGTAGGCACAATTTAGCCGAACTCCGTTATCAAATTTTGTGTTGCTCTATTAGCATTCTAGTTGCGTGGAAATAGTTGAATTTCCTAACAATGCTTACCCTTAACTTCTCTTCTTAAAAATGATTCTCAGGCAAAGGAGGTTTTGGCAGGATCTTCATCTTTTATGTGGAAACTACGGAAGCTTCTCCTATATAACTTATAAACGAAGGCTCAATTATGCCTCTCTATGCTAAATTATAAGCCTTTGAAATAGTTTGATTCGATAACATCTCACTCTTATCACATAAGGCAGGTGCTAAACCTTCTAAGAATCTCGAAATCATCTACCCTTTTGCCTCTCCCAAATCATTAAGATGAGATAACCTCACAAATTATGTAGTGAAGTCATGAATAGATCAAGAAACTTGTCAACATCATTATACTATTGAAAAAGAATATGCTCATAATTCAGCAACAAAAAATCCTTTTGAATCATTTGTTTCATCCGCTTCTAAGACCAAATCAAATCCTTCTCATCATTCCATCTCCTCTCTTTGATCTTCTCCCACCAAGCAGAAGCAACTCCCTTCAACCTACAAGCCACTAACTTTACTTTTCTCCTTTCCAAGGTTGCATGGTAATCAAATAACCATTCAACGTCTACGATCCAATCAAGAACTCCTTCGATATTAAATTCTCCATTGAAGACAGGAATATCTACCCAAAACTTGAAACTACCATCAAGTTTTATTTGGTTATGTTGTCCATCACAGGAGGACTCGTCAACTCTAATTAGTTGTCATAGGCAAGCTGCCCCCTAACTTAAGTAGGAACAAGTCTCTTAATAAGGTATCTTAGGCCTCATTCTTTGCTAGCACAATCTTCATCATTGTCCATATCCTTGTTGCAAGAGGGTTAAGGGCATCGAGCTGCACCAGGATCTCCTTGAAATGTGTCTCTAAACGATCCTCTAATCGCTGGATAATCTAATGTTCCATCTCCTTTAGTACCTTCCTCTTAGTATTTTAACCTAGGGTTATATGTGGTGTAATTTATGTTTCTGTTGTCATCACTAGCCACGAAGGGGGTGTTTTAACCCGCTCTGATACCACTTAACACAACGAGAAATGAAGAAAAACTAAGCAAAATTCTTAATTTGAAGAAACACAAGTTAACTCAAGCAGGAAACTTATTGTAATAGACGTTCCATGTCACAAGATGATAAACATCTGCAGATATATCCAGATCTTCATAATCTTCATACAATCTCACCAGTACATATTTGATTTTCTTTGATTTGTAATTTTCTCATTTGATTTTATTTTATGTATCTCA
>JANIIA010000009.1:24833614-24844728 GCA_027478495.1 Erythroxylum alaternifolium
AATCAATTAATTAATTATTAAATTTTTATAAACTAATCAATTTTATAAACTAAAATAAATTAATTATTTTTAATTTAACAATCTTTTTTTAATTAAATTTAAATTATTTTATAAGTAAATATATTTTAAATTATTTAATTTTATATAATCTTAAACTGATTTTATAATATTCTAATATCGATTAAACCTTTTGAATCTTTTAACTCTTAACTTCTACTCCGGTCTTAAAAATATTGACAAAAACCACATTAAAATTGAGGCCTATAACAAAATTCATTAAGAGAAAAAATGTGATGGCATTTGCAATTGCAATAACTATTGGAATGACTTCCTCACGTTGGATCCTAAAGCAGTATCCCGTCGCTCCATTCCCTGTTATACTTGAGACTATTATTTTTTCTTCTTTCTTTTTCTCAAAAGAGCTCCAACAGCCCTATCACTCAATTAAATGCCAAGAAAGAACTCAAAAAGAACATCCCTTCACATTGAGATGTCACCTGGTTCTATTAAGCGAACAAATGCCTTGAGGAACACAAGCAATTTTTTCAGGTATGATTGAACCATGGTCCTACTGCACCATTTACGTGTCCATTTCCGTGGATTGCAACACCGTTTGGAATAAGGGACTGGGGCAATCCAACAGTCATCGGAGGAGAAGCAGTGGGATATAACCCATGATTGTGAGGCAGGGCATGGGGGCTAACAAGAGGACTGGCAACAGGACTTCCCTTTCGCTGCTGGAGCGCATGGATCTGCCTGAGCCCTTCCTCGTGAATACGTGAAATTGTCTCCAACTCCTTCATTGACAAAGCTTCCAATCCAGCACCATAGAGAGGAGCATGTCGTGACATCTCCTCTTGAAGTGAAGCCTCAAGAGTGTGGATATATTGCTGTAAAGAAACAGACAGGCATTAGAGAAGATAAGAGAACCAAGGGGGTTGGCGCAGTTTCTTTAGAGAATACAAGTTAAAGCTTTCAAGAATGCCCAAAAGTAAATTACCAATCTTATGGTTCTAATAGAAAAAGGTTAAGTTGACATTCCCTAAAATTTCAAACAAAAGAGAGTCAACAATACATTAGGTGGTATAGTTTCACTCATCCATTAAACTACAATAGATCAATCAAATAACAACTCATAAAAATCAAGTAGTCAACAGCGAAGAAGAACATGATAGTCTTAATGATAAGAAGCACAGGTAAGTTCAGAAAATAAATAAAGTAAACAAAACCTGGCAAGCCTGCAATTTTGATTCCATTCCATCTATATATGCCTCACAGCGAGCAACTTGCTCTTCTTTCTCCCTTTTCTCCCCCTCAGTCTGCCCAACTGTTTGTGTCAACCTCCTAACTTCATCCTCCAATGACTGCCGAATTTCCTCTCGAGTCACATTCTCAGTGGCATATCGTTTTAATTCTTCATCAAATCTCTTCCGTGCAGCCTCAGCACTTTTTAGCCTTTCAGCCAGAGCATTTTTCTCCTTTACTACTCTCTATGAAATTCATAGAATAATTTCAAGTTTAGGAAGATAGAAGCCAATGCCACTCGCAAGTAACATATGAAAACAACCAAGCAGCAGTTATGACAAGAACAGATTAGTTCAGCCAAAACAATTCCACTCAATTGCATCTCCTTAAGCAGATATTCACAAGCAGCATTCTACGAAAAAAAACCAAGTGCATATGCAAAGGGCATTTATTAAGAATCTGATTCAAACCAAAAAGCAATACCAAGATGCAAATAGATACTATTTCATGACTCAGCAACTAATAGTATTTCATGGCTCAGAAACTAGCACACCGATGTCATGCTAAAACTTTTACAAGTTTGCCGTGGACAGTCCTAGCCTACGGGAAATCAAATGCAGCTATTATAACACATTAAGATAGCAAGCCTCATACATGAAGCTACGAGTCATGTACAAATTCATGCCAGCTTCCCCAAATTCCTTTTGAAGCTGCACGAAGTGCTCTCAGCAGTGCAAAAGATGAGATGTTTAAAAAGGTAAAAAAATACATATGAACTCGGTGAATCTGAAAAGTAAAAGATACAGCAGAAATGGTGACAGGAATATAATGATGATCACAAAGAAGTTATGTTACCTTTAGTTCATCCCTTTTCCGGGACTTCAACTGGGAAAGTTGTGCCTCAGAATCATGAAGACGATCCTGAAGAACTTTCTTCTCAGATTTGAGTTTTTTAATTTCATCATCCCGCTCTGAACGCACCCACTCAAGCTGACTCTCAACTTCTTGTATTTGTTCAGAGAGTTCCTTTTTTTCCCGTGCAGATCGATCCAACTCAGCCCTCAATTCAGACTGTCATTTGATGAAAATAATTAAGTTAAAATAAGTGCAAAAAGTTATTAGGATTGTCAGTCATTATGCATACTCGTAATAAATTACAATTCTGGGTACCTTGATCCGGTTGCTAGAGGCTTCAGATTCACTCAATTTTTGTAAGAGACCTGCTTTTTCTTGAACCATATTAGAAATTTCTACCTTCCTCTCTTCACGTAAGCGAATAATCTCATCTTCCCTAGCACCTAACTGGTGCCAAAGTGCTGCCCGATCAACATTGGCGAGGTCAGCAACCCCCAGCATCATGCTCAGAACAGGTTTAACTATCTCCTGCTCTTCACAGACCAAGAGAACCAATATATCCAAGTATAAATCTACGTTACGACCATTATCTGCTGTACTGGTGGCACGATCAACAAGTCTTTTCAGCATTCTTCCTCTGTAGGATTCATCGGCATACCATTTGAACAAGATTGTGTAAAGCATCTTGACAAACCCCTTAACAGAAGGATCACTAGAAAGCGCCAACGTTTCAGCAAGACCAAGAACAACAGTAAAGTCGTTAGATTGGACTCTCAGTTGTTCAGTGGCTTCTCCCTCTATTACAGTATCTGTATGTTGAAAATTTTCAGTTAAAAATCCAGTGTTGAAATTCAATCTCTGTGCAAGGCGCCTTTCCAAAACCATTGCCACAGACTGGCCCACAATAGCTCCTTGCACTACAGCCCTCTCGAATGTTTGAGAAGCTTCAACAGCAAGGCAAGGTATAGACAACATCTCAAGGAGAATGTAAATATCAGAAAAATGACGACTTCCATGGAAAGGCCGTTTGTCCACCGCATGCAAACTATCAGAATTTGACCCATTTTCACCAAATAAGAAAAGATCATGAGGTGGTTTTGTGCAGTCATCTCCAAATTCATCATCAATATTAATATCTCTAAGTATGGTATCACCAACGTCTCCCCAACTATTGATTGTTTTACTCAAAAATTCCAGCACAATAGAAGACACTTCAGCTCCCAAGTTCTTTAGCCTAACACGAACTGATCTAACCTGAAAAATAGAACAGAGAAAGTTAAATATCGAAGAGGGATAAACTGCAAGAAACAAAGCAAATTTGCATGAAAAGGAAAATATAAAAAGCATACAGCTTGAGGAAGATGTTGGCAATGTGATGCAGCTTTGAAAAGAAAATTAATTGTAGCAGCAAGTGGTTCATCATTACAGTCTGCCAAAAGCTCAAAAGACTGAAAAAGAATGCTCTCCCATGCGTCACTGTCACATTCAAGTTGACTAAGGGCACCAAAAACCTGAAACAAAAAGAAACATGTTGACACAACAAAGTGTTCCATGAAAGCAACGAAAACGTATGCTTCCCAAAAGCTATCTTACAGGTATCCTCAGTGCAGGTTCTGCATCTGGCTTTTTGAGTCTTTCAAGAAGTGCACAAGCTGCTAAAGGATGCTCTGAATGCTCTACCAATTTGGGTACTAAAGCAACAAGGTCTGGCTGCAGATGCTTAGGGGCTTTATCCAGAACAAGAGCAATTTTCTGTGCAGATTGAGGCCTTCGTCTTGGCTCAGGACAACGTTGAGTAACTGCTCCATCAAGGGCTCTCAGTGAATTTACAATCAGTCCTAACAGCTCCTCTGATTGCTCTGGCCACTTGGTCTGAAAATTCAATCTCTTCAAATGGATAGTCGAGGCCAAAAACTAAAGCTATGAGGCTAAATTCCTAAGCAGTAAAATCATACCTTAGAGTTCAGAAAAGCATTTTCCACTGAACCTCCTGTTGCTGCAAGTGAGGGATAAATAGCCTGTACAGGAATAGCTTTTCCAGGAATATCAACCCTGCTTGTATCAGAGCTTTGCACAGCAGAGGCACTGATAGAATCATCTATACCAGAATCCAATCTCCCATAAACAGGAGATTGAATGGATTCTCTTGTTCCACTTTCTCTATCAGATTCCAAGGGGCTGGCTGCACCACTGCCATCTAGAGAAGGTTTAGAGTAACCATCTGATGAATCACCACTAGAACTTCCTTCGGAAGGTTGGCAGCATTCGACCATTATGTCCAATAGTAGATCAATAATTGCCTGCTGTAAAACTTTGCCCCCCGAAAGCTTGGTTGGAAGAAGCAAGCGCTTTACCTTAGCAGGATCATCAAGATAAACACGTAATCCAGTCAAAAAACCAGCAATAGCACCAGCATCCATTAGAAGCTTTTCTCTCAGGGTTAACTGTGGCTGTGAAGGATTGTCTCCGTAAGTGAGGTGAAATCCAGCTCTAGAAAGAAGATTTCTGAACATATCCTCTTCATCTCCACTTATTCCTTCACTGTCTTCAGAATCAATGAGTTCATCAGGATCAGTTGTTAAAGCATCCTGATCATCTTCAGATGCCAAAACCTTTTAACGCATGGAGAAGAGACAAAATTAAAAAGGTCATCCATGGGTGATTCGTCTAACTTAGTTCAAGTAATCATAGTATTATAAACTGAAAGAATATGAGACTGAAAAAAATTGATGTAGATCAGGGTAATTAGATAAGTGAGACTGATAATATAAAAGATTATGACATTTACACATTTATGTAGTTTTGCAACTACACTGAAATGGGTAACAATAAGATGCACAAATAAACCTAGCAATCTAATTGTGCAAACACGAAAAAGATTCCCTCCCCAATAACATATGGCAGGTAATTATCAATAAGAGATGATATGTCCGTATAATTAACTTTAGAACTGAGGTAAAAGCACAACATTATTAGTGGGATAAAACCACAAGATGAAAAAAGTTACATGGAGAGAAGCAAAGCATAGTAGCTCACAAGTTAACCAACTACGTTCTAAGGATATCAAGACTTTAGACTTAGAATGAGACGATGATATACATAGGTGACACTCCAATTATCATATATTCCCCACACATCTCAAGATGAATTCAAATCCCTAAACTATCTAAATTTTCAAAATTTTCTTTTTGACACAACTTCTCTCTCATTTTTGACACACACTCTCTCTCTCTCTCCATCTCTTTCCTAAATCCTATTTTCTTTCGTATCAATTTTCTTCTCCATTTTCTGAACCATCAAAGATATTGCAACAGTCCATAGACATTAAGAAAAAACAGAAAGAAAAATTGGGGGGGAAGGAATGTTACGGCAGAAGGAACTGTTACCAACCTCTAAATCTGAAAACTCAAACCATGGACAGCAGTCCTGTATTTCACAAACAAAAACAACAGTGTCACGCACAAGGAACCCAGCATCCGCTTCCAACATATCTGATACCTTCATATACTGTAGAACAGAATTATTCCATGTCTTTGTACAAATCGAAGATTCCTTCCACACAGTCCTTGCTGGATTCTTTTGATTTACCACCGCCATTCTGTATCTGACCCAAAAGTTTTTATCTGGATCACTACCAACAGATTGATCACTCTCTAGATAAATGCATATGGTGTCAAAAGACTCATACACACCTGCATTGGGAAAATATGCACCATCAGTTGAATAATGAAAGGGTACAACACTAACGCATCAGCAAATGACCACAGATAAGTACCCACCTATCCGCAGCTCACATCCACCAGCTTGAAAGAACTTGCTAAAGATCTTCCGGGTTTCCATTATCTCCTTAAAGTACAAAAAGTTTTCCACCTTCCACGTAAAGGAACTTCGTTTTGGAACCCTATCAATTTGCGAACCAGCATTTGCGAATCCAGTGTCCTCATCAGTTAAATCTTGTGATATAGATGTCTCTTTGAGAATGAGAACCTCAGCAGAAAATACAACAGTATCCTGGACAAGAAACCCAGAATCTTGATCAAATAAACTAGTGAGTGTCACAAATTCACGCCAACCCCAATCTTTTGCAGCTTTTGAATAGCGATTCTGAGATTCCTTAGTCACAGACTTCTCCTCCACTCTTTGGTTCACAACTGATAATCGATGGCTCACAAAACAACTCCAATCAGTGGAAGTATTTCGTGAATCCGTAACTTCAAGAAATACTGAAAGGTGGCATGGTGGTTGAGACTGACCTGAAACCACCAAGGATATGGTAAATTCTTGTCAATTCACTCAATAAACAAAAATAAGAACTCTCAGTTTGGTTCATGTGTCTCATGAAAACCAGTATAAAACAAACCGCAATTTCATGTGTCAGAAATGACTCCAGTTAGTAGAACAAAAGAAACAACAAATAGACTCGAACACAAGGTCACAGAAACAATGGCTGATAGAGAAAGGAGGATAAACTGAATGTAAGACTGTAATAGTCACGTCATCTATTTGTCCATCGAATAGCATATCTAAAACATTATTGCATAACGGACTTAGAGCAACTAATACAAGGTAACAAGCAGCTCCGTGATCAAATTAACTATATTTCACAACTAAATTTAATAATAAATTGAATCTAAAGTTGCCATAATCACAGACAAGCAATAAGAATTGTCCATCAAAATTGATGTCCGAACTAGTACTCTTCGTTCGGCAAGCTAGGAATGGCATAATGCCTTCATCTTAGACTGATCAACATTACTCAACTACATAAATGAATTAGGTAAAAAAAAACTTAATATATAAGGACAATGACATCAAACAAACCTCGGGGATAAACAATGAGGCGACAATCGCGGTTCCCAATTTGAAATCTCCTGCTCTTGATGCATAGACCTGTAATCTTCCTTTTCTTCAAAAGATCTTTCAATCTCGTAAAGTTCTCAATCCTCCAAGTAAATTTCCCCGTGTGCCCATCAGACTTCCTTGGTCCACTCCCACTCCTAGCTCCAGTCAAGCTCCCATTCTTAGAAAAGCTACTTAACTCCTTGATGACATGAAATGAAGTACTAAAGACAGCAGTATCATCCACCAAAAACCCTGCATCGACCCCAACAAAATCGGCCATCTTCATGTAATCATTCCAGCCCAAACTAGTATTGTCCCCACTCTTATTATCAGCAGCAAACCGCCCATATGAGTCCCTATGCATATGATTCAAGCCAGGCTTTTGGTTCAACACCGACATTCTAAACAAGCACCAACAACTCCTATCAGACACAACAAGCTTCTCAGTGTCCTTACTCTCCAAACACATAGACAAATAATCCTGAGCATTAACAGAGCTCTGATACACACTGATCCTCAAGTTACACTCTCCAGCAGGAAAGACCGGGCTCATTATCTTCTGCGTTTTAATCATCTCCTTAAACAAACTAAAATTATGCACTTTCCAAGTAAACTTCCCACTCAACACATCAGACGCAGGAGCAGCAACAACTGAAGAGGAAATCGTGGACGAGGAAGCCGATTGCAAGTCATTATTATCGCGTATGAAATTGACAGACTCGTTAAGGATTAAAATATCGGCGGTGATGAGAAGGGAATCAGTGTTAAACAAATAACCTAATTTGGAATCAAAAACAGTAGATGAAGGCGTGAAATCGCACCAACCGTGAGATTTCTTCTTACTAGAGAATCGGTGCCATGAATCGCGATGGATGGTCTTGGAATCGTCAGTGAGGTTAACGATAGCTAAACGGTAGCTCGCGAAGCAGTCCCACTTAGAAGAAGAAGTGCCGCGAGGGTCCATTATTTGGAGATATATAGAGATGTAACCAGGCAAAGCTTGAGAATCTCCTTTTGGATACACCAGTAGTCGACAATCGTAACCGCCTACCTCGAAGTACTTGCTCCAAAGTGCCCTAGCTTTAATGCGCGGAAAATTGTGCACGGTCCATCGGCACTCGGCTGAGTACTCGCCGCGACGATCGACGGTCACGGTCTCCTGGGCGCCGCTGCTGCCGTCTCGGGAGGAGCCGACGGTCAAATCCTCCGCGGGGATTGAGGAAGAAGAGGCAGAGGAAGAGGTGGTGGCCGGCGGTGACTGGTCTATGGGAGCGGTGAAGGGGGAGGAGGAGGCCGGATATGACGACGGAACTGCCTCGGCTGAAGTGTGCTTCATTTAGCTTCGTGTTTGTTGCTTCTCTCCCCCCAGAGCTCTTGTTTCTGTTTTGTGTTTTATTTTTACGATCAAATTGAAGATATGAAAGAAAATGGTAAATATCATGTGGTTTTAAGGGTAAGAGGACTAGAAGCATGAAATGACTAATGAGGCTTTTGGACTACGAGCGGCGTAGTTTAGTTAACATGCGCCTTTTTCATATTGTATTTGGACGATGAGCCGTATAGTTTAGTTAACCTGCGCCTTCTTCTTAAATTGCCTTTTCTATCATTTACGTTATGATAAGGAGATAATTTCCCAAATTTTATCAAAATTGTAATATTTATAAATCAATAACAAGTTTTATTTTATATACTTATTATATGTTAATTTAAAATAAAAAATTAGAAGTTACATGTCATTTATATAACATAAACAAATCTTTTGTTAGTTTCTACTTTACTACGGTCATATTTACTTTTAAGAATGATATACATACTGCAAGGAGTGTAATATTATTCCATGAGACTCTTCAAAAAAGGTTGAGCTTATTCTTGTCCAATCCTGACCTTATTAGATAAATAGTAGGGTATGGGAGGGAGGGTTTTCATTTGATTAAGAAGAAGAACTGTTGCTTGGGTTCGAGAAGGATTCGCACTGTGAGAGGGAGAATTATCGTTTCAGATATTATGTGTTGCTTTTTCTTTTATAAGTTGGATCCATTCACAGTGGAACAAACTTGCAACTACTGTTTGGTTTATACCTTAATCGGTTACTTAAAGTTTAGTGGCATAATTATTGATAGACATTATTCATCATATACATATTTAGATATATATGATAGAGTTCATATGATAAATATACATTATAAATAAAACTATTATAAAATCATAACTATGATATTTATATTGAATTTATGCATTATCTTTGAATTATTTCTAATTATTATTTTATTGAGGCTGGATATTAATAGAGCATAAAAAGATTACACTTTAATTTTTTTCTTATGAAGGAAGTAATTAATCTCATAGACTAAAATATGGAGATACTTATACAAACGCATGTGAGTACTTGTTAAATATTAAGTTCATTGAGCTGATCTCATATGAGAATTTCATTTGAAACATTAATTGTATGTCTAAAGAAATTCTCAATGGGATAATTGCATAAATGAATCAATGACTTAAGATCACCAAAGTATTGTTAAGGAGCCATGGATTCATGCATCATATGCACAATAAGGCAACGGAAATGTCAAAATCTAAATTCCATCCCCACGACATCCCCAAAAGTCCAGAATCCTAAATGCATGCATATACAGATTATAAGAACATAAATTTTCAGCACATGTACCTTTGATAATGATCCTCCTTTCTTTAATCTTCTCCTTCTTTGGCAAATACCAAACACCTTCCTTGGTCACTCAAGAACATGCAAAGATGAAGAAAAAGTAGTGTGTATGGGTGGTTGGAGTACCATGCAAGATGAGTTCAAGAAGATGCTCAAATGGAGAGATAAATCAAGATTATGTTGCATGCAATTAGATTCATGCAACAATTGCATAAGTTACATGAACAAGACTCAAGATTGTTTCTCTTTATCTCCAAAACACTTCTAGACCCTTATCCTCTCACTTGAGTGTCTTTAACTTGTTAGTCCATGTGTACATAAGTGAAGAACTCACTTATGTATCATCTGTCGTGCCTTCGATACAATCGTGGCCTACTTCAATGACAGTCATGCATACTTTGTTTTTCATTCGATCTTTTATGCATGTTATCCTTAGGTTCTCAGTTATTTTGGGCACTTGAATTAACTCTTAATATGAGCAAACCATGGATGGTTTCATGCCACTTGAATTAACTCTTAATTCAAGCAAATCATGAAGGATTTTATGATGCCAATTTACCATAATATAGATGGATTAACATATGAACTCTTTGATAGTTAATTATCCGACTTACAAACCTTTAAATAGATAATTACCGTGCAATTCATCGCTTCACCATTCTATACCCCACTTGGTTCAAAGTATAGGCTATGTGTCAACTCCCACTAGACTGACTACGTCATATCTAGTCCAAGTGATGTTAACTCTTGTCCTGAGATCACCTTACTCTATGTGTCATTGAAGACTCTCTTCATGATACAAAACTGAGTAATGACCCTGACAAGAGGCCATGGGTATCATCTCCTTCTATTAGGAGTGGTGAATCCTTTATTGACTACCCAATTATGTTCAAATACCAATAGTTGTACCCAGTACCACCCTATAAGTGACCTCGTCTTAAGACAACAAGGAATGATGTCAAAGCACAGGATCAGTATCTAGGATATCCTTGAGTACCTCAAGTCTAAGGATATCTGCACCATTGCTATGATAAGATTAATCATTAACAATTGATAGGTCATCCATATGATAATCTTATAGTGGGTCATCTGATGTACTTATTGTAATATCCCATTACTCCATTATAGGATGCTTTATTTATAAGAGTTTTTGAGAATTTATAAATGCATTTTATGCATTATATGGCATACACATGCTCGTGAATAATGTTTTCATTCATGAAATAATTGTACATGCATTCATTGACATTTTTTGGGTATAATTGATTATAAATGTGATTAAAATGTGAATTGTAGATTAATTATGTTAAAAATTTATTTGGTGATAATAGTTATTATTTTGGAATTTTTGGAGACATTTCGAATATTTGGAGATTTATCAAAATTTTGAGGTATTTTAGACTAGAAAAAAAAGTATTGAAATAAGAGATAAATTATTAATTGACAAATGGATAAATTATGGAGTGACATGTGGACCTATAACTAAGAGACAAATGGTAGCTTATCT
>JANIIA010000009.1:24852642-24863883 GCA_027478495.1 Erythroxylum alaternifolium
TAAGTAAACAAAAAGTGTTGAAAAAGAAAAAGTGGGCCCAAATGAATGATCAGTGATAAGTGTAAAGAGTTTTCAACCCAAAAAAAAATTTGTACCGAAGTTTAAGTGTTAAGTGATGTGACACGCCACCCTCGCGGGGCGCGGATTCGGATATCACTGTCGATATCAGGTTCGGGTCCAACGAGAGTGGGGTGTTACAGAAACAAATGTTTAGAAGACCTCAAAACCTAATTTGAATGTTTACTATATGAAAATTAAAGAACAAGTAAAGGAATGGATTCTAAACATGAGTCATAATTGTGACTCGTCGTGTATGATTGTGATATGGTGAATTAAATTGGTTGAGATTGTATTTTAAAGAAATTGGTAAGATAGAACGGATAAAATACAGTTTTCACGTGACTTTTGAAGTTAGATTTGGAAACGGTGACCAATAGGTTAGCTTATAGAAGTAAACAGAAATATGATTAGCATGTGTGTTACACGATTAGATGCAAATCTCAAATTCAATTAAACCGAACATATTGTTTTAATGCCTTATTTCATAATTTGTAGATAAACACCCAAGCGAAATGCATTTTGTGTAGGTAAAGGAGCACCAAAGGTGGGAGTGTGCTTGGTGATAAATTCACAAAACTGTGAGTGTATTCTAATTGTTTTATATGACTTAATTCTTTGTAAAAGAACTGATGACATGTGAGTGTTCTTTAAATTGAGTTTATGCAAATGGTTTTCATTTGATCATAAAATGAATATTTATACTAAGTTTTATGCAAATGATATTTTACAAGTGAATATTGCTAACATAAGTGTATACTTTGGCAATATATGAGTTGTAATTTGAAAGTTAAATTTTATATGATTGAGAGTTACATTGAAATAATTCACTTATGAATTCTCCCGTACTTGATTTAGAAAATAAGATGAGTTGTAAATCTAATAGTTGCTTTTGCCTATGGTACACCAGTAGACTTTATACATGTTATTATATCGGTATATTTATAGTGGTTAACCTGTTATAGGTAAGCGAAGTAGAACCAACTCCATAAATAGTGGTTAACCAGTCATAAGTAAGCAATGTAGAACTAGCACTATGATTGTTATAGGTAAGCGATGCAGAACCAGTTCCACAACTACCAGTTTTTAGCGGTTAACCTGTTGCGGGTAAGTGATGTAGAACTAGCTCTGTAACCAATGGTTAACTGGTCGCAGGTAAGCAATGCAGAACCAACTTCGTGACTTTAGGACTAGTGTATCGTATGGTAAAGAAACTAGTGGTGGGCTATATCGAGTAAGAAAAGTCATGTAATAGTAATACCGCCACTATTTATTTTTAAAAGTGATCTGAGAGGTACCATATAGTACCAGTTCTAGTGGTTGACTTATTTTCAGTATAAAAGTTTTCAAAAAACTTATTGCTACCACTGTTTATTATTTAAGGAAAAAGGAAAATGAAAAATTTTATATTATGAATTTAATTTCGAAATGCTTATTTTAGAAATTTTGAAATTATGTTTTACAAAATATTATGTTACTACCAGATTTGATGATGCACGAATAAATTGTTATGGAAAATGTTTTACCCTAAGCTTTTTGATTGTATGGAATATTATAGTTATATTGTTATGAAAAGTTCAATTTTCTTGTAAACCGATTACACTCACTATTCACCCTTTTTTTTTTTTTTAGATAAACCACCCTAGGTACGTGTACATGCGTTGCAGTAATTGGGACTCTGTCTCAAGATTAGTTGTATCGTCGGGTAGTTAGTACAATGTTTATGTTATTTTTTCTATTTATGTGATATGTTTTAAGTTATTTTGGAAAGAGTTCAAAAGTATGATCTTGTGAATATTATTGGAATTCTAAATATCTTTTTCTTAGTGAACTACGAGGGCTTTAATCCTCAGTGATGTTTCTAAAATGTTTAGATTTGTATGTTTGTGATTGCTTGTGATGTGGACATGAGGTCCCATTTCAAAAGTTGAGATGATATATGAAATATTAGAAGTGTTTTAAAATGTGTTATGCAGGTTTTTTTTTCAAAATTTTGGGAAGGTCAAAATACAATCGTTATGCTGCTGAAATTTTAATGAAATGATCAAAAATGTAGGAAAAAGGGTATCCTATTATTTTCCGCGCTTTTAACTTTTAAAGTATAAAAAGTTTTTAATAGATAATCGGGTTGGCTTTGCGAGAACCTATTGGTCGAGTTAGTTATCGATTTGAGGGATATCGTGGGGTCGTCAGGAGGGCTTTACTCGGGTTCTTGAAAGAAAACTTCGGTATGTGTCCTTTTAACTTAAGCCATATAGGATGATACTATTAGTTTAAAGAGTGAGGACTCCAAAAATATGGTGACAAGTATATGCTTTGTGGCCAATAATGATGAGGTACCCTCTTCTTCAAATTCTTATGATGATAATAATAATTACGGTGTTGATGTTTCATATTATAAGTTAGTTGAATTTTCATAAGTCATGGGCGTGAAAAGGAAGAAAGTATTTTCCAAGTAAAAAGAAACTCAAAAACTCTTAGATGCATGTATAAATGAGAATAAAAATTGGAATGTGATATACATAAGTTAATAGAATCTAGCATTATGGTTGTTGCCAATACTGAAGTGAATGATTTTTTATGTAAGAATAAAGCATTAAAAAATGAGATCAATGTCCTCAAAAAATCATTATCTAGGAAGTGAAAAATTGATTACCTTGCTTAGAGTCCAAAAAGAGCTCTAGGTACGGAATTGGTTTCACTTATAGAAGTGCGCCATCAAATGTTAAAATTACTTTTATGAGGACTCGACATTTACATGATGAGCCTATACCTAAATCATCATATAAGCATGTTACATCTTCTAACTATTTACAAAATTTGCACACACAAAAGAAAATTTTCATACAATCATGGGTCATATTTTAAACCCTAGAGGTGATCAGATTATCAAAGCCCTCAAAATTAATTCCAATTCTCTAAACTCTTACAGTAAACGTGGAACCATGTAAAATCCTAAGAGAACTAAAAACTAGTTTCTTAATTTTAAATTTACCAAATAAGGGGGTTTATGATTAATTAACTAATGAACTAAAATAAAAATCAAATTAAATCAAATATATATAAAGAGTAACAAATTCAATGGTATCTAACTTCAATTTAAGAAAACTATCTCACTAATTATAACATTGATCGTTAGTCTAATAATAATAGTTTTCACAATTTAAGCAATTAGCCATAAGAAGTCTAAATTTTTTTTCTAAATTAATTGATTCAAACTCAACATTCAAACCAAAACTAACTATCAATTGATTAGGTATGATATCATTTCATATCAATTAAATGACATTAATAACCTTAGTGAAAAATACTAGAGCTTAAATTAAATAATTGAGATAGTGATAACTATTCAATTTAGATTTCTTGTTTCTTATAAGTAAAATATGCAACTTCATAAATAATTTATTTACTACTTATATCAATCCTTAATGACAATTACGGATCACTGAATTTATGGATAGCTATAGAATAATTAAAATCTAATTAATTTTTAGATCAATCAATATTAATTATTCATAACATATAAGAACATATAACGAGAAACACTTGAATTAAAACATAAATCTAAGTTTAGAAAAAAACCTCACAAGGTTACAATTAGAGTCTTAAATCCCTTTAAATCATAATATTGGATTTAGTCAAACATGACTTTAATTCCAACATAAAAATAAAAGGACAGATTAAAGATTGAGAGAAAACTATAAAGAAACAAAAGAGAATGATGGAGAAGCTCTTGGATGTGTCTTTCCTTTATTTTGCTACTCAAAACATGGCCTCCTCCTATCATACAAAGATTCCTTTTTAAAACAAATCTAAATCCCTACATAATAGGGATAGAAATAAGTTTCCTAATTGAATTCAAACTTTTGTTGGCATTAGGCATGATCTCACCTTATCTATTGCAATAATTTTTTTTCACTTTTTTCCAAAATTCTTGATTTTGACCAATAATGCTCCAATTTGATGCAATCTCGACTTGCCACCTCCTAAAACAAAACAAATATTAGTTTTCCTATCTAAGCACAAAAGTATAGCAAAAAAATGAGATAATTCCAACTAACATAACCAAATAACATCTTATCAAATTCACCCACACCAGACTCTTGCTTGTCCTCAAGCTTACATCAATCATCTTCATAACAACCTCTCATCTTCTTTCATGTTATCCAAGAATATCCTGAAAGCCAATACACATTAATCGTATAGGATAAAATGACAAATTAAGAGAATAAATACCCATAGGACACATTATTATAATGAAAATACAACATTTCAAAAATTCCATTAAATCAAATGAAATAAGAGCCCTCTAATTGATTTCAATCTTTAGACATAAAGTGTTTAGGGTTTATTAAGCTCTCAAATCAAAGCTAGCAAGTTATTTCCATAAGCTTGCACACAAATCATATCTCCACCACTATTAAAAATGAACTTAATGCATGAATCAAAGGGACTTGATAATGGTTATAATGTGGTATATGTCACAAAGGTCTACTTTGGACTCAAACTTTTACCATAAGTCACGCCCACCTTTGCACGGCAATCCCGCTTGGGTCCACTTAAGCAAAGATTCAGCCTTCTTATGTGAATATTACCGAACAATTTTGTTAGCCTTCAAACACCTCACGCGCACACAAGTGTTTAAAGTGTTTCTTTCACACATAAAATAACAAAAGTGTATAACAGAGTAACTCTCAACAAAATGTTAACAAAAGATATAAGTACCTCCTTCTCGAAGCACTCATAAGGAACTCCCTACTTGAAGACCTTACAAGGAACTCCCTATTTGAAGCCCTTACAATGAGAACCCCCAAAAGCTCTCGACTCTCAAAGCTCTCTCCTCTGAGTGATTTCTCTCAATGACTAAATGACTCAATGATTGAATGAATGGCTTTCAACTCTAATGAGTTATTTATATGCTCCTCTAGATGACTAAGTTAGAATCCTAATAAAACTCTACTAGCTAAGATAACAATCTTATCCTATCTTATCCTTATCAAATTACATAAAACTAACCAATAGATGACATCCTCATCCAATTAGTAATCTATCTAATAGGATTAAGTTACATCACATTAACAAGATAAAAGATTACCCTATCTAGGAATGATTATCCTTGTCCACGAAGATCTTCTCTATCTTTAGATGATCCTTTCACATGATCTTTATCTTTTAATGTTGATGTTCATCCACAGTGATCTTATCCACCACGTCATTATATGCCACATCATCCACAGTTTCCACGTTACTATTGATGTGTTTTCCAATTCACCAAGGCTTTTCCGCACATAGGTCCATCAATGCACGTCTAAGGACAAGTCCATCTTCCACGATCAAGCTCACTCATGGTGTATTCTCATCGCTCCATAACTAAGTACAAGTCACAATCCAAGTTAGTATAAAACCTCACATGTTAATCACAATCCGAGTTAGTATAAAACCTCACATGTTTTACATACCTTCGACTTGCCTCGCCAAAGTCAAGTGCTTCTGTGCCTTTCCTCGTTCTCATGCCTTCACGCACCTTCGGCTCTCGCATGACTTAAATCACCAACTCCTAAGACTTCTCCTTGTGCCCTCATTAACATGCCTTCCTTGTGGGGTCTAACACTCTAATGCTTGAAATAGAGTTTTAGTGCATTCTTCCATCTTTGAGACCACAATCTATCAAAAACAATAACCCTTGTGGAAGAGGAAACTAATGGTAGAAGACCCAATATTTTGTTTTCATACCCACACATCATATATATACAATCTCACCATATATTATATCATATAACATGTTCTACCATAAGGGGTAGAAAAAAGGATAATTGTGTCATTTCAAGGATGTTATGAACTATAGCTTAATAGGCCAATATATAGTTATTAGGGTATTACTATGTGCCTTAAATATGTTAGTAAATTATTAACCATCCCATTATAGTTATTAAACATACATTAGGCAATTTGATTAATGGTCATGCATATGGAATTAATGTTGTGATTATATTAGTCCACATATTTCTAGCATTCTTCCACTTGGACAATATAATCAAACCACCATACCAATCTCCATCATCCAAAAGCAGTCAAATAAATCATATGCAATATTATATTGATAGGATATATATACTACATATGATTTGTCCCTGGAGATGTTCAAATACCATAATAACCATTAAAACAACATGCATGCAGTACAACAATTGAGACTTTGCATTTGCCTCCTTTTATACCTGTCATTTCGTCAAACTACATATATACATCAACATATATCTATGTCAATATTAACAGGAAGTGACTAAAAACATCATTATGCATGTTTTATATATAAAAGTCATAAGCCATTTGTACAAAGTACTAATATGTTCAATACAAAATAGCAAACTCCTATTAATCTTATCAAGCTAGGCTTCTAACAATCCTATGAGGGAGACGTGTTCTGCAAACAAACATAAAGGTAAGTCTTTTTTAAGTAGATTTGTTAATAAGCTAACTATAGGCGTATACTCAACAGTAATGAGGGATTTAGTGACTTTCTCTTTAACAAATATTACTTTATATCAATATGCTTTGAGCGAGAAGAACTTCTAGTGTTCTTAGAGAAAGCTACAATTGTTGAGTTATCATAATACAATTTCAGTGCATTCAAAATAGAGTCTACAATACCTAATGCTGAAATAAAATTCTATAGCTATATTGTTTAACAAGCTGCCTTATAGCATGCCATATACTCTGCCTCTATGGTAGAGCATGTTGTGAGTGTCTGTTTAACACTTTTCTACGATACAGCTCCTCCAACCATCATAAAGATGTAGACTAAAGTGGATTTTTTATCATCTACACATCCTGTATAATCAGCGACACTAAACTCAACTATATCAAGAATGTCAATTCACCGATAAGTCCACATATGATCTTTGCTACCCTAAAGATACCTCATAACTTTTTTAGCCACTTTCTAATGGCTAAGACCAGGATCACTTAAGTATCTTCCCAATATGCCTACAACAAAAGCAACACTTAAGCATACATCAGATTACCCATAAGTGACGCATAAGGAATAACTTTCATTTCATCTCTCTCTTTATCATTTTATGGATATTGGGCCTTTGAAAACTTGTCACCCTTCACTATTGGTGCCTTTCTAGGAGAATAAGAATTTATATTGAATCTTTTCAAGATCTAATCAATGTAAATCTTTTGAGACAATTGAAGAATCCCATTAGCTTTATCTTAGAGAATTTGAATTCCAAGTACATAAGAGGCCTCAGCAAGATCCTTCATATCAAAATGGCTAAATAACAGTTGTTTGTCTCAAATAATAGATCAATATCATTATAAGCAAGTAGAAAGTCATCAACATATAGTATCAGAAAAATAAGACTACTCCCACTGAACTTCATATATAAACATTGATCAACTACATTCTCTCTGAACCATTTGCAGTGACAACTATATCAAACTTGAGATACCACTGCCTTGATGCTAGTTTTAATCCATAGATAGAATTTTTGAGCTTAAAAACTATTTTTTCTTTATCAGTTATCTCGAAACCAACTGGTTGGGTCATATAACATCTTCATATAGATCTCCATTTAAGAACACGGTCCTCACATCCATTTGATTGATTTTCAAGTCAAAATAAGCAACTATAGCTATGATGATTCGCAGTGAATCTTTGGTAGAAATTGGTGAGAAGGTTTTTTAAATCAATCCCTTCTCTTTGGCTATATCCTTTAGCTACAAGTCTAGCCTTATACCTTTCTACTTGTCCATTTAAGTCATATTTGATTTTGTAAACCCACTTGCACCCAATGGGTTTGTAACCTTTAGGTGGTTTAACCAACTCCCAAACTTCATTTGTGATATAGAACTCAACTTATCTTCCATTGCATTAATCCATAATGTAGATTGAGGACTATTCATGGCTTCTTAAAAATTGACCGGTTCAGTATTATCTCCCACATCAAACTCATGTTCCCACAAATAGACAATATAGTCATCAGGAATGGCAGGTTTATGTGTTCTTTGTGATCTCCTGATAATAACTTCATCATCCCCAGTATCGATGACTTCATCTTGTGCTTGATTCTGAGGTTCATCATGAGATTCTACTAGAATCTGTTCAATCACAGCATCATCAATAGGAGTGGAAGTGATGGGTATAAGGATTAGAATGTGTTATTCCCTGAATACAATTTCTCTTGACCCTTGACTTAAACCAAATTCATCTTCAAAATAGACAGTTCTATCTGATTCTATAATTTTTGTCATGTAATATAGGCAATAGAATCTAGAACTCATTGATCAGACGGTGTACCCTACAAAGTAGCCACAAATAGTTTTCGGATCAAGCTTTTTAGATTGTGGATTATAAGGCATCACTTCTGCTTTGCATCCCTAAACATGAAAATGATGCAAGCTTGGTTTCTTACTTGACCATAACTCAAATGAAGTCTTTGGGACTGACTTGTTAGGTTCTTGATTCAAGATATAAGCAGCTTTCTTTAACGCCTTACCCCTCAAAAATTTAGGCAAACTAGAATGAATCAACATACACTGCAACATATCAAGTAGTGTGCGGTTTCTTCTTTCAGTGATTCCATTCTACTGAGGTGTTCCTGGCATTGTATATTTTGCTTCAATACCACATTCTTGCAAGTATCTAACAAAAGGCCCTAGATTCCTTCCATTCTCATCATAATAACCATAATATTCTCCACCTCAGTCAGAATTAACTATCTTGATTTTCTTCCCCTTTTGAAGCTCAACATTTGTCTTGAAGATCTTAAACGTCTCCAAAGATTTAGATTTTTCACGAATAAGCTCCACATGACCGTACAGGGAAAAATCATCAATAAAAATGATGAAGTATTTATAACCACTAATAGCAGGTGGAATAAATGGTCCACATATATCAGTATGAATCAACTCCAACAATTATAAGCACCTATCTGTTTTGCTTTTTTTAACCTTGGTAATTAACTTTCCTTTAATACAATTAACACAGGCAGTGAAATCTGAAAAGTCAAGATCCTAAAGTACACCATCATTTACCAACCTCTCCATTATGTCTCTAGAAATATGGCCCAAACGTTTGTGTCATAACATAGAAGATCTCAAATCCAACCTCATATGTTTAGACCCAATGATAGTATTAAGAGAAGAGGATAAGCAACAGTAACAACATCGTTCAACTTAAGTTTGTATAAATTTTCACATAAAATTCCATTTCCCACCAAAAGAGAGTTACGATACAAAGTCAATTTTTCAGTTCCAAAAAGAAGTCTATAACCTAGTATATCCAAAATGGATACAGAAATCAAATTCCTCCTAGTAAAGGGTAAATAAGCAGCATCATGTAACACTAAAAGTTGTCATGTATTCAACTGTAGTCTAATTGATCTAAAAAATTCAACTTTGACTTTGGTATTGTCTCCCATGTCCATATGTTGCTCAGAACTAGTCAGTCTTTTTCGACTTGTCAGTTTCTGCAAGGAATTCGTAATGTGAATTGTTGCTCCAGTATCTAACCACTAAATATTTAAGGGCACATCAATAACATTAGACTCTAAATAAACCATCACAAGATAATTACCTTTCTTCTCTAAATAAGCTTTGAGTTTTTAGCAATAAGCTTTCTTGTGCCCAAAATTCTGACAAAAGTTGCACTTCTGTTTGAAAAACTTATTCTTCTTACTAACAAAAGATGAACCCGCTTGTCCACTTCCTTTAGGACCAACAACTTTCTTCTTGAAAGACTTTTGGTCACTTGAGCTATTAGAAGTGAACTTTCTTTTTTGAGAATTGTTTTGGTTTGTCATCATGAAGATGCTTCTTGTCCTTCCCCTTTTCATGTCATTCTCTTCCTTGGCAAGAATAGCAGTCATCTCCTCAATAGTCCATTACTCTTTCTAAGCATTATAGGTTGATCTGATTGAATCAAATTTGGAAGGAAGAGTCTCCATCATAAACCATCCCTTATAATCCTCACCAAGGTCCATATCCATAGCGTTAAGCTTATGGTAACAACCCATGAGCTTGTCGATGTGATCCCTAATGTCGCTTGCACCATCATAAATGATGTGATAAAGCATGTTTAAGTACTCATTCTTTTCATTCTTTGATAACTTCATATATTTCTTCTTAATGGCAGCAAGAAAATTGTAACATCCTATTATCCTGTGTTAAGGGTTAGGACCCTAGAATATTGTATATGAGAGATTATTGAGAAGTTACAAAGTGTATTTCATGCTTATGCATATTATAACATACACAAATATGTGAATATTAATTTTTGCATGCATTAAAATGATTGTACTTGCATTCATTGACATTTTTCAGGTATAATTAATTTATAAATGTAATTTTTGATATGAATTGTGGTTTAAGTGTATTGAAAATTTGATTGGTGTGTATTAATATTAATTTAGAATTTTTGGTGACATTGAGAAAATTTTTAGGTATTTTTAGACTAGAAAAAATGTCAAGTGGTAGGACAATTGATAAATGGTAGTAGAAGTAAGAGTCAAATGATAAATTTTGATAAATGACCTTAGGAATTATTGACAAGTGTCATTGAAATTTGAGAGACAATTAGATTAGAAATTAGAGTTAAGTGGACTAGTTAAATAAAAGAACCAATTGTGAACCTATAGGGATGAGACTATCACTTGCCAAGCCATGTGTTATCCCACGATGGTCCTTCTAAATGAAAGACTAACTTCATTTTAATTGGTCTTTCACATTATTCATTGTTCTCATCTTCGTTTTTCACATCTCCCTCGTGCCTTTCTTCTTCATTCTCCTTCTTTACGATTTTCTTTAAATTTCCAAGCCTTCATCCATGTTACACCTTGCTTTTATCCATCTTTTTCTACTTACCCCTTGTAGCCCTCTTCATTTTTGTCTCTAAAACCTAACCTAATCCACCCTAGAAAGTTGATGATCATAAGCATAGAGGATTAGGATTTCTTGATGATTTTTGAAGAAGCTTAAAAGTAAAGGAAGTAAGTTATTCCTTGATCTTTATAGGTGGTGTTAAATGAAACTAATATTGTAACACCCCACTCCCGTCGGATCCGAACCAGATATAGATGGTGATACCTGAGTCTGTGCCCCCCGAGGGTGGCGTGTCACATCACTTAACAATTAAAACCCGGTACACATTTTAAATACTCTTCTCAATCGTCATTAATT
>JANIIA010000009.1:24913489-24961008 GCA_027478495.1 Erythroxylum alaternifolium
ACTATCAGACCTCCTCAGACCCCGCTTCATTGCGGGATTTCAAACTGAGTGATGATGATGATGATGATGATGATGAAGAAGACTGAGCTGTTTCCACTTCTGAAGAATACAAAATATATTGCAGTAGTAACAGAGAAAGGAAAGAACTGAAAATGGCATAGACTACAGAGTAGCTCTGAGCTTCTTCAAATCTGTTTCACCTTACTCTGAAACAATGGCCTTCGGTGGTTTGCTATCGAACCGGGACTTCGGTTCCTTCATCGGCTCAGGTATGGTTTAGTGTGCCTCAATCTCTTACTGCATCTCGCTTTGAAGTTCTCTGCATGTTTTGATTGCTTGCTCTAGAGTGAAGTTAGATTGTCTCTGGTTTAGCTTATCTTTGAAATTCTGAGAAAAGAGAAGTTCAATGGCGTGTGTTTGTGTAGGTTCCTGGATTTTGCTTTGAATTTCTCTGCATGTTTTGATTGCTTGCTCTAGAGTGAAGTTAGATTGTCTCTGGTTTAGCCTATCTTTGAATTCTGAGAAAAGAGAAGTTCAATCGAGTGTGTTGTGTAGGTTCCTGGATTTTACTTGTTTGCTTCACGCTGGCAGGTAAAGTTCGACAAAGAGAACCTGGTTGTTCACATCGCACAAGCGTTTTCAGTGTGCGATGTGTGGAAGGGAGTGTATATCAAAAGTTACAGAGCCGAACGGCCACTTCAGGATTATCGCATTCACCGTCTCTTCATTCTTCAAAACTCTCAAGACTTTTTCGTTATTCCGATCCGTGTCCTGGTAATTTCTGGTCTAACGAAGGTCAATGCGGTCATCTTGATTGTCTGAAGTTGGAGAGAACTCGTGCGTCGGTGGAGGGGAATGTTCAAGAAACATCTGGTTGGAGGGAGCATCTTCCGAAGCGTTGGGTCGTTGTGTTGCTCTGTTTTACTGCGTTTTTGCTATGTAACATGGACCGTGTGAGTGCTAGTTTCTAGTTTTTTATTCAATTTCTTTGCTCAACGTTTCAACTCTGTGCATTTTGCAAGTGATAAATGATTTAACTAGTTGGAAGGAGCTGTTAAAATCAAATGTTGAACTTGATATAACCGTCTTCTTTTAGATTGCTTTAGGTTCACGGAATTGTTTGTGAATCTAATACGTTGAATTGTGCAAAATATTGTAGCAAATTTATTGAGGACTGAGTTCTTCGCAACTGATATAATTTGTTCCTACCTAAGAATTGAATTGTTGTAAAAACTATCTTTTGAGTTCCATGTGAAAATTAGAATTTCTATTCTTTATGACAGAACAGCAGGAGAATTGGAATTGATACTCCCAGTTCTAACTAACTACCAATTCTGAGCTTCCAAAACTCATCCTTCATAAAATAAATGTTTATTTCAAAATTTTCATGTTATATTTTGTTTTCATAGCTCAATCATATGCTAGCTTCAATTTTGTGCTGTAGGTGAATATGAGTATTGCAATACTTCCAATGTCTAAAGAGTTCAACTGGAACAGTGCAACTGTTGGATTAATTCAATCATCATTTTTCTGGGGCTATCTATTGACTCAGGTATGATCTCAGATAGTCATGAATTTTGAGTTTCATCTAGGACTCAATTTTCAAACATAACTTGTTTTCACTGGCCTGCAGATTCTCGGGGGTATCTGGGCAGATAAACTTGGTGGAAAACTGGTGCTTGGTTTAGGAGTTGTCTGGTGGTCAATTGCTACAGTTTTGACGCCTATTGCTGCTAGAATTGGACTTCCTTTCTTGCTTATGATGCGTGCTTTTATGGGGATTGGCGAGGTCATCTCTTCTGATGACTTTCTCGTTTTGATATGCTTTAAACTTTCCTTTGGTAGTATAAATGTGGCTTGTTCATGAATTTGTTTTATTTTGATAGGCCGTCATAACACTATGAAATGAGAGTAGAATGAGCTTGGACATGTGACATTCACTTATCTCATTCTCCTTTTTCGTCTAATCTCTCTGTCTCATAATCCTTTTATAGTGTTTACTATCTTATTTTGTAGAATATTTTGGTTGATCTAGTGACTAACTTTATGTTATGATGGGATTTATATTGAATTAGAAAATTCATATACTCAAAATGTATGATATTTTTTCATGGAAAGTGAATTGAGTATTATCATATTTAGCTATGGTCCAATTTCCCTATAGGGTGTTGCCATGCCCGCCATGAATAATATCCTTTCCAAGTGGATTCCGGTTTCAGAGAGAAGCAGATCACTTGCCTTAGTTTATAGTGGAATGTATCTTGGTTCTGTTACTGGATTGGCTATTTCTCCCATTCTAATACACAAATTTGGGTGGCCATCTGTATTCTACTCCTTTGGATCCCTTGGAACTATTTGGCTTGCACTGTGGCTGAGAAAGGTAATTTCTTTGTTTTTGATAGTTGTTTTTCGTGGCAATAAATCAGAAATTTAAAGTTTGCTTTAACTACAAGATTTGGTAGGATAGTTTTGTTTTGAGTGCATCTCATGCAATTCAGTTCTTGGGACAAACATAGCTGAACTTATATATTGATAATGTTGAGGATCCGATGAAAGAAATTATCTGCCGCCTCAAAATGTTCGTTGCAGCAATTATTCATTTTATGTCTCCCGAGAACCAAAAACTTGATTTGTGAATGCACAAGATACGGCGTATTATTGACTTGTGAAAGATCGGATCATGTTATAAATTATGACCAAAGAAACTCGAATGTGGTTTCTTGTATCTTTGGTTGGTTTATCCCAGGCGCATAGCTCACCAAAGGAAGATCCAGAACTTAGTTCTAAGGAGAAAAATCTCATCTTGAGCGGTAAGGTGGCGAAAGAGCCTGTTTTAGTCATCCCTTGGAAGTTAATATTATCAAAACCTCCTGTTTGGGCTCTCATTATCTCTCACTTCTGCCACAATTGGGGAACCTTTATTCTTTTAACTTGGATGCCTACCTACTACAATCAGGTAATTGAGCTAATCCCACTGCTTTTATTTGATTTCAGTTAAGTTGACAATGAAAACTATTTGTAATAATGTTTCTTCCAAGATCTACTTGTTTCTAGTTTAGTATTGGTCTCATAGTCTTCGTTTCATGCTGTTGCCTTGCTGTGCAGTGGATGCTTGTAAATGGTGATGAATCTTCAATAGTCCACTTGGAATCATGTGATACAAATATTATAATATCTTTTCTGCATAGTTAACAGAATTGGTTGACAATTTACTCTATGTTAGAGATTTGCCGCGTCAGACCTCTGCTATTTCTTTTATCTGTTGATGCTATTTGTTTCATGAAACAAACATATAGCATTGAACTTACTAAACATTAGGTTCATAACTTTTATGATCTAAATCATTGGTAGTATTAAAAATTTTAACTTCTTGCCCACTAAGCCTTAACAAATCTTAAACTCAGACAACCAATCATTCTCACCTTAATTTTGTTATGGCTATGTTTTTACAAACATTTATGGAGGGTTAAGTTGTCGTATTTACGTAATTTTCATGATTGTTTTCTCAGGTGTTGGACTTTAATCTCACTGAATCTGGACTATTCTGTGTCTTGCCATGGTTGACCATGGCAATTTTTGCAAACATAGGAGGTTGGATTGCAGACACACTTGTGAGCAAAGGTCTTTCCATTACAACAGTTAGAAAGGCAAGGAGTTATTTCTTTGTGCCTGTTTTGGTCGTCATCATCTTGTTGTTAAAGCCAGATAATAGTTCTTCTAACTTCTATATTGTAGATAATGCAATCTATTGGATTTTTGGGCCCAGCCTTCTTTCTTACGCAGTTGAGCCGTGTTACAACTCCTGCTCTGGCCGTACTATGCATGGCTTGCAGTCAGGTTTGTTTGAATACGATATCAATTTCAGAGCCTAAATTGTTTGTTATTTTTCATTCAATAGTTTTTAATTACATTTATTTCTGATATAATCTTTTCCAAAATGTTTTTCTCGTTTATTTTCAAAATCGTCTGTTTTCAATCAAGCTATAGCATCTGCTTCTCGTCGATGTGTTCTTCATTCACCTTTACGCGTGTAAAGCTTTTTTTAACAGTTCACTGGTAAACCGGAAATATATTGGATTTTAAATACTTAATTAGACAGATAATGAAACATTCACGTACCTCCTAGAAGGATATGCAAATGCCACACAAAATAGAACTAAAACATACCAAACATTTCATAGTACTCTCAAAACTCAAGCAAACATATATTACATATCATTAGATGTGATTTTATAAATAAAACATATTATACATATTGTGCTTATTATAACACATGCCATAAATTCAAAAGCTAACCTGTATTAAGGTTATTACCAACCATTTACATCAAAATACAATATGTCTCATTATATTTATTACAACTCAAAAACTCATCCAAAACAACTTTCAAGCATATCAAGTCTTTCATTGGCCACCACGGTTGTCTTTTTTCAGTCCTTAAATTTTCTTATCAGAGCCTACACAAAGGCAAAATCACCATGCTAAGCATAAAGCTTAGTGGGAAATAACTAAACATAATGTATAATGGCGACTGTTTTTAACAATCATTTAACATTCATATATGCAAATTCAAATCTTATCATAACAATCTTTAATTTTTTTATATTACAGAGTAATCCAAATATTATGTCTCAAGATACAAGCAAGTAATGTAGTATATAACGTGTGTCTTTATTACTCTGTAATAATATTTGGATTACTCTGTAATATGAACAATTAAATATTGTTGTGATATGATTTGAATTTGTAAATATGAATGTTAGACGACTGTTAAAAACAGCCACCATTATGCATTATGTTTAGTTATTCCCACTAAGTTTTATGCTTAGCACGGTAGTTTTGCCTCTGTATAGGTTTTGATAAGAAGATTTAAGGACTGGGACAAAGACAACCGCAGTGGCCAATTAAAGACTTGATAAGCTTGGAAGTTTTTTTGTTTGAGTTTTTGAGATGTAATAAATGTAATGAGATATCTGTAGCTAGGGGAAAGCGACAGGACTTTTTCTTATCGGTAGATTCTGGTAGGGGTTTCTTTGTGGGTTGAGGTTCTAATGCTCCGGAATGCCTTTATTGCTCCAAACATCATTGGGATACTTGTCGAAGAGCTACAGGTGTATGTTATCGATGTGGTAGTACTGAGCATTTGATAGCCAATTGTCCTATGAGACAGCCTCAGACATCACAAGCTAATAGAGAGGTTTCTCAGGCATTTGTTGGAAATAGAGGTCGTAGAGGATTTGGACATATTAGACCTAATCAAATTACTGGATCATAAACTGTTGATCAACCTGGTATGCCATATGTTACAGCTTGAGCTTATGCTTTGAAAGTTCGTGAGGATCAGGCACCTGAAGTCATTGTGGGTACTGTTTTTCTCTTTGATTTTAAAATGCATGCTTTGATTGATCCTGGATCCAATCATTCTTATATTTGTGTTGGAGAAATTTTTGATAAAGTGATGCTTGTAGATCAGTTAGAATATGATATTCATGTAACCAGTCCTCTGGGTAGTAGCGTGTTGGTTAATCAAGTTTATATAAATTGTCTTGTTATTATCCAAGGAAGTGATTATGTAGCGGATCTAATTATATTTCCTTTTCATGAATTTAATTTGATTTTGGGTATAGACTGGTTATCCAAGCATCAGGCAGTGGTTGACTGTAGTGCTAAAACAGTTGTGCTTAGGAAACCTGATCAATCTAAAATAGTAATGCATGACATCCGCACTTGTTCTCTAGCCAATGTGGTATCTGCTATATAAGCTTGGAAGTTCCTTAGGAAGGGGTGTGAAACTTATCTAGCTTTTGTGATTGATTCTAAGAAGAAAATATTAAACTGCAAGACATTCCAGTGGTAAGTGAATTTTAAGATGTGTTTTCTAAAAAGAGTTACCCGGACTTCCTCCTGAAAGGGAAGTAAATTTATCTATTGAAGTTATGCCTGACACTTTACCTATATCCAGAGCATCGTACAGGATGACTCGTACTGAATTGAAGGAGTTGAAGGTTTAATTGCAAGAGCTACTGGATAAAGGGTTCATTCGACCCAGTGTCTCACCCTGGGGAGCACTGTTTTGTTTGTTAAGAAGACAATTAGTACTCTCTGGATGTGCATTGATTAGAGTCACGGTGAAGAATAAGTATCTGTTGCCAAAGATAGAAGATGAGTTTGATCAATTGAAAGATGCAAGAGTATTTTTAAAGATAGATCTACGATCAGGATACTATCAACTTCGAGTAAAGGATGTAGATGTTTCAAAGACTGCATTCAGGACCCGTTATGGACATTATGAATTCTTGATAATGTCATTCGGGTTAACTAATGCTCTAACTGCATTCATGGATTTTATGAATAAAGTGTTTAGGCCTTATTTAGACCAATTTGTAGTGGTGTTTATAGATGATATCTTGGTCTATTCCAAGAATAAACATGATCATGTTGAGCATTTGCGGTTTGTGTTACAAACCCTACGAGAAAAGCAGTTTTATGCTAAGCTGAGTAAGTGTGATTTCTGGCTTTAAAAGGTATTTTTTCTAAGACATGTTTCTTCTAAAGGGATTAGAGTTGATCAGTAGGATTGAAGCAATTGTTAACTAGACGCTACCATAGAGTATGCCAAAGGTGAGAAGCAAGTAATGTAGTATATAATGTATATCTTTATTACATTTTTCTTAAATTGAACATATTTACTCTCTTTTGATCAAACTAAATATGCCGCATTTGCATCAATATAGCAGTGAAACATTAAGTCATTACATATTACATAACATCATAGAAATTCCTAATTTACAAACATCCATATCCAATTCACATTATATAAAACCCTTGGAACACATTTGTATTCTTAAGAACACATTCATCTTGAACATACCATACATTTAAACATTAGACACATTATTAAATAATCACACATTCTTCAAGTTATTACCTCAATTAATAGTTCATAACTAGATTAACTTCTACTCAATTAGTCTAATATCATCTTGGTTTGCTAAATTGCAGTGATACAAGAAAGAGTTTTAGAGGAGATTAAGTAGCATTTGGGTAAGGAAAAATTCATGTTTAAGCTAAAAATGGGTGTGATGCACAGTTGTACCCAATTTCTAGTTTTTCTCAGGACAAGTTTTCGGGTCAGTTTTGGATGGCCATTCTGACATAAAAATTGAGGTTTCTAGGCAATATGTTCTGTTAAACAAATGTTCCTCTATGTCTTAAGTTTCTAACAAAATAAAGTTAATACAATTTGATTCATTATTTCCAGAGTTATAACTAAAATACTACAAGTTGTTCTCAAACAGGGACAGCAACCAATACTCAACTTCAATCCAAATTTCAAAACGCTTAGAGAGAAATAAAATTCTATTCCTTTATGAAAATTGTAGTCATATGTAAGTAATTTAATCTACAATTAAAATTATCCCATTTGGATATCTGTAGATTAAGATATGAGTAAAATACTGATGTTTGTTTAGTGGAACCACTACAATAAACTTACTTCAGTCTTATTATGCAAAAGTAACTCGAAAGACACATGCAAATTAACCAGCAACGTCCCATTTTCATCTTGAGGTTGTGTTGATTATCTAGTATTTTGGAGTTAAATTTAAAGTTAATTAGATAAGGAAATTCTAAATTTGATAGCATGTATTAATGCAAGTTTTATGATAATTGAATTGACATAAAGTAAGTTATGATGTTGGTAATTAGGTGCTGGAAAAATAATTTTGATTTGGTAAATGCTGTTTCGGTTTTAATGTATGTAATATAGTAAGTTATGTGTTGTCTAATGATTGATTTTTGAACTGGGGTTTTGTGTGTAAAACTCTTGTATTTAGACCTTTTTAAGGAAGTAAAACTCAGTAAGTTACCTGACGTAGAGTAAGCAAAAGTAGAATAAGCAATCAAAGATAATATGGTTAGAAAGGTCCAGAAAGTTTCCGTTGGATAATTATGCGATCTGGGAATTACTAGCTTGCCGTCTCATGACATCGATACGGTCAGAGCTAGTGCTAGTTGAATAACTAGCTAAACATTATGCTTCCGTCAAACCATTCGTTGGTGATACTGGGAAGAGAGTTTAAATGGTCGGTATTTAATGATTTCCAGTCATTAACATTGTTAAATAAAGAAAATTTTATTTAAAAGAGATTATATTATTTTTTGTTATTGATGATACTGATGCTTATGTATATCCCTATTTTTTATTGATAAAAAGGAAAGAGTTCGTTACGGTGAAAAGCGCGTTTGAACTTACCTTTGATAAGCATGAATTGCTGCAGGGATCAGATGCGTTCTCTCAGTCTGGGCTTTATTCCAACCATCAAGATATTGGCCCACGTTATGCTGTAAGTTATTGCCATCTTAATCGTGCAAATGATGTTTGAAGTGCACCACCAACAACAAACACTAGAAATGAGAGGTTTATAAAGATCTAATAATAGGCAGCTTCACACACTATAGAGTTCTTTTCGGAACATATGTCATCTTATTCTGTTGTAAATTCGTACATACTGCCTTGTCAAACAATGTGATTTGTCGCATAATTTTGCATGATCTCTTGTCATTTGGTGACCCATGAATTGATTTGACCAATATCTTACATAAACTCACTATATCAATAATCACAAATATTATAATTATACAATAAATTTTATTTAATAATAATAACTACTTAAAGTCACACAATTGTCGAACTATTGAGTTGATCCTAAATTTTAATGTAATCTAATAGATTTCCAATGCCAGGGAGTTCTGTTAGGACTTTCAAACACTGCGGGAGTGCTTGCCGGTGTACTTGGTACTGCTGCAACTGGATACATTCTCCAAAAGCGTAAGACGTTGGGATTGAAGGAAACTTGCTGTTTTTACTGGGTCCTTGGATTTTCTTACTCCACTCACTTCATTGTGGACCCTATTACTTCTGTTTTCTTTTTAGGTTCTTGGGATGATGTGTTTAAGGTTGCTGTGGCTCTGTACATCATCGGAACATTGGTGTGGAACTTGTTTGCTACAGGGGAGAGAATTCTGGAGTAGAACTATACAAGAGAGTGAAGACAAAACCTACAAGCAAAAGTTTCTATGTACATCCAAGGAGATCGAAGTGATTAACAGATGCAGCAGTTTGGACATAAGGATAAGGTGTATACTTGCTGCTGAACAACTGACTACAAGGATAAAAATCCTGGTACTGAGTTAAAATGTTCCTTTCTTACCTTTTAGTAATCAAATAAAGAAAGTGTCCTTATAGCATTTGCATGTCTGTTGACATTTGGTACCCGTACAGCATTCAATATCAATTTTAGCCTTTTTAAGACAACTCAGTGCGTACTCAAAAGCCTCACAAAAGCTGTTGCAAGTTCTGCCGACATAAAAAAACTTGAAGGACCCATAGTGAATTTGAATGTCTAATAGAAATGGCATTGGATCAGACCATCAACAAATTTGATGAAATGAAATTGTACTTAGCTTTGGCCTAAGTTGATTTCATTTTGTGGCTTGATCGAGTTTAGGCAATTTAAAACTCGATCAACTCAGGACCAAAAAGTAGAGTTTGTGCTTGTGAAAATAACGGAATAATTTTGATTGACCTCTCTAACCTAAAACAACATCTCAGTAAATTTGTCTTATGTTCCTTGCCTTTTACCTAGTCCATAAAGAATCACACTCAGACTCCCGAGTATCTCGGATCTTTTGGTATCTACTGAATGGTACAACTTTTCCTATAAGTGGACTAGTGTTTTCGTACACAAGGGAAAGAGTTTACCTTACCCTGCTGGAGAATCTTGTACTTCTAACGTCAGAATAAACCGTCTATCTGTCATTGAACTACGGAGTTTGTAGCCATCACATGATCCTCTTGACTCAAATACCCTGTTCCTATCTTGCTTCTACCCAAAACGATGTCATTTTATATATAAATAAATATAAAACGATATCATTTCTAGGTAAGAACCGGGATGAAACTGAATAATTGGTATAGAGGATCTGAATCCATCCATATCTCTTACCTTTTCAGGTTCACTTAAAATCCACAGGGCTGTCTCATAGGACATTACACTGCCAAATTGGATAGTGTAGAAAAAGAAGATGGGCAAAAGGTAAACACAAATATAGGCATTATTTATACTTCAATATAAGCGTTATTTCCGCAGAAGCCGAAGCTCTTACAACCAATAGAAACAAATAAAAAAGAGGATGAGACATAATATAGACAAACGAAGTTTAGAAGAAAAAAAGAAGAAGAAGAATTTATGAAAACCTTTGAATAATTTCACCAAAAATTAAGAAAGCTTATAGTATTCTGCCTGTATATATAAAAAGTCAATGGGCTATGTCTTGAAAGCCCAAGTAGGGCCCAATTGGCTCACAACCACTCACCTTTGCCCTCTCCTCTTCCCAAGTACGTATGTAAGCATCTTCAAGTCTCACATGGATTCAGTCCCACGTTCCTTAAATAACACTCACCAACATCCAAACAAGACCTTAATGTCAACCCCACCTACCGCTTCTCTCTAACGCCGTCACTTCTTCCGTTAACTCCTTGCAAATCCTTCTTCATTCTTGCCACCGTACCCTCCAAGTCTCTCTTATGCACGTTAACCCTCAGCCCATATTTCATGAACAATGTTAGTGACATCTTCTGCTCCACCTTGTGTCCCTGAACCACCGTGAGACGGTGGCGTAGTAATAGTGCCGTGGCCACCGACTTCATTTGTAGGTATGCCAAGTCCTTGCCTAAGCAAATCCTCGGGCCTGCATTGAATGCCACAAACTTGTAAGAGTCGTGTGTTATGAACTTCTTGCCGTCAGATGACAACCACCTCTCTGGTCTATAGTCCATGCAATCATCACCCCACGTAGATTTCATCCTCCCCGTTGAGTATATCGAATACGTCACCGACGACCCCGCCGGAACGAATGTTCCGTCGGGCAAGACGTCGTCGGAGACAACGTGCTTGGAGTCCTCAGGCACGGAAGGGTACAGCCTCAGGGTTTCTGATAATGCTGCTTTGAGATAGATCAAACGGTCGAGTTCTTCAAACACCAAAGGCTCGTCGACCCATTCGGACAGGTCTTCACCGCGTGTCTCGATCAGGGTGGTGCATATTTCGTTTAAGATTTTGTCTTCCACCGAAGGGTTTTGGGTAAGCAACCAAAAGAACCAGCAGAGAGCGACGGAGGAGGTGTCACGTCCGGCGAGAATGAAGTTGAGTGCTACTTGTTGGAGGAAGGTGTCGGAGTAGGATTCTTTCTTCTTCATAAATCTGGAGAGCAAATCGTCATTTGGGTTTCCGTCTTTTTCAAGGTTCGAGAGCTCTAGTTTCCTTGCATTGATAACCTCCGTCAAGTAGTCGTCAAGCTGAATCAAGCTCCGGCTCAAACTGACCTCCATGCCCAACCTCAGCCACTTCCTGAACTTCCAGAAAACCTCAGGCAAAATGAACCTCTGAAGAGAGGCTTCGGTGGCTCTGTCAAAAGCTGAAGCGAATCTGTTCTTCGGCAGCCCGACGGCGCATGTCTGTGGGTCCTTACCAAAGGCCAAGCCGCATATGTTGTCGAAAGTGAGCCGAAGCAACACGTCCTGAAGATCAACCGGCTCGGCATTGGCCTGAGCCGATTCAAGAATTGGGCAAAACCTCAATTTAATGGCTCGGCTCACCCAACGAGCCATGGCTTGGCGAAGAGTCCTGGTGGTGAATTCAAGTGCGGCGGTCTTACGTTGGAACAGCCACGTGTCGCCATCGGAGTTGAAGATGCCTTCCCCGAGTAGATCATGAAACACTCCTTGCCATGTGGGGCCCTTGGGGTAATTATCGAATCGGGTCTTCAAGATGTGCTCTAGATTTTTCGGGTCGCACGTGACCGTCACGAGCCCTTGTTTCTTGGCGAGAAACGGAATCGCACAGATGCACGTTTGGTACGTGCCGCCGCAGGCGCGTAGATTATCACAGATCCAGTCGTGCATACGATCACGGTTCTTGATCAATCCGGGCAGACTGCCCAATAAAGGCCAGGCACGTGGACCTTTCAACGACCGTGAGATGTAAATAAACCATAGTAGATACACCGCAACCGCCGATAGAAGCAACAAGGCCGTCGATATATCCATAGTTGCAATGTAGAAGAAGAAAAGACACTTTTTGTGTTGATGGGTACTCTGTGACTTACCTCAAAAATGGAGCTTGAAATGCAAAAAGGCTTCAATCTAAGCGAAACCCAGATTGCCCTTTTCTCCAAAGATCATTTCTTTGGGTTTTAATAGCTAAAACAGAGCATTCTTCATGGGAGCAACAATGGTGGAAAGGAGGAGTGAAGTGCATGTGAAATGTGAAGAGAGGAAGTGGTTAGTACAAAAATGGAGAGAGGGGATTTATAGGTGAAATGTAATGGAAGCAATTATTATGGCCAGACTGTTATGTTGAAATAGGACCATCTCTGCCTCTGCTTCTTTCTCTTTCTCTAAGAATGAGATGTAGCACTATAAATGCACTGAGAGGTCGTTGAGACTTTGAAAGCTAGAACTTTGCTGTTTTTTGTTTTCCCTGCAAAAACCATCATTTAGAGAAAACCATTTTCAGATTAAAGAATCGATCAAGAGTTAATACTTTACATCTTTTATCTCTCTTTCTACTTCCCTGCATGTGTGTGCACCTAAATTTGTAGGCAAAGGGAGGAGGCTCTTAAATTCAAGCATTGAATGAAGAGAACTTAATGAGATTAGTTGAGGAGCTAAGACAGCAGAAAGAAATAACAAAACAGAGCATAAAAAGAAGAAAACATGGGGTCACAAGGACTAAAACAGAGAGTCTGTTTCAAGTATTTAAGGATCATTTGGCTTATGGTTTCATGAAAATGCATCAGAAACTTCGTTACAAGACAATGAGTCTTTTCTTATTTTTTGCATCATTAAATGAAAATTCATCTTTTGGGCAATCTAGTTAAGGTTCGGTGAACAACCCTACAACATATCGATATGGGATTCATTATTTTTCACTGCTCTTACTCATCTTTTATCTTTTTCCCACTCAGAAAATGAGAATATGCACATAAAATAGATATGAGCAGAAATTCCTGTGGTTCTATCACACTACCTTCATCATTGATGATTCATATGATAAAAAAAGTGTGCCTGCTCAGTGACTCTGGTGTAGATACAAAGTCAAATCTACCTTGTGTAAGTTCCTCACCTGAACCCTAAAAACAGGTGGCCTTACCAGTCTGCAACTCTGCATGTCAACTCCAAATTTTGATCTCTGAATATTCCTCTCTTTAATCATTCATGTTTTACCATTTCTTCTTGACATAGAATATACATCATGGTAATCTTTTGTCCATTTTAACCGTCACAATGTAATGTATGGAAATGGAAATCAAAGTGGCCTAAGTCATCATAAATAAACATACATTAAAGAGCTGTTGACCTATCTTTCTATTTTTGATGAACCTTTTATGTAGCTGAATTACTTGAGATAAAGCACATAAACAGAGGATTCTAGAGGGGAGGCAAATATACCTATGCTATGCATTGACATTTATCAGCAGAATTAACCATTTGAAGCAAAATCCTTCTAATACCCTGAAAGACTCAGGGGACTCCTCAAAGTGCTTTCAGGGGTCTCAAACCCCAATGTCATAGGCTCTATATAACTTTATGTGAAAGGCAAAATACAAGAATTGCCACTTAACAATTCTTTAACATTATAATTTAATCTTTACCGTTATTTATAATATTACGTTATATCTTAACGTTTTCAAAACGGTACGATAGTACCCCGCATTTTAATTGAGTTAATATGATTTTTACCTTAATATTTTATAAAAGTTTTAAATAAGTTTATATCGTTATTTATGTTTCCACTCTCATAATGCAATGAATATTAATTTAATAACGTTGTAGTGTGTAACGAGTACTAATTTAGTAACGTTCGAGTGTAAAGTAATACTAAACATTTCGACAAAAATTTAAATTTTTTGTGTAATGTTAATGTACAAATCACATCTTTAGTTTATATATAAAGTTTAAGCAATGCTTGCCATTAGAATATATTATTGAGTATTTGAATTGAATATTATAATTAAATTATGTAATATACAAATTATCATATGTATCTAAAAGTATACTAATTATTAAAAAAATAACAACTAAAATACTCAAGATGTGGCGTGGGTGATAGCTATCCTTGTCCCTTAACTATGCGGTGTGAAGTTTGATTCTCACTCATGGGTATAGAGCAGCACTTGTGACCAGCGGCCTAACCTCCCATCTGGGAGTTCCGTTGTCGCGATAGATTAGTCACTGTTGTCGGTGGTGGATACCCGAATTCACCCTAAAAAAATTAACTAAAAAATTCAAATTCTATTAATTTTGCAGACAGTTGGAGACATTCAAAGAGTAAACCAGTTGATGATTTTATAATTGCATCACAATATGTTGGTTGGGAGGTTAATATCAAACTCAAAAATGTGTCCAAAGCAGCTTGAATATTATTTTCTTGCCCTTTGCACGAAGCAATTGATGGTTGGATACCACCTTCGTAGCCCACAGGCTCGTACGAGGCAGACATGGGAGTCTTGTGGAGGTTTGACTTTATGTGTTTCTGATCCAATAGATTAAGAACTTCCTAGAGATTGGTACACTCGAAGTTGACTCTTTCCTTGCCAACCAAATAAATATGAATCAACGATCATGGACGTTAGACGTAGAAGTCTCAACCACAAACTATGACTTTCCTTTCCATAATAAGTTTGCTACATCACAAAAATCAGGAGTTCTGTGGCATTCCCGAGAGATTCTGTTCCTATATTAAGCATTAACTAAAGACTTATGACTGGTGTTTTCCAAAGAGTTAGAACCATCAAACCAATGTACACCATGAGCATCTTCCTGGTCACAGGTATGAAAAAAAGGTAATTTAGGTGGACGGCTTAATTGGATATGACCTGAAATGGGTGGCTAATTTAGGTGGACGTTGGCTATGATTTAAACCACCATGACTCCTGCAAAAGTAATAGCTAACACTTGTTGATTTGGACACCTATGCTTGGGATAAAATTAATTTCCAAATCTTGGTACTAAATAAAGATTTGAGTGCATATAATATCCTCAATCACTTGCACTAACTAAAAATTTGAGTATTTCTAATAATCTCAATCTTGTACTCTAAATTAATATTTTAAAAATTGAACCAGAAATTAAATCGGTAAAACAAAAAGTTTTAAAGTTAAACTAATATTATAAAATAAATTTGAAGAATTTAAAACAAGATTAAAAACTATCATTTTCTATTGAAGCAATTAAAATTAAAATTTAATTGAGAATAAGACTATTAAATAAAAATTAATTGGCTTATAAAATTTAATTAATTTATAAAAATTGATTGTTAATTAATAACTTGGTTAGTTTTTAATTAAAAAATTTATTAAAATAAACAAATTAAAAATCAAATAGGAAGTGTTTTAATAAGGCTCTGTTTGGCAATCAGCGGATTATATTAACTGTTAATCGATTCTATCAGTTAATTTGACAAACAGATAATATTAGCTATTTATTAAAGATGTTTGGTAAAATTAGTTGTTTAGTTTTAACTGTCTAAGTATAAAATGACTTATGAGGGTATCATTTAAAAAAAAGAATTTATAAGGTCGTGATTAGAAATTTAATTTTACAAAAATTAAGTTTTTTACTCTAATAAAAACATAGAACATTCTTAAAAATTGTCACATGGTATATTTTTTATTTTGTAACCAAAAAAACTTATTTTGTTAGTAAAAAATTATTGTCACTAGCATAATAAATACTCCCAAGTTTTGTAACTAAAACTTACTTCATTGTAAAACTTTATGTCACTGTAAAATATATGCATGATTTTTAATTTAAATTATTCATAATATCACTATAACATAATTAGCATAATTCAAAAATTATAGAAAAGAGGGTATAATTAGTTTTGTACCTATTAATTTCTAACTAAACATAAAAAATGCTCCTTTTATGGCACTTTTCTAAAACCAATTTGTTGGGATTAAATAATTCAATCAATCAACAATTTACTAAATATATTTGTTAGCTTTTTAAGATGGTCAAGTAGTTAACTTGTATCAATCAATTAAAAAACAGTTAATAAGTTGTTTGTCAAACTGAGTCCTAAGTCATTTAAGGAGCTAATGAATTAAAGTTAAATAATAAGATTAATTATAAGTAATCACTGAAAATATATTACAATACGTGAAGACATTCTTACGAAAATTCGAATTCAGAACTTCCTACATTGAAAGACAATTGAAAATTCTTCATAAAGAAGTTAAATCTAAAGTCCTCGATAAATTGGTTCTTGTACCAAATGAGAATACGAGGAAAGCATAATCAAATATTCTATTTTAATTATAATATTCTTATCATATTTTATTAAATTTTATACACATATTTAGGTAAAATTTATATAAATATTGGAATAAAATTTAATAAAATGGAGCTATAATATATTAATTAAGATTTGACGTGCTAGAAAACCTAGACTGCTAGACAACTGTTTACGGAAGCTAATCGTACATGGGAATAGAAAGCACATTTTGACAACAGGAGCAACCACTTATCAGATAATTATGTGAAAGCAAGCAACTTACAACAACAAGACTGTTGACGTCATCGTCAAAGAACCAACTTCACATTTAATATTCCAACTCTGTTTTCGAAGTAAAACTGTTATAATTTCCTATTCCATGTTTTGAAAATTTGAAGGATATTTAAATTGATAAGACGAGAGTTATTATAAAATTTGTTAAAAATTTAACAAAATTGAAGAATTTAAATATAATTAAAAAAGATTTATGTGGGTCATTTAGAAATAATTTCTTTATCAATTAAGAATAAGACTACGTAAAATTAGACCTTTTCAGACTTTACGTCTTAGCGAAATTTTTACTAGATGTTATTATTGTTTTGTTGTAAATATGATTAAAAGAGACTGACGTTATATTAACTTTTAATTAAAAAAATGTTAAATAAGAACCAATTATTCTATTTAGTTTATAAAATTGATATAATTAATTAATAAATTAAATAATTTTTAATAATAAAAATATTAAAATAAATCAAACAAAAAATTAAAAACGGTTCATCAATTCAAAAATTTTACAGCTAAACCAAACAAACTAATTTAATTTTTTTTAGTCATTGATAAGAGCATACAAAGATTACACAATTTTTCTATTCAATGCTTCCAAGTTATTGACTTCATTACATTCAAAGGATGAAAATGAAAGAAACAGATTTGTTTAAAAAATAATAATAAACATTTTCTAGTTAATATTTATTTTAATATTCTGTCTCTCCCATGACTGTTCTTACGAAACACATAAAATGGCATAATTATTATTTCCTTGAAGGTCTATATCATTAGGCAATTTAGGTTGGCAGAGATGAGTTCAATAATTTCACAACGGAGAAAATATACGGAAAGAAAACGAAAGGTGACGGAACAAGCAGGTGCATGAGTCAACAAAATGCATTAATTTAGGTGACAAACTGCTGAACTACTGCTCTTTTAAGTCTCAAGCTTTGTAACCATCTGCTTAAATTCTCGCAAGTGTTAGTAACTACTTAGTGTTTAGGCACATGGGTTGGCACTTGTTTCCCAACACGTCCGTCGATCACTAGTTTCTGTCGGTGACCAACTTCGGTTGCCAACACTAATTTCCAGTGAAATAACATGCATCCCCGAGGAACCCAATTTTCCAAGTTCATTTAGGAGTTCTTTGGATTGAACAAACAAGAATCACTTTCCTTACAAGCTATGAACAATATTCCAAAGGAAACAAGTAGAAAACCATCGAAGGCAAAAGAATCATATGTGAAAAAGAATGGGTAACTAATGCTAAATATTTAAGTTTTAACCTAAGGAAATAGAGAAAAAGTAATATGTTTTGTTTGTTGTCCACAAAAATGTCATTCGCTTAATATTTTAAAGGAGTTGCAGACTGATAGCCATTGAAGTTGCATCCAAGGATTATAGGGCCTGACATAGCTGTTAATACGATTGATGCTTTTCAATCGTCTTTTCTTATTGGTTATTCCTTTCTAGCCAAAAGAATTATTTGGTTGGATGAAAGTTGTCCATAGTGCCTATACTTGCGAACTGTGAGTCTGTGTCAGTGAGCAAGACTTTCCCTGTCCGTACTATTTCTTTTGACACAACCAGTCACTCATGCCTTAGACCAAATCTGAGTGTTCCACTCCACCAAGGACAAATGAGTATTTAACACGATGAAAACTCCTTTGATTAAAATTTACAGAAGCCACTTACGTCTAGTCGGTTGAAACATCCAGACCCCATTTCTGGCTAGCAGTAAAGCACTGCAGAATGGGTAGGGATATTTGATCCAGACTTATGAATCAGAGAGTTCAGAGAACAAAACAGATGTTGCGCATGTGGCAACATTTTGACTCGAACCTGAAGTTTAGGAGGATTTAGAGCATAATTATGTTCATGAGTGAAGTTGACTGAAACAATACAACCCACTAAATTCCTAAATCTGACCCAAAATAAGGGATAAGGGGTAATGAAATACTGCACTGTCTACAGATGGATGGCTATTGGAAATCCTGAGACGTATGTTGATCACTAGGTAAATTAGTATTTCCACAACATACAGCTGGCTAATCCCATCACAGTAATATTGTTATCCAGCAGTTTCGTGGAGATGATGCTATCATGACAGATCATTAATGAGGCATGTTTTGAAGCATTCAAATGCATGGGGGGGTGAATGGGTGATTGAACCTTGATTCCCCGATCACATGTTATCTGCGGTACAAGTAGTTGGCCAGAGGAAACTTCAGGCTCCTAGCTACCTGCAATCCGTTTATTAACAACTAAGGTACGTCACATCTTTCGGAAAAAGAAAAAAAAAAAACTAACGTCTAATGTATGTCATATTTAATATCTTCACAATTTTCTGACAAGACTTTGATATGGAAGGCTTGAAAGGTTACCTTTAGAGCCATATCCTCAGATATTGTGGACCGATAACGAGTCGTACTCTCTAAAGGGCAACTTCCTCCTTTAATGATGAAGTTAGCATTACACAGACTAGACAGTTGCAACAAAACATCAGACATAAGCCCACAACCCCTTCCAACTTTGAGCAAATCATTCGCATGTTCCTCTTCATCAAGATAACCATCCAGAACGGATGTTATACATTGAAATATAGCTAATAACCGCTCTAGCGGGAAAGTACCAGGTCCTTTTAGTAATGATTCCTGTTCTGCAACTTCCTTCTGCTCCATTGATTTTTCTGAGGCCCTAAGGAAGAGCCAGTGATCAGATGATGGCAAAACAAAAAATGGTAATTGCATAAACTTCTTAACAAAGATACTAGAAAGGGCACAGGCCTAGTCATCTGAACTTTGAAGAAATTTGCATATAAACTTCAGTAAGCAAAAAGCTACAGGGAATTAAATAAAAATCACATGTCAACTAATAGTTTATACTGTAAAAGCACTTACTTCCTTTTTCTCTTTCTGCTTTCAGAACCCCCAGTTGAGTCAAACAGGGATGCATCAAGTGTAGCTGGGTTTCTTGATGCAAGGAATGCTGAAATAAGAAGATACTTTGCAGATGTAGACATGTGAAAATCCATTTCAGCAAATTCCTGATTACCCTCTAATTTTCTTGTGCTGCCTTTCTGCATTGTTTCTCTGCTGGGTTCAACTTCAAGGAAAGGCTCAGACAGAATCCAGAATATCTCATTCAAAGAAGTGGCAATATGTGGCTGAAAATGACTAAACAACTTTCTTTTCATCTCTTCACTAGGTACAGATGTCAAATCACTTAAGGGCTCACAATACTTCTGAAATAAGGATGAAAATGCAGCTGATAGTTCATCCACTCGTCTTGTGATTCTACAAAAAGGTCTCAATACAATACTGTCGAGAAGCAGAGCAAAGCAATCACTGACCAGAGAACATAAAGCAAACAGTGGCAGATAAGTATATATAAGAAGGATATTCTGCTCTTACTCAAGGAAGGAAGAATATAGCTTTCTATTTGATTGGCTTCTCGAGAAGATTTGCCGAAGATCTTCTTCAGTGTACTCAGGAAAATATACGGGAATAGGCTCTAGATACCCAATATTTGAATAGTATGCATCCGGCGAAGTATTGCTAATAAATATGAAGCCCACTTCTGGCATCTTCAGAATATTAGAGAGGTTAAACAAAAAAGGCAATATACATGAACTCTTATCCCACTCACGAACAAGCTCCAAATTATCAAATATCAGATACAGCATACTTCCGTTTGGCCCTGCATCCAACCTACTTCCACCTAATTCCCCAAAATTCCCCTTGAGAGAGTTGGTGACATTGGCCAATGCTTCACGAAGAAAGTTGACAAAGTCAGAGGGCTTTTCACAGCGTTTCGCACTTGAATAACCATTTGCTGCATTCTTTTTGTGAAGTAACAACTGATTCAAAATGCACTCAAACAAAATCCGTGGACTGTAACAGGTTCGGCAGCTTGCATACACAAAAGGACGATTAAGATGCCTAAAGATTTGGAGAACAACACTGGTTTTTCCAGTAGAAGCACCTCCATAAATGAATTGCGGAAGCATGGGACAATCCTGAGGACCTAAAATGTGCATGATCTCCTTAATCTGAATGTGTCTACCAGGAAAACTAGACAGCAGATCATTGAAATTAAGTTTGTCTCCTCCAAACACAAGGTCATTGATAGTTGGAGAATAAGTTACAGCGTTCTTCTTTATTTCAGTCTCGTTGCTTTTAACAGTAGCTGAAGAAGAAGACCTCGTGGTTCTCCTAATCAGTGGGCTATCTTCTTCTTTACTCATTTATTCAAATTTGTACAAAATCCATGTGTCTCCTACTGGTAAAAACAATACGAAACGAAACTTAGCAAGAAACTTAAAACATAGACCAAATCTCTATGCTACATATAGTAGGTCAAAATGGGAAGGCAATCACTCAAGCTTGTGAACTGAACTAAGCATATAAGGTAAAAACAGCAAAATTACAAGGACAAAAGCAAAGATACGACCCTATCATATGGAAACAGCAACGCTTAGAAGACAACCGAGAATCTTAAACGGAATGGACTTATTGATCTTTTTTTACTGATTGTGCATTTTCTCAGCAGCCAAACATTAGGATAGGATTGAAGATTTTGAGATTTTACCTGATGAAATACCAAGTAGAACAAATTTGACGGAGAGTGGAGAGGAACGGATTCTTGAGAATCAAAAACCTAAATTGGGTTCTTGGTGTGAAATGTTAATTTTCTGTAAACAAATTAAGAAAAATGTTTTAGGAGAGGAAGGAGAGGGAGATTGCGATGATTTCCCGCCCAAGGAGTTATTATCTGGTGAGCTAACGTGCAGGAAACAATATCCTACATCTGCCATGCCCGATTAAAGGACGCAAGATCCTCTGTTCCGAAATCTGTTGTGCCCTTTGTTCCGGTCGGTCTAATTTTTATGGACTCTATTTATTGAATAGATAGATTGTTATAAAATAGAGTAATGATAACAGATGATCTGGTCCTCGATTAAAGGGACTTGTCCCGGACCGTACCGAAGCTGTTGACCTTATAGTTAACCCCTTTATATTTTATTCTTTGATATGTTATGCTCTTTCTATATTTAAGTATGGACATATTATTCTCTTTGACCACTCATTAAAGGAGTTTAGAATTTAAAAAAAACTTTTATATCTCTATATTAAGATGATATCACCACAATTGTACATATTGTATTTTTTTTGACAAAAATACTCTTTTAATCTTTTATTGACTAAAATACATTGACTTAATTTCATTATGCTCTCTATTTCCAAAAAAAATTATTTTAAGCATGAGTTACATTTTGTTCGTTAATAAATAAATAAAAAATTATTAAAAATATCATTGTCTTTACAACTGTATTTCATGATCATTAATTTATGAAAAAATTTAAAAACAAAATTTTATTTATGAAACAAAATTTAAAAAAAACTCAGGTAGTTTGGACAGCTCAGTGTTTTAGGGCCATGAGGGTAGACTGAAGATAACAATAAAAAGTAATAGATAAAAAAGTCTTTTTAAATTTTAAACTCTTTTGACTGATAGTTAAATGCAGTAATAAATTTATTTTTAAAATAGAAGGGAGCATAGCGTGCGAAAAGGTAAAATATAAGGGGGTTAAAAATATTTTTGCCAAATTAATTTTGACTTTTGAAAAGAAATTCTTTTAATAATATTTCAAATTAAATAGTTTTTATGCCAATAAGAATCAACGGGGATGCTTTGGGTTTACAAGAATAATTATCTTGAAATTAGAAAAATATATGAATTTATCCATTAAATTTTTATAAAATTTCAAGTATTACCTTAACTTTTAGCTATTAATAAATTTAACTCTTAAAGAAAATTTAAAAATAAAATTTTAAAAGGTTCCTTATACATTATAAATAAATTATTAAACTTAAATTTTGTTTCAATAAAACTTATTTTAAAATTTACTCAAATCAAACTTATTTTATTGTAATATTAATCATTTATAATTATTAGAATAATTGACTTATTTAAATTTTTATAAAAGAATTGAAGATAACTTTGATGTTTAATTAATGTTTTAAAAGTGAAATGAAACTGATAAGTTTAAAAATTCAATCAGCATTACCGTTATTAAAGATTAAATAAAATTAAAAAGATTATAATATGATTGAAAGAAATATTTCTTTACTAATCAAAAAATTTGCAATTTATTAAATAAAAATTAATTAAAATTTTATTAATTTAAAAAAGTGATTAATTAATTATTTTTTATTAACAAAAAATATTAAAATAAATCAAAATAGAAAATTAAAAACTAAACTAAAAAATTAAAATGATTCAAAATTTTTACTATTTAACAACCTAAATTGCTTGTTTTTTTAAATCATTGCGTTTAATTGCAATGAGCTATGTGCACCAAAAGAATCCGAAAGTCATAATTTCTAAATTTCAAACCGAATTCAAGTGGCATTCAAGTTGTGCTTCCTCATTCTTATATTGTACGTTTTACATTAAAACCAGTTATAAATGAAAGGCCAGTTATATTCATAACTCTAGTTGTATCTACATGTTGGGTTCATACTTAGCCAATAAACCAACGCAATCACAGAACACATAAAAGTAATATAAAATTTTCAACATGCACGCTATGGTATGAATATTTGTTACAAAAGAAACATATCAACGCACAGCAAAATGCCATACTTTTTCGTCATCATCTTAGATGTCTCTCGATGAAATTCCCCTGATCAATGAACCACGTCGATGGCCACCTACAATTACTTCCTTGAGCCGATAAACAGGCCACATTACCCTGCTACTAATCTGCAAGAAAACAAAAATATATCAAAACAAGAACATTCGGAACGATCTGTAAAATATAACCTAGCAGTACAGTGAATAGGATAAAGGAACCCCAATCGGGAAGTGAAATAAAATATGAAACCGAAAGCTTTTTAGTATCAGGAGGAGCTGAGGCTCTGACCGCATGCCTACTAAATAATGAGCTGACGACCCATAGGCAGTATGTGAAGAAAATTCTACAGAATTCATTCTCACCACATATAAGATTGCAATTTCTAGATTCAGAGAAACCTTTGACATTCTAACCACCATCTATGAATTAACTTTTCTGGATAGAGTAATAGCAAATATCAAGAGAACCCACTTCATTCTAAGTTTCTCTAAATTCTCCATTTCTCAATCAGCTTTTCCCCACAAAATATTTCCAGATATCTACACTCTAAGTAGCTCAAATGAATTATGTGTAAAGAATCTCAAGTCCACGTCCTTCCCATTATAATTAATATAAATCAAATGTACTAATCAGAAGAATATTCTGCAGAAAAAAAAAGCATTCAGAAAATAACTATGATGAATAGCTACCTGGCTGTTGATATTGGCCTGCCACTTTAGCCGCAAAACCTGCCATCTTTCCTGTTGCCATTGTTGGCCAATAATTACAAGGCCCATCACTGCTGCTGCAACGAAAATGGACCAAAATGCATCAGCATCTTTTGCATGAGAATACAATGAAGCTGCCTTTCGCTTCCACCAAGCATCGTTTGGTGTACTGGATCCATCATATCTATCATCTTTAGTAGATTTGGCAATACAAGAACTATCCATGGGAAAATCTTGGCTCGGCTCAGAAGGTTCATTAACTTCTGGAATACCCAAGTTCTCACCAAATGCTGTTGATCCACCTAGACCTGCCTCATCATGAAACGAATCAAATGCCGATGTACTATACACGCTCTGCTCCTTGCCACTCAGAATTGAGTGTTGCAGATTTGCACTTTCTTCGAACTCTTTACCAGATTTGGATACCCTGTTTCCCTTCTCATCAAAAAGTGGTATCCCTGGAAACTCCTCAGACACATTCAAACCCTTCAATGCCCAATTCTCTTCGTCCTTCCCACAAGATCTACCCCCCGTTTGCACACTGACTTCAGATGATAGATTTTTCCCCGCAGATTCATCAACAATCTCACTACTATCAGGCTCCAAAGGCAAATTCTCATCCTGGTTGGGTGGAAATACAAAGTCTGCTTCATCCTCTCTGTTTGTATTGTCCTTAACATCATCTTTCACTACAATTTCTTTCGGACCAGGAGCAGCAGCATATGTAGATGCAGTGAGTTGTACAACTTCCCACTCATTCACAATAGGAATACTCTCCTCTCCTTCATCTTTCTCTGCCATCCTACAGGTAATAAAACATTAAGATTTTTCATATTAATTCCCTCCTAAAGCAATAACAACAACAAACTGCAGAATTATGTTTAACACCATTGAATTTTGCAACTTATAGAATAATAACATCATCACAAAAGCAGAAAAATCAATCACCTAACCTACTATCACCTGAATCAAGAACAGACTATTTTCATCTAATTTACTAAATTCTAAACTGAAAACCCAAAAGTAAATAGCTTCAATCTAGAACCTGTGTCTAAAAAAGCCATAAATATATCATTCCAAACTATCAGCATCGAATTACACTCATAATTCTCTTATCCAAAATCCACAAAACACTTCACGAACAATCAATCATTCAGTTATGTTCTCTTATCAAAGTGTATCCAATAAATATTTTCTAGAAAAAAAGGAAATCAGTCATTGAAAATGATTTAACATTATCATCCATCAACAAGATCAAAAACAAAAGGGCTTAGATCTTTAGAGAAACCTACCCACACAAGCGTAACCGAACACGATCTTCGTTGAGAACGGTGACGTTTTCAGGAGGTTTGCGAACTGTCTCGAGAAGTACAGATAGAAATGGAATTTATAGCAGGATTTCTCGGGCGAGGTAACGGAGTGACCTGCAGGACCGGTAGTTTCGTTGTCAAAACATGGGGCTCCACCGGTTACAGTGGGTAAACGCGTTGTTTTGTTCGATGATATCTTTATCCGTACTACTGGCTCCTGGGCTCCTAAACCGGTGAAATTCGGAGGAAGATGTTGAGCCGTAAGCGTTGGCGTGTGAGTTGGCTTGATAATGCGTCCACGTTGTAATTGAAATTGATGACTTTTAATTCTTTTTAGAAATAGTTGGCTTAGTGTTTGAAAAGTAAAAATTATAATATATTTTACATCCTATTTTATATTATTTATATAACTCATTTGAGTTAAATTATTGTATTTTTTATTAATTATTTAAGCTATTTAATTTTATATTTTATATTTAAAAATAGTTTAAAATATACTAAATATTTTCTTGTAAAATTGGTGGATTATAAGAAAGGTAGAAGAAAATCTAATCTAAAAGAAAAATCCAAAACAAAGCCCAGTAGAAAAATCACAAACAAACAGTCGAATAGAAGAAAAACGATAGCAGAAAACTACATCGGCAGAAGAATAAAACGCACGATAAAGGAAAGGCAAAATGCACAAAAGAGGAAAGCAAAACGCAAAAATAACAACCGAGAAGAAAACAAAACGACACAGCAGAGGGACAATGCAATTTATCCAAAACGCAACGTAACAGCAACCGAGAAAATTTTAGAAGCAAAACGACATACCAAGAAGCTAAAACTAAGGGGGCGATTATTTCTCACGGAAGAATCATAATAGGAATAAGAATTAATATAGTGAGAAACGGGAATAGATATTATCATTATAATTTTGATGGTTAGTTAAAAGGAAGAAATGATTATCATTAATATTGATAGTAGTTGGTTTGTAAAATATATTAAGAAATAAAATTTTATTTTTAATTAATTATAATGTAATTAATTATTTAATTAATTATATTTTAATGAATTAATTAATTACAATATTTTAATTAATGAATAATTATATTTTAATTAACTACTTATATTTTAATTAATTATAATAATTAATAATAATTTTAGTTTTAATTAAAATATTGTAATTAATTATTATACTATAATTAATCAATTAAAATATAATTCATTCATTAATTAACTATAATGTAATTTATTAGTTAATTATAATTAATAAATTACAGTATAGTTTACTAATGAATGAATTATATTTTAATTAATTATATTGTAATTGATTAATTATAATATAATATAATTAATTACAGTTAATTAATTATAATTTATTTGTTTATTTAATTATAATTAACTATAATTCATTAATTAAAATATTGTAATTAATTAATTAAAATATAATTAAGTAATTAATTATAATTAAGTAATTAATTACAATTAATTATATTTTAATTAATTAATTACAATATTTTAATTAATGAATTATAATTAATTAATGAATTATATTATAATTAATTATATTTTAGTTGATGAGTTTGGGAAGGAATTAATTATTTAATTTCTCAAACCATAAATATATCAAGTAATGATTTTCATTCCTCTCTATTACGAGGGGTATGGACTAATACTCAAAATAGAGGAACGAAATCAATATTCATTCAACCATAGTTCTTTACCAAGTATGTAGTTTTCATTCCTTACCCATACCTTCCTTCCCATACCTATTAACCAAGCACACCCTAAAAAGCAGTTTTTTAATTTCAATTGAAAAAAAGGCCAGGGTTTATGATTAATTAACTAATAAACTAAAATAAAAAAGAATCAAAATAAATCAGCTAAATATAAAGAGTAAGAAATTCAGTGGTATCTAACTTCGATCCAAAGGAAGTATCTCATCCAATTGTAACATTAATCATTGGTCTAGAAAAAATAATTTTCATAATTCAAGTAGTTGGTTTAAAACATATTAGAACCATAATAAATCTCAAATTTTCCTAAATTAATTGGTTCAAACCCAGCATTCAGACCATAACTTACCATTAATTGATTGGGTATAATAACATTCTATATCAATTAAATGATAGCAATAAGCTTAGTGAAAAAGACTAAACCCCAAATTAAATAATTGAGATAGGTACAACTATTTAATTTAGTTTTTTTGTTTTTCATAAGTTAAATAGGCAATTTCGTAAATATGCAATTTCATAAATAACCTATTTCATACTCATACCAATCCTTCATGACAATTATAAATTACTAAATTCATGAATAGCTATAGATTACTAAATTCATGAATACCATAGAATAATCAACATCAAATTAATATTTCAGGTCAATCAATATTAATTATTCATGAAATATAAGAACACAAAACAAGAAATACTTGAATTAAAATATAAATCTATGTTTAGAACAATCAGAAGGTTACGACTAGAGTTTTGAATCCCCTAAATCAGAATATTTGGATTAGCCACACGTGACTTTAGTTTCAACACCAAAAATAGAAGAAAAGATAAAAGATTGAGAGAAAACTACATAGACCAAAAGCAAATGATAGAGAAGGTGTTTGACATGTTTTTCCCTTCTTTTTCTTCTAAAAAGACTAGCCTCCCTTATCTTTAAAAGATATCAAAAACAAATCCAAATCCTTAAATAATAGGGATAGAAATAAGTTTCCTAATTGAATTCATACTCTTGGAGTGAATCTAGCATTAGGCTTGATCTTACCTTATCCACTTTAGTATTCTGTCAACATTTTTTCTAAAATTTATGATTTTGACCAATAATGCTTCAGTTTGATGCAATCTTCACTTGTCACCTCCTAATATTAACTTTCCTATTTAAGAACCATAATATAGCCAAAACAAAAGAGATAATTCTAATTAACATAACCAAATAACATCTTATTAAGAGGGCACAATATCCAAAGTAATAAATTTTTATTTAGGTTTATTCTTCTCATTCATATTAGCCTCGTTATCATAAAAAATGACAAGAGACAAGATTATAATCATTATAGGTCTCATTATAAGTATAAAGGCATGATATTTACTCCCTTTTAATATAGTTCTTGTAAGAAACAAAGAAGTATAATATTTGCTCAAAATCAGTATAGGTCATATTTTATAAAGAAATCATGCCATATACTAAATCATTTGTTAGGCTTTAGTGTAACGCAAAGAGAACTCTTAATCTCTTTTAGGTTTCAATATCATTTGTTGTATGTACACAAGGGGATAGAAGTTCATTAATCTTTAAATTAATATAGAATCATTTTAAAAATTGTTCTTAATAAGTACTTTATATGTACTCTTTTCTCAAATGATAGAGTTTTTGGAAATATATATATACAGACGTTTGTTGGCATTCCAACCTTCCTTCTCCTTTCAGGGCCTACCCAAAAGAGAAAGGAAAAAAAATAAATGTCTTTCCTATATATATATATATAAGAGAATCCAATACTTCTTTCAAATGAATTTAAAACAACAGAGTATGTCTTTTAACAAGTCAAAGCAAAAAAGGAACTTTGAATATTTTTTATTTATGTTATAGTTGTTCTGTCATAATAGAAAAAGGGGGATGGATTTTTATCTTATTTAATTCAATACTATTATTTCAATAATATTATTCAATACAATATTAGGAAACTTGAAATAAAAATCTTTTCTCACACCTATTATATTCTACATTAGAATTCCATTGTCGAAATCAAAATAAATATATATAGGGAGCATGTATTACATATTTCTTTAATATAGTTGAGCTTACTCAATTTTATTTATTTTCTTCAATATCTTAAATTTTTTGCGTTATAAGAAGGGGGTTATTATTAGACTAAATAAGATATTAACCTATAGTTTTGATGATAACAAACGTTTCACTCTAATATTTTTATCTTTATCGATATTAGTAAGTTAATATGTAAAATTTCAAGTTTAATGAAAGGTTAAAGTGAGAAAAGGAGCCAATTAAATCAACTTAGCAATAAAAAGATGAAGAAAATGAGCAAAGTGGAACACACATGTAATTTAAGTGAAGAACCAAGACCTAAGGAATTAAGCATATAATATTTAAGCAAATTATATTAATCATTCTTATATCCTGGTCTTATTCATTTCAATGGTTCAATCATTTCATGATCATTTTGCACTGAGGATATATTGTATATACTTTATTAAAGAAAATCCTCTTAATACATCTCCATACTTTTGGAGACTTTTTGAAATAATTTTAAATCAAGTTTTTTGTCAAAAAAATGTGTTTTTATCTTTCATATAACATGATTTTTTTAACAAAATTTACTTTTAGGCATACTAATCAACTAATCTAGATTTGTGATAAACCAATATTAGGTTTTTAGGAATATCAGTTAACCAATATAAGTAAATGATTGACTTATGAATCTTGGAAGGAAGTAAAAATATTTACTGTAGTTTTAAAGTAAAAAATCATGTAATGAGAGTTTTTGTTATTATATTTGTTTATATGTCAAAATGGTGGATCATTACAACTATTCCTTGTCGCTTTAACATCTAGTTTTTGTCTCTAATGACTATTTTAGATTGTTTTAAGTGTAAATGGACCCCATATAAGTTGTGAGAGGAAAGTTGGGCTTACTAGAGAATTGTTAAGAGTTTTAAGAGGCTAGAGAGTATATGTTTGCATTACATAAACATATCAAACCTTTATTCATTGGTGTAAGAGAATAAGTTTTTGAGTTGTATATTTATTATAATAGGCAAATTGCTTATTAACTTATGAGAATTATTCTTGACCTTAAATAAGATTTATAAAAATTACTTTTCACTTGTGGTAAAGCAACATAATTGTAATGTTAATCTTCTCCCGTGAAGAAGTTATTGTATAAATGGTTACTTTTCACCCATTGTAAAAAAAAAGATATAAAATTTCAAGTGAAACTTTGGGAGTGGAAGTAGACCAAGTGTTGTTTGACTGAATCACTATAAGATAAATTTGTTGTTCTTTTCCTATTATCTTTAATTATTATTATAATTACCTTTTGATTATCATTATGGATTTGTAATAATCATTGATCATTCATTATAATATGCAATTCATTAATTAGTTTACAAATAGGATAAAAAGTTAACAAACATAATTTATCTTCCTCTTGTGTGTCATGCGAGGACCAACAACCTACATATATATATATATAAATCTTTATATAATGATGCTATAAATTTTGTCTACTAAGTTAAAATTTGACAAAATTTAATCAAAATATTCAAAATTTACATAAAATATTAGCTCAAATTGGTACTTTTTAAAATTTTGGTTAGTCATATAAATATGTTTATATATTTCTTTTTATATATAACCATACTATTTTTTATTAGATTAAACTTCATTATTGACTTTTTGTCATGGTGTATATTGTTTAAAGTGCTAAATACATCAAAATTTTTTGTACTTTAATATTTTTAAATTACATTTAGAAATTATATTTACACATTGTGGTTTGAAAAATTATGACACACCCTCCTTTTATCATATGGCCATCAAGTAAACTAATAAAAAATTTAAAACCACGATATTTAAAAGATTATAATACTATGTCCTAACATTTTTATAATTTAAAGTCTAATAAAATATCAAAACCTAAAATATAATCACCTTCATTTTGTTGTAATACACATAATTCTTTAATTTTTAAGACATCTATTTTATCGCCAACACCATTATTAACAAATATTAACTAGACTAACATAAAAAGATAGGTTGCAATACAATAAAGCTATGTCATTTTTGTAAATATGGTTTGACAAAAATATTTTCAAAGAATTTTCTTACTTTTTTCCTAATTTCTAATTTACAAAATTGGAAGTATAGTGTTCATAAGTTTTCTCCATTTTGAACAATTAAAGAATTTGAAATTTAATCTTTCAGATCTTAAATCGGCTCAACTCATGATCTATTGTTTTTGTTTTTAAAACAATCACTATTGGCAGTAGAATTTCCTCCAAATTTCTTGATCTTTAACTTCTTTCATGATTAGTTCATCCTCTTTTAACATAGTCATTTCTCACTCATTGACATCTTCAATATAAATCTTTTAGATAATATTCTTCCTACTTCTCTCCTAATACATATTCTCACCTAATTCTCTTGGAAATAACTATTTCATGATTTTTTATATATTTATTCTTAAAATTATATGGTTATTTTTTTATTGTGATAAATACTCTTTTACATTAAATTATATGTAAATTTGTCATAAATGAATATATAAAAATGAATGCAAAAAATAATTTATACACAAGGTAAACATTTGAATTGTATGCATTAGAGCTATTTAACAATTTCATCTTTAATAACTCTATATTGATAATAAAAAGGTACAAATAAAAATTAATTTTATCTTTAAAATAAAATTTTAACAAAATATGTTTAAGTATTTAGATAAATAAATAGTGAAATCGCTCAATCTTAGTACTAAAGATTAATGAAATAATAATTATGCATACTTTTATGAATTTATATTTATTTTAAATAATAATATGCTAAGCTAGAATATTTAAAGCATTAGAACTTTAAATTTTTTTTTAAAAAATTAAATTTAATATTTTATCAAAAGCGTATTTTATATAAAGTTTTATCTTAAAATTTACACTTAATAATAATTTGAACTCAATTATTAATTTTATTCAATTAATTATATTTACATTATAAAATTGTTAGAGATGAAATTATTATATATCTTTAATAGATATCATTCATAACATCAGTATTATAATTTTTAAAATAATTATACCAACTCCCCAAAATATGCATATATCACAAATTAATTTACGTTAAAAGACATATGCTAACCATAAAATTAGAAATTGCATAATATATTAAAGTAGATGCATACGTTTAAACTATAAAAGGATAATATGAAGAAACAACAAGTTACGACAGTGACACGATGAATGTAATTTTTAATTTTTTAAATCCTTTTAAGACTTCTCTACTATTTTGATTTGCAAATAATGCAAATGTTAAAAATACTTCTTTTTGATGGTTTTCCTCATTTCTTAAAAATTCTTTATAATTTAGTATTTCAAAATAAGTCTTCATATTTATCCTTACAGTCCCCTTCTTTTTAGTTTTTAAATAATTATTTAAAATTTTTTTTGTTATGAAATTCATTTTAAAATATTGAATTAAAATAAATTAAATTATAAAAGAAGGTAAATATAAGTTTTTAAAACATAAAAATTTAAAAGGCATTAAATTAAAAAAGTTATACATACCATCACATATAATAATTTTTAATTTATTTTTTATTTTTGTTAACACTATCTAAGTTAATTAATAATTAGGATAGGCTCAAATTCAAAATAATTTGTAATACTTTATATTCATCTAACTCATTAAATTAATCAAAAAGTAAATTAATATTTTGAACTGAAAATCGTGAACAACAGCAAAACATCCTCCGGAATGAGGGGAGACGCCACTGTGGTATTGGGTGGCACCTGCAAAGTAAGTACAAAGTAGAAAGACCAGAGAACAAATGACACGTCAGCCGTCGAACAACAGTTACATCAGTACGATAATATCAAAACCCACGTGTCAGCTCCACGACTCGGAAGATATACCAAACCTCTGTAAGCCCCGTGTTACTCGTACCTTCCGTCGACGCCAACTCGGAGGCGTGACTCACTCCCCACCGCCGATTCTCGCCTCGCCTCGCCGAGTTCGACTCCTGTAAGATTGCTTTAAACCTCCGCCTCTATGCAACAAATTCCGTAATTCTAACTTCAATTTAGTGCCTGAATTTGATCCTTTTGACCTAGGGTTTTGATTTATGTTAAAAATCCGTAAAAGCAAGTTAGTCGTATAAACTAAGCATTTGAGCGTTCGAGTTCGTGGTCAACAAAAAAAACATGATATTGTGTTGTTTTCAGTGGGAATGGATCTTTTCAAATTGTTGGCTGCTCCAAATTTTTAGTGAACAAGATAATTTGATTGCTGTTGTCTTTCAGTGATGGAATAAAGTTCTTTCGAGTGAATTTAGTAATTTTGGATATTCATTATTCTTCATCTTTTGTTTTCATGGTTTATGAATAGGTTATCGTGCTCTGTTTATAAGGAGGGTCTGGTTCAAATGGCGAGATAGAATTGTTATGCCGGCTGATGTGATTATGGACAGCAATGGTACGTAATTGGATGATCTATGAGTTTCTGCAACTTTTTAAGTGAAATAAATCATCCATGGTATTGTTGGATTAGGAACTACTATTTTTGAAAAAGGATTTAGATTTTCTAGTTATCAAGTACGAAAATAATTTTTTTATTAGTAATGAGTTGCAATATGATTCTTTTGAAGAAATCGCCTGCTTCTACCAGCTAGGTTATGAATCTGAACTGTTTTGGTATATCCATAAAAGAATTTTAAATATTTGGTATTTATCTTTTGTAAACTGAGCGGCTTTTCACATATTAGTAGGTTATTATTATAAGTATTATTGTTTATTCTTTGAATATTCAAGATCTAAGACCACTATAATGCTCCTTGTATGTTAAACATCTCTTCCTACACATGCTGAAAAAACTGGAGTTCCAATTGTTTCTGGAAAAAACGATTCATCATTGTCCATTTGCTTTTTCTGTTGACTAACTTTTGATCTTTGCACTTCATCACAAAACTACAGCAAGTTCAGGTGTAAAAATATGAGCTGTAGTCAGCCAAACAAGGATGCTAAAAACCATAATTGGTTGCTGTTTAGTACTTGTTTCACATCAAATTTTTTGTCCGAAATGACTTGGTCTCTTGTTAATAGAGACATTCATAGATTTGTATTCTTTAGTAGTGTATGTCCATGATCTGAATTCCCATAGTCTTTTTGTAGTCAATTAGTTGTTGAGTTGTATGCTCTGATAAAACCTCCACCATCTCTTTAAGACTGCGCTCATTGGTCATATATTCTTGTTATTCTTCCCTATTTCTATCTTGCTGTGAGATTAGCATACCCGGAGGCTATGTCATTTTCAATTAGCATCATTTATTTGAGACAGTTATTTATTTTTTGGAAACGGTTAACATGTTTGAAGTTACAATTCATTGACCTTGGTCATTAAATGTAGAATTTGATTCATGTAGTTTACTTGTGTTAACAACATTGTACAGATCCCTTTTTGTTATCAATCCATGTTTAATAACTTTCAATGAATCTGCTTTCAGATGGAAGAGGTTTGCCTCAATAGTGAGCCTGTTTTTGATGAAGGCGAAGATTATCAAGTTAAGGGAGACAATAACTTTGTGGAGCATGATGATCAAACTGGTGAAAGACACCCAGAGAAGCAACCTCTACCACCTACTGTGGGGTTGGAGTTCAATTCTTTTGACGAAGCCTACAATTTCTACAACATTTATGCTAAGCAACAAGGCTTTGGCATCAGAGTGAGCAACTCTTGGTTTAGATCAAAGAGAAAGGAAAGGTATAGAGCAAAACTTAGTTGTAGTAGTGCTGGTTTCAAAAAAAAGAGTGAAGCAAACAATCCAAGACCAGAAACTAGAACTGGATGCCCTGCAATGATAGTCATCAGGCTTGTAGACTCTAAAAGGTGGAGGATAGTTGAAGTTGAGCTTGAGCACAACCATCTGGTGAGTCCCCAAATCAAAAGGTTTTACAAGTCGCATAAAAAGATGATCATTGCCTCCAGAAAAGCTCACCCCCCACCAGAGCCTGTCATAGAAATACGCACTATAAAGTTGTATCGGACAGCTCTCATGGATGTGGCCTGTAATGGGCACTCTAGTGTTGGTGAAAGAGAGAGTATTACTCATGTTGATTATTCCAAGCATTTGGAACTTAAAGAAGGAGATGCGCTTGCAGTTTATAACTACTTCTGTCGTATGAAATTGACAAATCCAAACTTCTTTTACTTGATTGATTTTGATGACAGTGGTCACCTTAAAAATGTGTTTTGGGCAGATGCTAGACCCCGCACTGCAATTGGCTATTGCGATGTGGTTTTTGTTGACACAAGCTGCTTGGTAAACAAGTACGAGATTCCTCTTATTTCATTTATTGGTGTGAACCAGCATGGGCAATCAGTTTTACTGGGATGTGGCTTTCTTGGACATGAGTCAACCGAATATTATGTTTGGATCTTTACGGTGTGGCTTAGATGCATGCAGGGGCATTGCCCACAGGTCATAATTACTGACCAGTCTAAATCTTTGCAGCGTGCAGTCTCGGAGGTTTTTCCGAAAGCTCGTCACTGTTACTCTGCATGGTATATTATGCAGAGACTTCCAGAGAGGTTGGGAGGTTTGAGGGGATATGAAGCCATCAGAAAACAACTAAATTCAGCTGTTTATAGGTCGTTGAAAATAGCTGAGTTTGAAATTTCTTGGGATTGTATGATAAGGCAGCATAGACTTGGGGACAACAAATGGCTTCAAAAGTTGTATGAAGAGAGGCGTCGGTGGGTTCCAGTTTACCTAAAGGACATATTCTTTGCGGGAATGATCCCTATCCAAGAAAATGAAGGTTTTAATGCCTTTTTTGATGGTTATTTACATAAACATACTTCTTTTAAGGAATTTCTTGATAAGTATGATCTGGCCTTGTATAGGAAGCATTTAAAAGAAGCCATGGCAAATTTGGAGTCCCGAAACTTGGATTTGGAGTTGAAAACAAGGTGCAATTTTGAGGTCCAGCTCTCTAGAGCGTATACTAAAGAAATTTTTAAGAGGTTTCAACGTGAAGTTGAAGGGATGTATTCTTGCTTCAATACAAGGCAGGTGAATGTAAATGGCCCAATAATAACTTATGTTGTGAAAGAACGAGTTGAAGTTGAAGGTAGCGAGAAGGAGATTAGAGCTTTTGAGGTTTTGTACGAGACAAGACAGGCAGATATCCGATGTATCTGCAGCCTGTTCAATTACAAAGGTTATCTTTGCAGACATGCATTGAATGTTTTAAGTTATAACGGAGTGGAAGAAATCCCATCTCGCTACATTCTAGCTCGATGGAGTAAAGATTTTAAGCACAGGAGTATCCGAGATCAGACTTCCTGTGACATGGATCTGTATAATACTATTTATTGTTATACTAATCTGTACAGACATGCCAATCCGCTCGTGGAAGAGGGAACAGAATGTCCACACTACTATGAGATTGTACTACAAGAATTGGATGGTTTGTTGAGCAAATTAAATGTTTTAGAAGACAAACTAGACTAAAATCATGTCAAAAAGGTCAAGAATGTTGTTAAGGCATTTTGGTACATGGATAGGACAGCAAACTCTTTTTCATAGTTAGTGTTGTATAATGTCCATACTCTATTTTCGTATAAACATGCCCCAAGTTTTATCTGCATCACTCTCCCTAAATGAACTTCATACCCCAACTCATCTGGTGCAAAAATAATTATTAAAATGGGTTTTACGGTTGCTCAGCAACGTCAGATTCCAGACTTTTCAGCGCCCGTGGAGTGATACTATTGAGATTCAATCACTACCTTTACTTACATCCTCCACTTAGGGATGGCAATAGGCCGGGCCGGGCCGGGCCGAGAAATGACGAGCCGCAGGCCGGCTCGTGGCCCGAGTGGGTCAGAATTGCCCTACCCGCGGCCCGGCCCACCAAGGACGGACCGGGCCAAACTCGGCCTGTCTATATATTTTTTAATATAAAAAATACAAACGGCGTCGTTTTGAACAAAACGACTCCGTTTTGTCGGGCCGACGCAGCCCGGCCCGGACAGACCATGGTCGGCCCGTGGCCTGCCCATGGCCCGTCAAACCCAGGCCAAAAACGGGCTGAGCCGAGCCGAGCCGGGCTGGGATTGACATCCCTACCTCCACCTAATTCTTTCAAATCCAATCCCCAGCTTTGGAATAAATTGTTGATCACTTGGGGGATGCAAAGGCTTTAAATAATCAATTCTTTACAAATTTATTCATTAAGACATGACAACCCACATGAAGTACCGTTCAATTAGCTCTGTATGAGCTTCAAATCACCACGTTACCAAGCTCAAGTCTACTACTAAGATCTATTTCTCTTCTCTCCTCTCCCCTCCACGCCTCTCCTAGATTGTGGTAAATAAAGGTTTCAACTAAGAATTAAACTTCTGGATTTTTTTTTTGAAAAAAAATAGGTAAATACTGGTGGAATAAATGATTGCATGGAGTCCGAAATTGATGTCCTAAGATCAACGGAAGCAGCCAAGCAAACGGATCCCTGGCTATGGATATTGTTACTCCTATATCTTGGTAAAAACAGGGAAACCTAGAATGAAACAAGAATACATGACACTAAAACAACTTAGACAAGAAGGTTAAAAACCAAAAAACTTCATAGATCCAACCATGAATACCTTAAAAGAAAAAGGTTGCTCAAACAGTCAACATAACTCAGCAAGCCAAGGCTTCAATAGGGACAAAACCAAAACCAGTTTCTATCAATGGGAGGCCCTTTTACACTATCATATCACGCCCTTCACATAAATTCCCTTACAATAACTGGGATGGCTTAAATTAAAGGGGGGAAGAGAGGAGAAACATATACCGGAATAGAAACAAATAAACATCACAAAGAACATAAAAATTTCACTCAACTTCAGGCTCACTTCAGGCATGTTGGTAGTGTTAGTCCATGGCATACAAAAGCCAGCACAACATAGACAATCACTAGGAGAAGTACTATCAGAGCAACCCTGCAAGATCCGAGGAATTTAGTCAAAAAACTTGGCATCTTACTCTAGACTCAAGGCGGCAGCTAAGTTTATGTAAAAAAATTCTTTTTATTAAAAGAAAAAAAATGCAGTTTGACAACACAGAAAATTCATTAATAGTGTCGGTCCCCACATTTTCACACGGAAGTGGTTATGCATATCAAAAGGTTTGAAAGTGAACATACGTTAGCTTCACATTTCTCCACCATACTGTGCTTCTGAAACGGCGAGCTTGTTTTCTAAAGCGGAAGGTGTTGCCTTGCATGTTAGCAGTTTTATCTACCAGCAATTCCAAGCGATCACCTCTCTCCAAAACTTTATCAATATTCTCAATCATGACATTTCGCACCTATTATAAGAACAATCATCAATTTGGAGATCAGAAGCGTGCCTTAGCAATAGAAAGATCAAGTAGATGCACATCACCATAAAGTTAACATTGCCATAGAAAAACAATATGAAGATTGCATTGTAAAGATTAAGGTTGGAGCTATTGGAACCATGCTCCAAAAATCCAATGAGTTCAAGTTAGTAACAAATTATACTTTCCCTTATAGAAGTGAAGTCATTATTTCGGCACTCCTGAGAAAGCATCTTCTGGCCACCCCTGGTCATAATAAAAAGTTGCATAACCAAAATAGGTGTTCTGGTTTGAATAGAACGCCAATATTTTTAAATTAATTGCCACTATTATAACAAATAAAGGAGGCAAAGTGGACCATGCATCCAAACAGAAGAAACAAAGAAGAAGTTACAAAGTGACTGCCCCTCCTACATGAAGAATTACATAAAGTACTCTACTCAATACATTCATTGAAACAAAACCTTCAAACCTACCTGACTCATTTCTCCTTTTAGTCTATTTATCCTATCAGCATTTGGATCGCTTGAATAATACTCCATTTGTTGGCTCAAAACCCTAGAGAATTCATCATTCATGGCATATGCTTGGGCTGAATGAACTGCGCGACCATAAGTCCTCACAAATCTCTGATGGATGTCTTCAAGGAAGGCAAAGGGGATTCTTCCTGCGTTAAAATATGATTGATTTAAGTTAGAAACATCAGCAGGATCCTTTCAAGCAGATACTTCCTTGAACAAAAATAGCTGAAACGCTATTCATGCAACCATATAGGACCATTCATTAGCCGGTGAGAGAGAATGCATTTCAAAATTTTAATTTATCAGTTTATGCTACTAAATGTCCTCATAATAAGCTTGAGTCAGCTAAGAATCAGAGGAGAGAAGGGAAGAAAATTAGAACTTTCCTAGAGGGCCAAATATCACGAGCTAAACTCCAATCAACAGTTCTCCTAAGGTCCTGGCTTGCATACCAAGGAAAATTACTGTTGGCAACAAGTGATAACTGCAATCAAAGGGGTAAATATGCTTGCCAAACTATGAAACTATACAAGACGATCAAAAGCCAAAAACCAATTTGACTGAATTAGGAGGCTCCAACGGTTCAATCATATTCATAGACATAAATACCCTCTTTTTTTGTATATGCCCAGACACAAATCACGATACAATATATATAACCTTAGGAACTCGAATTACCAACACATAAACAATTGAAAAAAAGAATTTTGATTACAATTAGTAAGTGAATAGAAAAAAAGACGATTACTTCCGGCGGTTTCATCGGCCATACAAAGAACGGTGAGGCCATCGGTGCGTTTAACGTGAAAGATATAACGATCTTGAGAATAAGAGACGTGGCTATCATTGTTCCCCGGAATCTTCTCCAATATCTGGCGAGCTATGGCGCTGGCGTTGGTGGCAGTCGCGCTAAACTCCGCCAGAACCACCGAGCCTCGAGCGACCAGCGCGTAGAGTATCGCCATACGACTTCTTTTCTTCGAAATCTGCTCTCCTGGATCTATAAACTATCTTTTCAGAAAGCTCCTCCTCTTTTTATGACCTTTTTTGGTTTGATTGATCAAATTTATATTGAATTTATATTTATAGAAAGCTCTTCTGGGTCTCTCCGTCCTGAGTTGTAAGGGGAGTTTGACCCACCCAAGTTGGTTGTCATCGAAAGTTGAACATAATGGATTTGTTTCGAATTCGATTCGGTCACTTTACTTCTTTCAAAGCTTAATAAATCAGTTTTTAATTTTTATTTGAAAAATAAGGTCTAATTGATTTAAGTTTAAAGTAGAAGAATTCACTACAAATGCTAATTTCAGATTAGCAATATGAATGCTAATTTACAATTCTAATATTAGCTATTAGAATCAATTAATAGCTAATATTACTGTTTATATAATTAGTTGATGTCAGTCATCAATCCCAGTTTTTTCTAATGAAACAAAAACTAAACTTGAATAAAAATATGTGGATGTATGTTAAATACGTACTAGTATACTTATATAATAAGACCACATTAATATTCAACTTGAAATAACTATACTTTTAACAGTTTTTTGGACAAGTGTAAGTTAGATAACTTGTAAGTATAGTTATACAATATCTTTTTTGTTAATCCTCTTTCCTTTTTGAATAAAATAGAATGGGGTTCTTTTGTTAATATTTATTTTTATTTATATTAACTATTTATAGTGAGTAGTGATTTACAATTAGTTATTTAAATTATTTATAATAAATTAATTATTTACAAGCTTGAATAACTTTTCTTACGTTGCAAACTACATATTTACTAAATAATAATTGGAAATAATTAAGAGAACTAAAAATTCATTATGTGTGAAAAAAGATGAAACATTCCAAGTAACAAGTTTGAAAATTTGATTTTCAAATAATTTTCTTAAGATGAATGAGATATTGTAAATATAGAGAAAGGAGGGGGGTGAAAAAAAGAAATAAAGTGAGAAAAAGAATATTTATCTTTTATATACAACCATATAAAAGACTCGAGTTTCCCTTTCGAGTGAACAATAACTCTTTCTTATTATGGAAGCTTTTTTGCTCGCCTCCAAATTGAAGGCAAGTAACTTTCTTCTTAAGGAAGTTCCATGGAAGCCTCTAAGGGAGGCTCTTTTCTTATAAGAGTGTTGCACAATTATTTACTTATCTTGTAAGAGTCATTAGATGCCAACATTATGAGAGAACTGAGCATGCAGAAAGATGAAGGAATGAATGGAGGAGGCAAAACTTAGAGAAATCTTGTTTCAGCGGAAATCTCCCATGATAAATGAAAACACTTCCCCTCCCCCTTAGTTGATGGCATTGTCTTTCCTCCTCTTGAGCTATTTCAAGAAGGAGCTAAACACTATAATAACACTTCGGTTGAATTATTTTCCAAGTAAAAGGTCAACTTTTCTTTTTATCTAGGGTTGGGCTCAAACAAGATAGGGAACTAAGGGACTAGATAGAATCTTACTCACTAAGGAGGACACTTTTTTGTTTAAGTTCACAGACGAGGATAGCATTTTGTAAGATCATGGAATTAGGCTCTTGGCACATTGGAGGACAACCTATGTTCATCCAAATATGGGTTCCAAGTTTAGAATATGACAGAAATAGTATAGAAACCATCCTTTTGTAGATCAATTTTCATAATATACCACTTAAATATTAGACTTTAGATGGATTGAGTTTTCTGGCCAGTTCAGTCAGGAAACCTATTGCCTTTGATTCAGTTATTACTAATCTTGACAAAGTGTGCTATGCACAAATCTATGTGGAGATAAAAACTAAAAATGCTCTTCTTAAAATTATGCTAGTTATGAAACTTAAGTCTGACAATGAACTTGTTAAAGCTGAAATCCAATTAACTTACAATTGGAAACCTCAATTGTGAAAACAAATATGGAAACTTACAGGGAGATTGTACTTAAAAGGGGATTACTATAAGCTAATGGGGATAATACATGATCATACTACTCAAAACACTGAACGTAACTTAGTTATTCCTAAAGATCATATTGCTTTATTAAATGCAGGTAAGGACTAAATTAATAAAAAGGACATGATGAGAATTGTTCCTGCTGAGGAGAAGGGAAAAGTTGGTATTGATAATTCTAACAGTGAGTATGAGGAGGAGGCACCTCACTAAAGTCTCTCTGATGTGAGGCAGGATCAAAATGATCAATTCACTCTAGCTTCTTACAGAAGATCAGGGAGGAAAAGGAGGAAACCCAAAGGGGTTGGTAGTCTCATTATTCATATATTAATGTCTTTTTTGAAATATTAGAGGCTTTAATGAACCTCAAAAGGGACAAGCTATCAAAGATCTTTTGCCGGAGAGGAATCCAATTCTACCTAGATTACTTGAAACAAGAACTAAAGTTTAAAAGTTCCGTAATCTCATGAAAATCTTAGGAAAAGGTTAGAAATATGGTTCTAATCATGATCATCACTATAATGGTAGAATTTTATATGCTTACAATTTTTAAAAAGTACAGGTCATTGTGCTAAACTCTTCAAATCAATACATCCATCTTAATTGGAAGCTTATTGACTTAGGGATTGAGTTTGAAACTATAATTATTTATACTGCTAACTTCAAATTTCAAAGAGCAAATCTCTAGAAGTATTTGTACTTTATCTAAACCTCTATGAACAACCTTGGTTGATTGTAGGAGACCTTAATTGTGTACTTCATCCCTCAGAGGCTCAAGCAGAGATGATTAATTCTTCCGGTCTTGGCAAGGAGTTAAATAATGTTGTTACTAAGCTAAAAGTGATTGATCTCATATTAGTAGGGAGTTTCTTCACTTGGTGCAACAAATAGTAGGGAAGATGCCTCATTAGGAAGAAGCTAGACAGAATAATTGTTAACTAACTTTGGTTGAGCTAATTCCCTTATTCATATGCCCACTTTGGATCCCCCTTATGCTTTGATCATTCCAATATGAAAGTCTTAAATTTCATCTTTCCAACCTCCTTAAAAGCTCCATTTAGATTCTTCGACTTTCTTATCAACAAAGATGAGCTTATGGAACTAGTGCAGGAAGTTTAGAGTAGCAGAATCCCAGGTTACAATGCTTATTAATTTATGAGAAAACTTCACATTCTTAGAAATAAACTTAAGATTTTTCATAAAGCTAATCAATCCACAAGCTTTTTCAAACTTTATGATGCTAATAAGGATATGAGGAGAGCTCAGGAGGTATGTTAGCATCATCCTGATAGCATTGTGAATAAGATTTTTGAAGTTAACAAAATGGAGCAATATAAAAAAGCTCTCTAAGATCACCATTCTCTGCTGATGCAAAAACCTAGAATAACATTGCATAGACCTTATTACATGTCCTGTATCGTTCATGAAAAGGTAAAAACAAAGGAAATGTGAAATACTTGATTTCAGTTCCATCTCGACTTTTGAAGCAGTTTTTAAGGCCAAAATAAGCTCCAATCACCCGGGACCTTAACGGGAAATGATCACCGACACGTGGTTAACTTCTTTCTACATTTTCCTCAAAACGTAAGTACTCTTAACTGATCAGAGGATCCGAATGCTTACAAATGATATGAGCAACTATAGGAGACCTTAAACTTTATATATAGGTTTCGTATGGGGCTTCCCTATCATAAGCCCGATATGGGTCCGATCCATACTAATCAAGGTCTATTTTCCTCCTAGACTTCAACCTATTGATTTATATCATTTATTGTGCCACTTTATTATCTTTATCTGATCAAATTATATAACTTAACCGATAATTTATTGAAAAGCCAAAATTTGCAATTAATAGTTGTCCACATAATGGGAAAGGATAATCACCATTCTCTACTTATGCAAAAACCTAGAATAACATGGTTGAGAGAGGGTGATTTTAATACCAAATCCTCCACAATTTTGTCTTAGCAAGGAGAAATGCTAACAAGATCAACTATCTTCTGGATTGTAATAATCAAACGGTAACTGATAGATCCTTTTTGAAGAATAAGATTTTTAGTTACTTTGAGAGCCTGCTTGGAGCCTCGAGTACATCTGGTTTAACTAGCTTATAAAAGCTTATAGAGTGAATTGATCCTCTTATATTCTTATTTCAGGATGCTTTATTAAAGCTCCAACAACCGGTTTCAACCTAGGAGATAAAATAAGTGCTTTTTAGTCTTAATCCTGTGAAAGTTGTAGGTCTAGATGAGTTTAACACCTACTTCTTCCAAAAAACCTAACATATCACAGGTAATCTACTTGTGGAAACTGTCTTGGAATTTTTGAATTTTGGAAGAATTTTGAGGGAAATTAATGCTACTTATATCTACTTGATTCCTAAAATTCTTAATGCAAATTTCCTTAATGATTTTTGTCCTATGTTGTAATACTATGTATAAGGCAATTTCAAAGCTTCTTGCCAACTTATTAAAAGGGACCTTGAACCAAATTATACATGACTCTCAAGGAGTCTTTATACTTGGCAGATCAATATCACATAACATACTCTTAATGTAGGAGTTAACGAGGGATTATAATTCTGGTAGATCTATCAAAATTTATGTTATTAAAATAGACTTTTCCAAAGCTTTTGACATGCTTCAATGGAAATTTATCTTAATATGCATAGAATGGCTTGGTTTTCCCGACTTCTCTATCAATTGGATTCACTTTTATATTTGTACTCCATCATATAGTATTCTCATCAATGGTGTTCCTACTAATTAATTCAAAGGCTCTAATTGAATAAGGCAAGGAGATCCTACATCTCTCATTATCTTTTTGTCATTCTATGGAAATTCTGAACAAGATCATAAGCTTCAATACTGCCAGGAGTTTTGATTTCAAATTCCTCATAAATGTAAAGAGGTGTCTCTTACTCACTTGAGTTTTACAAATGATCTATTACTGTTCAGTGGAGCACATCAAGTTCTATCTCAATCTTACATCAATCTCTTATGATCTTCTTTAGGTCTTTGTGTGCAACAGCGGATTTTATTTCTCCTCAAACATCCCCAACATTAAAAGCTTTCATCAAATTTTTAGTCTGTATGTGCATAGCATGCCTTTTAAATACACGGGGTCTCTATATTTGTTAAAAACCTGAGATATTAGGATTGCCTAAGGATCTTGGGGAAATATAAGAAAATGATTAACTCCTGGCAAAATTTAGCACTTTAACAGGTTAGGAGAGTTCAACTTATTATCTATGTTATGAACAATCTTCACATATATTGGAACTCTCATATACTCTTACCAAAAAGAATCATCAAGGAGATCGAAAAATGCATTAGAAACTTTCCCTGGTCAGGCAAGAGTGACAACTCTAAATGAGCTAATATCAAATATGATAAGCTATGTTGGAGGAAGCAGGAAGGGGGCTTGATCTTACTTCAATCTAAACTTTCCAAGGTATACAAGTGGCTAAAAAGACTTGGAGACTATTCAAGGATAAAGAATCTCTTTAGAACAAATTGATAAATGATTTCTATCTTAAGGATTCTTGCTTATGGAAATTTACAGATTGGAAAGAGCACTATTGGCCTTTCATTCAAATTTTAAGAAAAGACAAGTTGTTTACGCTTTCATTGGAATTCAAGTGGGGAATGGGGAGGATACATGGTTCTGATTTGATAATTGAACTTCTTTAAGTCCCCTTTACCTTAGATATGATATTTCTTCAATTTCTAATAGAATCTCTTCATAGGCTCAGGCCAGGAGTGTTATTAAGCACAATTCTTAGCACTTTCCAGGTAAGGGGCGAAAGAATCGTAAGATATTTTCCCAACTATCTGCCAAATCCCTTAATTGTTCATAAAACTTTACTCCAACTTTTCATGTCTTAAAGCTCTTAAGCCTTCCATTCCACACCATCCTTGGTTCAACATTGTTTGGAAAGGATCCTTGAAGCTAAAAGCCTCTTTCATCACTTGGCTTACAGCTAGGAGAAGATTAAAAACTAAAGATAAGATTGCTCGATCCAATGATAACTAATGTGAGCTATGTCATATTGAGGAGGAAAATATTGATTATCTTTATTTCAAATGTAGCTATACAGCCTCCATTTAGGCCAGGATTCAACATTCATTAAGTGTAAAACCTCGAACCTTTCTTTTCATTAAATATAAATGTTTATTTTTGGTGAATAATACTTTCGGATGAATAATGAATCGGAGTGAATAGTGATTTTTGGGGGACCTAACCTCGAAATATTAAAAATATGTAAAATAAGTATTAGAGTTTAATGCTAACGAAGCAGATCAAAAATAAGTTCAATTGGATGGATTTCGAGATTTTTAAAAGTTTAAAACTAAAATGTCCTTTTTGAAAAAAATGGGTATTGATGACTTTAAACTCATTTGAATTTTTTTGAAAGCATCCTATCAATAAGTATTGACCCTAATTATAGTATTTTATGATCAATTTGATAATAAGATGATTATGAAATATTTTTGAAATTTAATTCGGCTAGTTGATGAATTAAATTCAAGGTTATTGTACAAAACCAATCTTATGTTGACGAAGGAACGAAGAACTAAACTTTACGACATCTTTTTTGTACAAGTTCACTTGCATCACATATACAAATGCTTTATGAATCGTGCAATAAGGTCACCCATAACACGACTCTCTCAGGATTAATGAGACACTAGAAGAGGACCAATTAGAGAGTACATGTGTATTATTAATAGGGAGTATAAAAAGCAAAACTTAAGACAAATTGGTTCATTCTTTTAACATAACCATGAGAGTGGAATAAAAAGGGAGAGAAGAGAAACCAAGGAGAAGTTTCGGCCAAGGAGAAAGAAGAAGAAGAATGTTGTCATTGTTGAGGGGTTTTGGGTGAGATTTGAAGAAATCTTGATCAAGCCTAATTATTTATCAAATACCCAAAAGATTGGAGGAAAAAGTGATAAGTTTTCTTAGCTTAAATTTCTAATTTTATTGGGTTTTTGAGTGGGATGGGTGTGTTTAAGATCAATGGTGACTTTTGAGTTGCCAAGGAGTGGATAATAAACTTAGAAACATGTAAGGGTTAAAATCAAGAAAGTAAACTAAGAAATCAAGATCGAAAGAATCGGCAATGACTAGTTTTTTTAGTGTGATTTGATCCAAAATTCTATTTTGATGTTTTATGATGTTCATAGCATAATTTTTGATGCTAACGAAGTAACGAAATGAAAAAGAATTGATTTGGAATTAGTTTCGGTTGAAATTTGGCCAAGGGTGTATGATTATGTAAAAAATTTGTTAATGAAATTTTAGGACTTAAATGTGTGTATTAGAATGTCACGGAAGTGAATTTGGATTGATTTTAAGGATTAGAAATCAAATGGAATTGAATTGGAAAAGTTTAATGTGAAATATGTTAAGTTTAGCCTTAAGGACATTTTTGGTATAAAGGTATAGTTATGATGTAATGACCATGTGAATATGATTAAGGATGGTCATTAAGTGTATTTGTGGCATTGGAATAGTTAAACGAAGTGTTATGTTATTATTTGGAAAAAAAACCTTATTGTATGGGATGTATGTGGAAAGTAATGAAGTTAAAATGGTTTATGATGTGTTTGGATGACGCTTGACATAGATCTTATGTAACCCCCCCATTACCCTAGAGTACGTACCGGAACGCCCGTGGGTCATTCCGACACATAACCTAAGATAATGGAGTGCTAC
>JANIIA010000009.1:24968711-25002847 GCA_027478495.1 Erythroxylum alaternifolium
ATGTTGACGCTCATTAAAATAATTGTACATGCATTCATTGACATTTTTCAGGTATAAGTGATTTTAATGTGATTAAAATATGAATTTTGGATTAATTGTCTTGAAAATTGAATTGGTGTGTAGTAAAATTGATTTAGTATTTTTGGAGATATTTTGGACATTTCGAAAAATTTCTAAATATTTGGAGTATTTTAGACAAAGAAAAATATATAAATAAAACAAAAATGGAAGTGTGATAATTGGATTAGTAAGTCATTGACAAATGGACTAATTGTAGAGTGACAAATGGACCCATTAATATGTGACATGAGGAACAATAGCTAAGGAACAAATGGTAGCATAACTAGTGGACAAATGTAACACATGCATTGGAGACATATGTCAAGACCTAAAAGGGACACCTAAGTCACGTTTTTGGTAAGAAAGGAGATTTCTACAATTCTTTTGGCTTGTTCATCACTGAAACACCAAAACTTTCTCCTTGCTCTCTACCACCGAAACACCTAGCTAGATATTTTTGTGTCAGTGACTTACCCACGATACATCTTGCAAAGAAAACATTTCAGTTCATATTTTGTTCTGTTTTACTCTATTCTTGTCTTTGTTTCATCCACTGAAGCCTCTCATTCGCTCTCCCCATTTCTGGAATTTTACTGAAGGATTTGTAGTGTAAATCAAGTAAGTTATGTTTTGAGTTTTATGGTAGTGTAAATGACTTTTGATGACGTTTTCATGTTTGAAAACGGATGCATGCGTGAATGGTGTAGCAAGATGAATGGATGCATAAGTGAGTGATGTAGGAAGAAGCAATTTCTGAGATATAAGTAAAGTGATGAAGGAGTTAAATCAGAAGAAAATGTGCATAAAGTGTATAAAGGATTATGATAATTGAAATTAAATGAAGATTAGTGAAGTGCAGAAAATGTGATATGTAAAAGTATGAATTAGGTTCTGTTTTTGTGTTGTGATTATTCATAAGCTTGTGAATTATGTATAGCTATTACTGAACTAAAAATTGAGGTATAACTGAATCATCAACGTGAAAGGATAGAGAAATGATAGAGAAGTAATAGAACATTGACAATGAATTGTGTAAGAGTATGTTATATGCAATGTTTTACTGAACATACATCTTTATTTTGGCCATAACTTGATCTGTGAATATCCAAATTGGATGAATTTTGGTCTAGAGTAAACTAGGGACATATGGCTACATTTTTATGAAGGAATAGAATTTGAATTATGTCCTTAAGAGTCTTGAAATTTGGATTGAAGTTGAGAATTGTGTTCTATCGAGGTATGAGAATAGTATGTGGTATTTTGATTATAACTTGCACGATACTAAACCAAAATGTATGAATTTGATTTCATTAGAAACGTAAGACATAGAGGAACAATTGATTAGAAAAAAGTGTTGCCTAAAAACTTCTTTGTCTAGGTCAAAAATGGCAAGAAAGAAGGAAGAAAATACTACAGGTTGGAGGCTTCTGCACGATCGTGCCTTTTGATGAAAGTCACGATTGTGCAGGAGGCTATATCAAAGGGTGTTTGTTTGGATATTTTTCAACCTAATTCAATTAAAGATGTTACCATACAAGGTATATAGTTTTAAATGAGAACTTAAATGAATGTAGTTGATATTGAATGAGGGGATTAAAGTAAGTAAAGAGTATTAGAGATTAAAGAATGTTTGGAAAGTGTTGGAATTGCTTATAAAGTGTATTAAGGAAACATACCCGAAAATTTTTCATTGAACATGCATAATACATGATACATTCATAAATGTGCTTATGATTGACTATTTATCTGAATGTGTAAATTTTGTCTATGATTGCATTTTATAGAATAACACATTGAGCAACCGCTTCCAGACATTACTGGGACTTCAAGGCAATAAGCTGAAAGGAGAAATTGCGAGTAACCTAAGATGGTCTCACATTAATTGTTTGTTAAATTGTGTACTAAATTATTGTGATTTGTATGTACTGAATTCCGGACATTCAATGTCTGAGGCGTTTTGATGCATGAATAGAAAATTGGAAGTGTTAGTTGAATGTAAATGTGATTGAATAAATGATTCTCAACTATTATGTTGAATGCCAGACTAAAATTCCGATGAAAAATGTGAATGAAAAAGAATGAAAATGTGACAAAATGAATACGTATGGTGCATTTCATTATATGAATGCATGAAATATAAAGGCAGTTGTGACCAGAGTCATTAGTGAAAAAGAGCTTAAAGCTCAGACATCTGTAGTAAGAGCCTATGGCTCAATGTACAAGAGCCCTATATCCCCAATGGATAAGAGACAGTATGATAGAGCATGGTATCCACAACAGATACAGGACAGTGAAAAAGGCACTCGGTCATAATAATATAATTAAATGAAGTTGAGTCTCATAAGCATTGCATTTACATATGATATGAATAAATTGAATGATTGCAATGTTTTAAAGAATTTTATTGTATGATATGTGTGATTGATTATTGATGATTATAATCTACATAATTGTAATGGAATGATGAATTGTATGGATTCTGAAATGTGTTATATGTGAACAAAGAGTTTCTTGATATTACGTGATAAAAATTGAGATGATGTGAATTATGTGAAGACATAAATTGTGTGTTACATGACAACAGTGAACCATCGAGGATGGTTACTCAACTGAGTTCGCAAAATCAAATTGCAATGCTGATATTTTCAGGTTCGAGAGAGTGACAACCTAGCTTCTAAGATTACTTAGAAGAGATTTTGTACAGCTGTTGGATAGAGGACATGGCTCAAAGGTTAATAAGCTAGGACTAAAGGATTAGTTTAATTTTTATTTAATTCCTCATGCATGTAGCACACTTTGTAGACAAAGATGTGAATCTAAGGCTAATATTTTATAAGCATGGATGATGGTTATAATGCTACATTGTAAATATGGTTAATGAAATGATATGAGGAAATTTTTAGGTTTCAAACATTGTGTTAAACATATGAAGTAGTTATGATGCCATGCTATATAATGAAAGTGTAATAGTTAGTATATCATTTCTGTCATGTATGTGCACGTTCGTCCGAAGGGTGTACGTGTGCGTGTCAGATAGGGGTGGGGTGCTACAAGATAGATTAGAACAATATATTGAAATGGGTTGAAAATAAGTCTCACTCTCTTGGGAAAGATCAAAATTTCCTAAGTCTTAGCCTTAATTGTGCAGTTTATGTAATTTGGAGGGAAAGAATTTAGAGATTGTTCAGCAAGAATAAAGTTGACAAGCATGTTTTAACTCAAAAGTATTATTGGATAAGGGAAACTTTGGTAGTTCATCAACCTGCTAAACACTTGAGCAACCATTTCAGAAGATAGTGGAACCTTTAATTCTCTAGTTTCTTCTTAAAGATTGTAGAAATGATATTATATTTACTTTATTTTCTTGACATAATCATGTCATGTCCCTTTTTAATGACTTTTAATAAATTTTTACATTTAATTTCCAAAAAAAGAAGAAGGCAGCAAGAATATAATACACACACGCACACACACGTACACACACACACACACATTCTTATTTAATTGGATTTAGAGTTATAATTGAAGATCCCATTATTTTTTAATATTTATCTTTGAAATAAGATAACAAACATTAACTTCAAAGACTGCTATAAAATTTTTTAGTATTTAATTATTCTTTCTTTATGTTTTTTTAAAAAGTTAAATAAATTAAATTAGAAACAGATCAAGAGTACAAGCTTTAGTTACAATCAAACAACGTATGCTACTCTCCATTAGTCTCTTAATACCATGTTTATCTAACAATCAACATTTTAAGATATTAATTTGAGATATGATATATTGAAAGAGGGTCTAATTTCCATATTTTTGCTATAAGAAACAAAGCATTAGGGGATTCCCAATTTCCTTATTATTGCTAGTTTTGATCTATGAGACATAAATGTTTTGGATTTGAGTAGCTGCTCCTTTATCCATTGGATCAGTTCCTCGATGATTTATTCTGCCTTTCTTTTTATCCTACAAAAGCATATGTTGTTCCTTTTAACCTATGTTTTTTATACTTAAGAGACAAAAGTTGTTAATAAGACCATCTTATCTCCATTAACGTAACTTCTATTAGTTGTTAGCTACTGCTATATATCTTCATAATCAAAGCTTTATAAGTTATCTTGGAATAATGACAAGATTATTTTTTATACTAGTTTATATTTATAAGACAAAGAAGAGCTTGGGCAATAGATTCTGATTCGAAATAAGGTTGCACCGTCTTAGTTATATCCCTCCTTCCTTTAATAGTTCTTTGTAGTATCTATTTGTTAAACATTTGGAGATATGACTAAGCCATTCATAGGCATCACGCTTCCTTACATTCAGACTGTAACCTGGAATCAAGTTAGCATCATTAACAAGTTGATTAGACCACTAATTAACATTTATCCCCATGTTTAACTTGGAGTTAATTGGGGTTGAGTTAAGGAATTCTTTTGATGATTGCAAACTAAATAGAGTCCTAAATTTTCTCCAATTATCATAATACAAGGTTATTGCTTTCCCATCACTAACTATTTGAAATAAATAGGTGGAGTAGGTTTTAGAAACCTCCCCAAAACTTTTCCCTTGAAATAAATAGGTGTGGATCTATTGAACATAAAGACTCTTTTTTTGTTAGTAACCTCTAAATTCTCCTTCCAAAGAGAACTTTGTTATTTAGATTGATTCTAGTTATCCCTAAACTCCCTTCACAGATAGGTCTACAAACTTCCTCCCATTTCACTTTGGCAATATATCTATTGGTGATCTTACTAGACTATAGACATCTCCTCAATAGATTTGGAGAGTTGTTTTGATAAAAAGATATGATTATAAGCGGAGATAATTGATGACTAATTTGATTAATTACAATCAACCTACAAAGGACAATATCCTGTTACACCAAGTATAAATCCTTTTTCATATTTTTCAACCGGTGGGATGCATTCATTAAAATGTAGTCTCTTTGTTGTTATAGGAATTCCTATATAAATAATTGAAGGAGACATAACTTGGAGACCAGAAAGGGAAAAGAGTTAGTATATGTTGTATTAGGCACTTACTGATACAATTAAATGAATTTTGGATCTACTAATTACCAAACTAGAAAGTTCCCTGAACACTAGAAAAAAAGTCATTAGAATGCTTAAGCATTTATCATGTGCTTTTGAAAATAAGAGCAAGTCATCTGGAAAAGCTAAACTGAACATCTCCAACTTTTTACATTTGTAATGAAATTTAAAACTACTATATTGCTTGATATTGTGCTTTACCAGTCTATTGAGAGCTTTCATATATAAGATGAAGAGGTAAGGGAATAAAGAGTCCTTTTGCCTTAATCCCCTCTCACCTTTAAACAGTTGTTGTAATGTATTGCTTAATCCATTTAATGAATGTATCCGAGAGCCCAAACATAATAAGAAGATATATAACAAACTCCTAGCTTATTATGTCAAAGGCTTTATAGAAGTCAATCTTGATGGTATAATTCTTTCAAGAGTTATTCATTCCATACCCTTTGAATAATTCTTATGCAATGAGGATGTTGTCTCTAATAAATCTATTTTCTAAAAACATTTCCGTAGAAATCATTGACTATTGACTTTAGAATTTCCTTTACCCTTATTTCCAATAGTTGGAGATGACTTTTTATAGATTGTTATAACAAAATGTAAGTTTAAAATCACCTAAAGATGAGGAATTGGAGCTTTTAGGAATTGAATATAATAAGGTTTTGTTTACCTCTTTAAACATATTGCCCTTAGTGAAGAATTCCAAGATAACTGAGGTGACTATTCTTTTAATTTGAGGGCATACTTCATGAAAGAATAATCCATTAAAGCCATCAGGGTATGGGGTCTTGTTTGAATTAAGTAATAAACAACTTTCCTTATATCAAGTTCAGTGAAGTGGAAACTAAGTAGTTTTTATTGTCATTGGAAATTTGGTATTGAATGAAGGAACTCAGGGTGGGCATTGATAAGAAACTTTCAATAAAAGTTCTTAGTAAAGTCTTAAAGTAAGTATGATAAAAAAAATCTTAAGTTCTTTTAAGAATAGACAATTTTATCATCAGAAGAGTTTAATAAACAAATTATATTGTTATTCCTCCTTGCCAATATAAAATTATGAAAAAATTGGTGTTCCTATCACCTTCTATTAGCCATGTGATCAGAGCTCTTTGTTTTAGAAGAGAATTATGAATATAAATTGCTTTAATGTAAGAGTTAAGGGTAGTCTTTTCCTTACAAATTCTAAGATTGTCCCTAGGGGGCTTATAAAGTACTTCTTGAGCCTTTATTAAATAATCTTTAGCTACAACTAAAAAGTCACTTGTTGAGTTTACTTCTAGCATTGAGTTCTTTGAGAACCTCTTTTATCAAGAAAATTTTCCTCATATAGATGAAGCTTTTACAACCAGGGAATTAAAATGGCATCCCCTTGTTGATTGCTTTTTTGAATATTTCACCCTCAACTAAATAATAATTTAATTTGAATATAAAATTTCTATTGTATTTTAAAAAATATTTTGGGCTAAGATGGGGCTATAATAAGAGATCAAGGGGTTCAAAAAGTTGATCTTGCTTTTAAGAAATTTGTTTATCCACTCATCATTAAAATAGCCCTGACTAACTATTTCCTAGTCTTGATTTTTTTTCACTCCATATGAAGAAGTGTCCCTCAAATTTCAAATCAATAATAACTAGCTTCTCCACACACCTTCTTGAGATCGGGTGTGAAGTTCCTTAAAGAGATATTGCCTTATGATTCACTGTTGTAGAGGATGTTGTTGAAGTCCCCTAAGATTAACTAAGGTCTTTAATTAGTGGCATGGTTATTTTCAAGCTTATTCCCTTTGAGAAGCAAAGTTAGATCAATATATAAATATGATAGATAATCTAGAATTCCCGATTTTTTTTACTCCATATGAAGAAGTGTCCCTCAAATTTCAACTCAATAATACCTAGCTTCTACACACACTTCTTGAGATCAGGTCTGAAGTTCCTTATGGAGATATTGCCTTATGATTCACTGTTGTAGAGGATGTTGTTGAAGTCCCCTAAGATTAACTAAGGTCCTTAATTAGTGGCATCAGTATTTTCAAGTTTATTCCCTTTGAAAAGCAAAGTTAGATCAATATATAACTATGATATATAATTCTAGAATTCCCTTAGTTTAATTTGAAAAACAAACGTATCATTTGATTTGAATCTTAGAGTAAAGATACCTTAACAACACTTCTGTCAAAAGCAATTATAAATTGCCTGAAGCAATAGCTTTTTTTATTGCTTGAGTTTCAGAGAGGAATAACAAATTACTTGTGTAACTGTTGATATATTCTAGCACTTGGAACACTTTCCTACTTCTTACTTTTTCTGTACCATATGCATTACACATGCTTCTACTGAACTTTACTTCAGATTTTTACATAACTTTCATGATATTTTGAGTCAAGAAGGTCCCAAATTGCATAGAATCATTGCATTACTTTTATATTTTATTATAATCAACATGTTGTTTTTGATAATCATTGCATTTCTTTTTTATTTTAGCTTCGTGTATGCTTATATTTATAGGTTTTAATGGCTTAATATGGAAGTATAAGGCTTTGTCATGGTAGATATTTCATGTTAGAGCCTGAATTCAGATATGTTGGTAGGGATATTACTACATTTGGCAATGTTGATGTTGACTTTATTAGTAAAAGACAAATAAATGAGATGGGATTAGAGTTAGGTTATGTTCAAATTGATAAGGCATATTGTAGAGAACCTAGTTTAAACTTTAAGGAGTCACTGAAATTTATAGACTCAGGCTAACAAACCTAAAGTAAATACATATGATTGTTGAGGTATATGTAACTCATCATGTAGACACACCTATCTATGCTATTGATGATGATGACAATGTGGAGGGATAAAGTGCACAAATGGATGATTAGTTGGAGGGACAAGGTGTATAAATGGATGAGAATTTAGAAGGAGACTGTGCATAAACGGATGAGAATTTGGGGGAATATAGTGCACAATTTCAATTAAACTTCTTTGTAGACATTCCAGATGACAATCATCCAATTAAAATTGAATCATTAGATTATGGTAGTCTTATTAGCACTAATGAATATCCTAGTGGAGAGAAGGTTGGTGAAGCTTTACATAGACCCATCTTAACTATTAGTGATAATCCTATAGAGGTTTCACATGAGTGGAGGTTGGGAATAGAATACAGGACTATAAAAGAATTTAAAGATATTGTTATCGATTATGTATTACGTGTTAGATACAATGTTAGGGTGAAAAAGTGTAAGCGTAATCAAATTAGGTATATGTGTGTTGATGAATGCTCAGGGGTTTTGTATGTTGCATATGATAAGAATGAGAGATGTTTCAGGGTGAAAACATATAATCCTAATCATAGTGGTTACACTACAAACAAACTAAAATTGGTTTATGCAAAATTCGTAATAAGACACTTCAAGGATCGAATTTTGGAGAAACCTAGTATCACAACAAAGAAAATAATAGAAGAATGTAGAGAAAAGCTCATTTTTTAAATTCAAGCATGTGTAGAAGAATAAAGAAAAGATTGAGGAAGGAGAGAGCAATAAATTCTATTATTAAATATGTGAAGTTGCAAGGCTATGTACGCGAGTTGAAGGTAACCAATCCTTTATGTTCTGTTATATAGTATATTAATACTTCTTTATATTTTCTTATAGTTCAAAAGATTGTATATTTGTTTTAATGCCATCGAAAGAGGGTAGAAGCATTTATGGCCATTTTTTGGATTGATGGATGCTTCCTAAAGACAAAATTCTAAGGGAAATTGTTAAGCGTAGTTAGTAGGGATGGTGATGGAGGAATGTATCCATTAACCTGGGCAATTTTAGAGATGGAAAACACTTATTTATGGACTTTGTGTCTTCAATATTTTATCTTCCATTTTCTAGGTTTATTCATCTGGAGATGCCAATGAAAACAAGTTTGGAGATACTGACCCACACACATTTCAATTATCATTTCAGCCAAAGGGTTTATGATTTAGAGGACATTCCAGTTAACAACATTTACAAGCTAAAGCAAGTAGAAGGAGAATGCCATTAACACAATCATCACAACCTAATCTTGCACAGTTAAGTACAAGTGAAGCAAACATTGATTAGTTGTCTACATATAGTGTAAATATTTGTGTTATATAGATACGAATGTTTGTGTTGTTTACATACAATATAAATATTTTCAAAATCAATATGAGTTATTACATAACCTCTCTCTCTCTCTCTCTCCTTATCTTTCTTTTACAATTATGTTTTTTTCCATATTTGACAACATATACAACAAGTTAATTATTCATTTTCTATTGGTTATATATAATAGTATTGCTTTTGCTTCATTACATAATTCATATAAAAATTTCAAAATCAAAATTTTCATAATATACTTGAAATTAGTATTAACCATTACATTATTGAAATTCAATACAATAGCCTAATAACATTATTACAAATAAAAAGTATTAGAACTAAAACAAATCCTATTACAATGTTAATTAACATACACTTAATTTCTTTCATCTTTTTCAATAAATTTATGTCCTACTTCAAAAGCTTCATTTGTTCTTGACTTCTTGTTGTGTTTCTCTTAACCTCTTTCTTTAACATTGATAATTCACTCCTTAAACTTTGAATCTCTTGAATGACTATCTCAGTAAATTCTTTATCATACCATTTGAAAAACTTGCATCTCCTAACCTAAAACATCAATTTCATTAAAAAATACCTAAAAACACAAATTTAACATTCAAATTCATTAATCAACTAACAATAAATTCTCACCAGATTATTTGGGCATCCATAAAATCTCCAACTAGGATTGTGATAACTCTATAAAGTCCTTAATGGGGCCTTTAGCCCATAATAACAAACAACATTTCCTGACTTTGATCTCACTGTTGTATCAGTCCGTGATAATGATTCTATTTGCATACTTAAAAGATGAGAATAAGATAATATACGATTGGCTAAAAATGCATTCTATTGGTTATGTCATGTAAACACATATATGATTCAAGAATGAAGTGTGATATGTTTAACAACAATCACTCCAAGAATTTCAATGCCTATAACAAAGAGGTTCAAGACAAAACTATCTTAATCGTACTTATGATGATGTGGAAATTGCTTTCTTAAAGAAGTGCTACTACTTTTTGAACCCCAATAAGATGATTGCCACGTAGTCTTGAATAATTTATACCTATAATGCACTTAATGTTGCCAATTCTCTAGTTGTTTTCAACGCAAAAGTCTTCAATTCTCCTTTTTGAAAATGTCCTTCTCTTACAACTTTAAAACGTCTTATATTGTTTTAATTTAGTTATGGATATCTCTATGGTATTAAAATAAAAATCAACCAAAACCTGTGAGGGCATGATTATAAAAAAGTAAACATTATCATACCACTCCCTTATAACCATATCATCTAGAGAAGAAACTCCCAATTTACTGTCGAAGAAGTATGTACTTCTTAATTAATTTTACAAATTGCTTATTTTCAACAAACCCTATACTTCTATTAGCATTAAATTTAATTTTGGCCATCTCCAAGTTCTGGATGTATTGTACGAGTCTCTTACTTATGAAAAGTATGAATTTGGGATGGTGTATGTACCTGAAGGAGAATTCTGTCACATATTGGCCTTACAAATTTTTACAAGGTGCTTTACTGCACTAGCATCAAAGTGATTCGACTATCAGATTCAAGTGCATTATAGTTTCATATTTGCTTTAATATGCTTTTGAATGCCAAGAGTAGAAGATATCTGTTATGTTCAAACATTTTTAACCCATTTTGAGATGGGTATAATTAACATTTCAAACAATGAGACAAATGAAGTTTCTAATAACAAATTGTTATTTCCACAACCTATGCCATTTTAAAAAGTGAAAAGGGCTTTGACTCCTATCTCATGCAGGTGTTAAGTTACTTAAACAGGTTGCAATTAGTTACGGTTTTAATCTAAATCATAACTCCTAAGTAGTAGCTATATTGCAACACGACTGAAATCCTTTTAATGACTAAGGGACATACTTTGAGCCTGTAATTTAAAGAATTGCTATCTTAAAGAAGTGCTACTCAGATACCATGAGCAATTAGTAAAAGGTGATAATTTATCTGTTTCAGTGCATAATAAGTCAATATATTTGGGGCAGTCACAGTTTTGAGGAAGCTAAGTACTAGATGAACAAATATCACATATGTATTCTTGTGCTAATAAAGCATTGATTTTATGTCTTGAATATGTAAACTTGATATAAACTCCGCCATAAGTATGCCTGCTCCAAATAGGATCAAATTATCAAATTGTCTAACTTGACATACACTTCACATGATTGACTTTACTATTATTATCATAATCAAATTGCTTAATATCAAGCATTTTATGGCAAAACCAAGCAAATTTATGGCCTATTTCATCACAAAAGATGTAATTTAAACAGAAAAAGCATAAATACATATAAAAAGTCTATTCTTTCATTTGTTATGTCAGTAACACAACAGAACAAATGAAAAAACAAAACATGCCATACAAAATGGTGAGGGATTCTAGATGGTGAACACAACAAAACAAATGAAAGAACAAAACATGCCATACCCATCTAATACTAAATCAAATATCATAGGCACTCACCTATGAGAGCGATTGTTAGACGATAATGCTTGTGACAGATACTCTCCCAATCCAGTGCCTTTGAACCTTGTTATGATAGCGACAAATGAGAGCAACTGAGGGATATAAAAATGTGAGGGATTCCAGATGTTGACGGATTCCAGACAGTGACCGATTCCAAACACAGAAACAGAAGACAATGAGGGAGGGTCAGAGGGATTTTAGACAAATACTAAACAAAACATAGCAAGGTGGAATTGTTTTGTTTACGTGTTTAACTTAATAGTAGTTGTCTTACAGCTATCTTTAACCTATTTCAATGTAACTGAAACAATAATTTGAATTCAAAACTTGTAAAGAATACAAATAGGATTAAAGATAAAAATAAAATTAAAAAAAGTTATTAAAAATAAAAATAAATTGAATTAAAAATTTAAAACTTATAGTATATGCTTAATTTAATTAAGTAGTTTTACTCATGAAATTTATTTTATTAAAAAATAAATTAGACAAGAGTTATGTGATCTAAAAAGTTATATATTTCATCCTATTTCCTTTTTTGTGTATTTATATATGTTATATCCCTATATGTGAAGTTGAAATGCATACCAAATTAATTCCAAATTCCAAATTCTTTGGGGTTAAGGTAATTTCTTAAATGTTTGTTAAATTTGTCCATTTTTCATTTTCAATATATACTTCATCACTTTTGTCTCTCATGTCTTATGACTCAATAAATGAAATTATGGAACTATCACAAAGAAAGGAACATCTTTTTTCATTCGTTTTCTCCCCTAAAGAATAGATGGTGATATTTTAGCAATATTTATCCCTTTAGATAAGTTTATTGAAATTGTAAATAATATAATAACGCTTATATTATGTACACTATTCATTTTGATTATAGAGCAAGTTAGCTCTAGTAAACGTATCACAGTTTAGAGATTTTGCAATTAACGTCTCAATCATCCGCCATTCAGACAATAGGATCTACGAGCATGTGACTGAAGAATGTGCTGGTCCTCATCCCCACAATTTTTGGAAATATGTACCGTATAGTGGACAAAATAAAAGCAGCGAGATACCAAATGGAAATTCATGCTTGTCGCAGCTCTTACAACCTGGAATCACGAATTGTAATTGAAGGCCAAGAGTTTAGCTCTTTTCCTGCATGTTCGTCCAAAACTTCATATACGATGCATAGACCAAATTAGGCTTCGAGAATGAAGTGACAAATTAAAACTTTTTTAATTGGTTTGTTAACCAGTCTCTTCAAAGCAATTAGTATGGGATTTAGCACGTTAACTATGTATGGTGATAGAAGTATTGAAGATTGGAATGCCTTTGCAAGTGATTTCGCTAAGCTATCTTAGCACCAAAAGAGAATGCATACAAAAATCTTTCCACATGCATACAAAAATACAGCCAGTACATATCATCTTTTTCTACTCTCTTCCACTCAAATCAATCTCACAACATCCACCTCACATTATTCCTTTTATAAAGTAACTTTTGGTATTCACTCAGACCATTAACCAGTTGATAGCATAGGTATAGCCATGGCTTCCAGGAAGCTCTCTGCAATCATTCTGGTCCTCTCTCTTCTTTGCTTCTCCACAGCTTCAAGTGCTTGTGGGGGTTGCACATGTGCCAGGCCAACTAAATGTCCCAAAGACACATTGAAGCTAGGAGTTTGTGCAGACCTCCTCGGACTGGTTAACATTGTTGTTGGATCCCCACCTTCGAGCAAGTGCTGTGCCCTGCTTGAAGGTTTAGCTGACATTGAAGCTGCGCTATGTCTGTGCACTGCCATCAAAGCAAATGTGCTTGGAATCAACTTGAACGTGCCCGTCACGCTTAGCCTACTCCTCAGTGCGTGCCAAAAATCTATTCCTCCTGGCTTCCAGTGTTAGTTGGGAAACAAGGCTTCTGGTCCAGTTTGTGTATTGTGTGTAGTTCGTCAAAAACTGTTACCATCGTGTTTTCGCTGTTGGGTTTTGATGAGCTTTGTTTCGCTTGAACAAAAGCTTCATCTTAGGGCGTTCTATAGTTCGAAAGGAAAGGCTATTTGCCTTTTCCTGTTAATTACTTTGTAAACGTTACTGTTTGCTGTGTCTTGGAACGTTGCCTTACAAGGCACGTTGCTTAGTTTCATGTGGATGTGGTTATGTACAAATAAGTAGGCAAATCCTATTTGCCCTCGTCATTTATAATTTCATTATTGTTTTCTGAAGCATCAAACATGGTGTTGAATACAAATCCTGTCGATCTTATTTACTTAGTAGTTAGGACTAGGTTAACTATATGTAAGGAGGAAAAGTATGAAAAAGAAATATCTCAATTGGCTGAAAAGCTGGGTTCTGAAGTTTCACTTGGTCGTATATATATTCACATCCACAGAATTCACAAAATTTAAGTAATATTTGTTAAGAAATCGGTTCACTCAAAGAATAAATCGTCTAGGTAGCGGAAAATGGGTGGACACGATTCTTAATATTTTTGGCAAAAATTATCTTTTGCATGGTGGAAATCACGTATTGCTAACCAACAACAATTAGTTCTTCACGTACATTTACTTCAATTGGCTTGCTCTAAAGATCCTTCGGACGATCACTTGCAGACTCACCTTTGTGAACAAAATCAAATACCTAAGTATTACATCCATGCCTTCTTACAAATTAACCTTTTAATTGATTCATTTATTAAAGGGTAGTTAGAAAATTTAATAATTTCTTAGAAGGGCCTTTTGGTCACTATGATGGGAAGTTTTTAAAACTGATTGATGGATATCAATTATGAGAGAAGTTTTTGGGTAAGAAGTTTACATTTATGAATCATTTTACTGAATAATGGAGAAAGGTGGGCATTCTGAAACTTTGTCTTTGTATACTGAGAAAAGATGAGCTAAAACGGCATCGATAACCCAGAACCACTCATTCCTCCACCACTTGTCGATTCCAGCACTACTCCATCTCATTTCCAGGATACCAGAAGTAGGGGTTGAAAGGAAGAGGGATATGAACTCAAGCATGCAATGTCAATAATCTGCATTGAGAAATAGGTTTGTGACATTCTGTAGGATTTTTTCCTGAAATCTTGGGATATCTTACTATTCAAAATCTGGTCCATTTAATGGTTTAACCCATTAATCACGCAAACGCCCATACATCATTATTTTCATTTTCTGTGATGGGCAGAGATGATGAAGTGACGAAGATATATATTTTTGGGTCCCTATTCTCAGTTTCACGTAACAAAAAGCAAAACACCATCGGCTTGTGGAGATTAGAGGCTAGAAGATTAAAAAATTTTCTCATTTTGGTCTTGAAATGTTGCTAGACAGAGCTTGTGTGCAATGACTAGAGGTATATTAAATTTTCTGTTATGCTTCCGCTTGTCGAATATTGTGAATAGCATGCATATAGTTTGATCATACGTAATGAATTTTGTGTTCTAAGATGCTGTTTGCATTTATCATTAAGTATCAAAGCCACCTTGCCTCTACCTTGCATCTGAGTTGTTTAAGAAAATACTCCTATGTTATGCTCTATTTCTGATTTTTATTTATGTCGTATGAGCTTAGCATGTGTTGTTGATAAAACTCAACGTTTGTGTGCATGATAGACGTTGGAATTTTGTTTTGGCACTCCATGTTACACTCACTGATAATAGGACGGTGAAGGGAGGAGGGACGATAATGACGGTGTATGGTAGCTTTTAGACGTCGCTAGCCATTCAACGTCGTATGATTTGGTTTTTCTAGCGTATCACGTTCGTCGGCTTGTTGTCGTCGTCCCATCACTGTTCTCCTCATCCTTTCGGCAACTATTGTGTGCCTGGTTACCTTTGGTTTGAAGCCGGGTCACACCGACCCAGCTGGAAGTTGAAGATGATGTTTCTGTTTTTTTAAAATTAATTAATTAATTAAATAATTAATTTAATGTTAGTAATTGTTGGGTTAATTAAGCACCTAACCAATTTTGTTTGTGATTTTAATTATAAAATCATTTTTGGTATTAATATTTTGTGAATATTAATTTTTAGTTTGTATGCTAATATATGAATTAAAATTGACATGCAATTTATAATTGTTTAACTATTTGCAAAAATTATATGTGATTAATTGAAAATTGTGTATATAAATTTATGATCATTATACATGCAAAATCAGATTAAATAATTTTTTGCATTGATATTTGACTTATTTGCATTATTAATTACTTGATGCAAATGTTTAACCTTTATTTAAGCTTAAAGTAATGTGAGTGATCTATATGATTTTAATTAATTGGGAGTAGCCATAACATCTCTGATTAATTAGGATTATGTATTTAGCTTTGAGATCACATTAAAACGTTAATTGTAATTAATCATACGTGATATGATAAGATCTACCCACAGGAATTTTGTTATATATTTATGATTAATTAGGATGAAATACTCACAGAAATTAAGAAAAGGAACATAATTCAATAGTTTTATCTTAAAGTTATAGATGGATTTAATTGAGTTGAACTTTAGCCCACAGGCAATTCTTATATCACTAGATTCATGTATTAAAAGCATGATTTACATTAGTAAAGCATGAATTATTATTGGTCTCAAATTATAAATAATAATCATGTATGTTTGAACTTGCAGTTACTCAAACAGTGAATATTTCTGATATTAAGTATATATTCCCAAATTGAGGGGTGACAATTTTAAGGTATGGAAGGAGAGAAATCTATTTCATTTAGGCTGGATGGATATAGATTATGCTATTAGGAAAGATGAACCACCGAGTATAAATGAAATCAACACTCTAGATGTTATTGCTCTTTATGAAAAATGGGAGAGATCTAATTGCCTCTTAGTGATGTTCATAAAAACTAAAATATCTAATGGTATTCATAGTTCTGTCAAATAGCATAATAAAGTCAAGGATATATTGAAGGCCATTGATGAGAAATTTGCCATATCTAATAAGGCCTTTGTCAGCACCTTGATTATTCAGTTGTCATCCATGAAGCTCATTGAGATAAGGGGCGTATGTGATTTATCATGCGTATAAGGGATATAGTGGCTTAGCTAAAATCCTTTGAGGTTACCATATCGGAATCATTCCTAGTATATTACATTCTATGCACTCTGCCCTAACAATACGGTCCTTTCAAAATCTCTTATAACACACATAAGGACAAGTGGTCGATCAATGAACTGTTGACCATGTGTGTGAAAGAAGAGGAGAGGTTATTGATAGAAGAGGACGAAATGGTGAATTTGACTGTTTCAGGAAAGAAAAGATAGGACGATGCCAAAAACAAGGGAAAAGGAAAATTTCCTCCACTGTTTGATATAAAGAAACCATCAAAATGTTTCTTCTTCAAGAAGAAGGGATACATGAAGAAAGCCTGTGCTAAATTTAAGAACTGACTCGAAAAGAAAGGTACTCCATTTTCTTTTGTTTGTTATGAATCTCATATAGTTAATGTTAATCATAACACATGGTGGATTAATTATGGTTCTACAATCCATGTTTCAAATACCTTACAGGGTATGCAAAAGTTAAGGACGCCGATAGGAAGTGAGCAATACATCTATTCAGGAAGCAAGACAAGTTCACATGTGGAAGCCATTGGCACTTGCAGTTTAGTTTTAAGCAGTGATTTTATTTTGTGTTTGAAAAAGACCTGTTATGTTCCAAATTTCTCTAGAAATTTGATTTCTGTATCAAAACTTGTACCTTAGAGGTTTTTCCTTTACTTTTTCAGATTCTGGTTTCAATTTATGTAATGGATCTGAAGTTATTAGTTATAGTACATTATCTAATGGTCTTTATTCCATTCAGTTACAAAATGAAGATGCTTATAATTTGATACATGTCACTGTTGGGTTAAAACGATGTGTTGTGAATAAAAAATCCTCTATGTTATGGCACTGTAGATTAGGACACATCTCCATTGAGAGAATTAAGAGATTAGTAAATGAAAGGGTACTTAGTACTTTATATTTTGCAAATTTTGAGACTTGCATGGATTGCATTAAGCGTAAGCAAAGTAACAAGTCTAAAAAGGGTGCAAAGAGGAGCATAAACTTGTTAGAAATCATATATACAGATATTTGTTATCCAGATATGGATGCAATAATCCGAAATACTTTATCACTTTCATAGATGATTATTTGCAATATATGTATCTCTACTTACTTCATTCTAAGGATGAAGCTTTGGATGCCTTTAAAGTTTTTAAGGCTGAAGTAGAGTCAATGTGGAAAATTAATTAAAGTTGTGAGGTCAGATAGAAGTGGAGAGAATATGGTAGATACACAGAAAGTGGACAAACACCAAGTCCATTTGTGAAGTTTCTTCAAGAACGTGGGATTGTTACCCAGTACACCATGCCTGGTTCTCCAGATTAGAATGGTGTGGAAGAATGAAGAAACCAAACCTTAATAGATATGGTGAGAAGTATGAGGAGTAACAAAAAACTTCCTCAGTTCCTATGCACTAAAACTCTAAAAAAGGCTATGTATATATTAAACTGAGTTCCAACTAAGGCTATCTCAAAGACACATTTTGAGATATTTAAGGGTTGGAAACCGAGTTTGAGGCATATACGTGTTTGGGGATGCCTGTCTGAAGTGAGAATTTACAATCCATAAGATAAAAAGCTAGACCCAAGGACCATTAGTGTGTATTTCATTAGATATGCTGAAAGGTCTAACAGGTATAGATTATATTGTCCATCTCACAGTACTAGGATTGTGGAATCAGGAAATGCAAAATTTCTTGAGAATGACTTGATTAGTGGGAGTGGTCAATTTCAAGACATAGTTTTTGAAAAGGATCGTTATAAAGCTCAACCTTCTGATTCAAGTGATGGATTGATTCTCATTCACACCCCTTAAGTTGAAATGGGCATTAGACAACCAGTTATTGAAGTTCCACTAGCTGTTAATACCATTCTAGTAGATCAAATTGTAAATAAGGAACAACAAGAACTTGTTGAGCAACTAATTGAACAATAGGTTGAGTAACAAGTTCTTCGAGAGGATGGTGATACAACATTGAGGAGATCTACTAGAGTTAAAAAGTCAGCAATTCCTAGTGATTATGTAGTATATCTATAAGAGTCGGACTATAACATTGGAGCCAAAAATGATCCTGAAATGTTTTCACAAGCTATGAGTTCTAAGGAATCAAACCTGTGGTATAATGCCCGTGAAAGATGAGATGGATTCTATAGCATTTAACCGAGTTTGGGATCTCATTGAGTTGCCTAATGGTGTGAAAGCCATTAGATGTAAATGGGTATTTAATACAAAGAAAGACTCACGAGGCAATATTAAGAGACATAAGGCAAGATTTGTTGCCAAAAGGGTTCACTCAGAGGAAAGGAATCAACTACACGGAAAGATTTTCTCCTATATCTAAGAAAGATTCTCTCCGTGTAATCATGACATTAGTAGCTCATTTTGATTTTGAGTTACATCAAATGGATATAAAAACAACATTCCTCAATGGTGAACTAGAGGAAGAAGTTTACATGAAACAACCTGAAGGATTCTCCTCTAGTAATGATGAGCATTTAGTCTGCAAACTTAATAAATCTATAGATCGATTAAAACAAGCCTCTCGACAATGGTATTTAAAATTTCACGAGGTTGTCACTTCATTCAGTTTTGAAGAGAATATAATGGATCAATGTTTAAACCAGAAGGTCAGTGGGAGTAAGATTTGTTTTCTTATGTTATATATGGACGATATTTTGCTTGCGACTAATGATAAGGGATTGTTATATAAGGTGAAATAATTTCTCTCAAAGAATTTTAATATGAAAGATATAGGTGAGACATCTTATACCATTGGCATTAAGATCCATCGAGAAAGATCTCGAGGCATTTTGAGTTTGTCTTAAGAGAACTATATCAACAAAGTTTTAGAGAGATTTTGGATGAAAGATTGTGCCCTAAATGTAGCACCCATAGTGAAGAGTGATAGATTCAATTTGAATCAATTCCCAACAAATGATTTTGCACAGAAACACATGAAGAACATTCCATATACTTTAGCTATTGGAAGCCTTATGTATGCTTAGGCCTACACCAGACCTGACATCGCATATATTGTTGGAATGTTAGGTAGATATCAGAGTAACCCAAGTGTTGACCACTGAAAAGTTGTAAAGAAGGTTATGAGATATCTTCAGGACATAAAAGATTGCATGCTTATGTACAAGCAAACTGAGAACCTATAAGTAGTTAGATACTCTAATTCAGACTTTGTTGGCTATATTGATTCAAAAAAATCAACATCCGATTATATTTTCATGCTAGTTGGTGGAGCTATATCTTAGAGGAGTGCCAAGCAGACCCTGATTGCTACTTCTACTATAGAGGCTGAGTTTGTATCTTGTTTGAAGGTGACCTCGCATGGTGTATAGTTGAAGAGTTTTATATCTGGGCTTAGAGTTGTCGATTCAATTTTTAAGCCATTAAAGTTGTATTGTGACAACTCAGTTGCGGTCTTTATGGCTAAAAATAAGAAGAGTGGAAGTCGAAGTAAGCATATCTACATTAAGTATTTAGCTATAAGAGAATGTATTAAGGAAGGGAAAGTTGTCATTGAGCACATTAGCGTTGAGTTGATGATTGTGGATCCTTTAACTAAAGGCATGCCACCTAAGCAGTTTAAGGATCATGTAGGGCGAATGGGACTTGGTTCCATAATGTGATTTTCATTGTACATTTGTTGCTTCAATGAACTCTTATTTAATTTGATGTTTTGTCATATGGTTTTGTGCACGTATATTTGATTGTTTTGGGAAATATTATTTAGTTTGGACCTAGAATAAACATATGGTTTATTAATTAAGTTTAGGGGCTAGTAATGAGAGATTTTATATATTGTAATACATAGAAGATAATATTCACTATAAGAGGACCTATCGCTATAATTCATATATTTGTTTCTTGTTATGTTTAATGTTGGGTTAAATGGACCAGGTGGGAGAATGTAGGATTTTTTCCCAAAATCTTGGGCTATCCTACTGTTCAAAATCTGGTCCATTTAATGGTTTAACCCATTAATCATGTAAATGCCCATACATCATCATTTTCATCTTCTAAGATGGGCAAAGATGATAAGGCGATGAAGATATATATTTTTGGGTCCCTGTCCTCGACTTCACGTAACAAAAAGCAAAACACCATCGGCTTATGGAGATTAGAGGATAGAAGATTACAAAAATTTCTCATTTTGGTCATGAAACATTACCGGACAAAGCTTGTGTGCAATGGCTGGAGGTATATTAATTTTTCTGTTATGCTTGCGCTTGCTAAATATTGTGAATAACATATATGTAGTTTGATCATACGTAATGAATTTTTGTATTTTGAGATGCTGCTTGAGTTTATCATATTCTTCGGATTGGATTGTAACAAGAGAATTGCAATGATTGAGATGATTTAGAGACATAATCTTTTATTCTTTTGCAACAAGTCCAGCCACAGGGTACCATCTTGCATAATCCATCCCTCTTTAAGGAACCTTTTTTGCTTTTGCAACAAGTCCATTAATTCGAACTTTGAATACTTCGTACTCTCTCTGCAATAGATAAGAGAGGAGTATAGTATGAAAAAAACTCAAAAAGTGAAAACTATTTGTGGTCCAATATGCAGGTGTGCCAAATTCATAACTTCATAGCTCGACGATCTTTGATAATTAATGTTTCCACTTTATCCTTCAAGTAGTCAATCTTTTGTGCAAAATACCATTCTGGAGCCTGTGACTCAATGGCATACTTCTTACAGAAAGTTACCCACTTCCTTGCAAACTCTATAGTTTCACCAAAGCTTCAAATGTCAACATCGCAGCACCATCATCAGAAACTTAACTGGAGACTTTGTCAACTGGGTAATGCTCTGCAAGAATATAAAGAATAGTACTTGTCGTCACAATGAGTGGCTCTTTTAATGGGTCCACAGTACTGACAAAGATGTCCACAGCAGCAAATCGTGATGGCTTCCCCTTCATGATCATATCTATTATTCAAGAAAGATTCAATTAGAGCTTTTAAAGCAAGCTTGTCAAGATATATCTCGCTGTTTACGGGGAACCACTAGGGGAACTGGTCCAAGATCTAGGATATAGCAAACCAGATCTTACATATTATTGACACTAACCACAAAGGATATGCATTGCGCATAGGATTCGTTATTCAGTAGTGTAAGAAAATGCAAAGGATAACCAGCCGCAGCAAGATGACTATCCTTTATGGATTAATCGTCAAGAGTGGAATGGAAACCTTCCTTGAAAGAGGTTGTCGAGCTTCATCGTTCCTGAAAAACACTTCAATTAGAAATAAAAAAGTATAAGTAACTAATATGGGTGCCACTTTTTATTCAATTTAAAAAAGATTTACACGTCAAAAGAAATTATCTCGTGACATTTAATTGAGAGATGCCAAACTCTAGAAAAACCTGATTTGAATATTTTACAAATGTTAGGGTTCAACTTAAATGCTCTAAAATGTTAGGTCTAACATAAATTATGGTATAAATGTTAAGGTCTAAATTGCTCTTTTAACTTTTACTTTTTATGAAACGTTGTCAAATATTTTCAGTTACATTTTGAAATGTTTTAAAAATGTTTTAGCTATGTTTAACTAATGTTATACAATATTAGGATAAATTATTTGTTACATTTTTAATTCATATTATTGAACAATATATTTTATAAATAATGTATCGATATATTTTTATTGTATATTTATTATACAAATAAATTGTATAATAATATTATTAATTCAAAATATCAAGCATCGTATATAAAAAGTAAAATTATATAAATATCAGTAAATTATACCAACAAAAAGAATATATATCAAGCATTGTATATATAAAGTAAAATTATATAAATATCATTAAATTATACTAACAAAAAGAATATTCTTCAATGAAAACTTTAATAATTCTTAAAGACAAAACAATAGATAAAAAGAAAAAGATAATGAATTCCGCACATATTGCATCAAAGAGAAAAAGATATAATTATTTTCTAAACAGTTCACAAAAGATTCCAAGATACTGTGACATGAGACTTGGTAGATAAGATAAAGAAATTCTCTATGTTTGGATTCACAAGAAGGCTTCTTACACATTCAAAGGTATCACTTGAAACAAACAAAGATCTTCCCGACAGTTGGTTCATTAATAGCCTTTTCTAACAACTTCTTGGTTCTAACTAAATTAGGAAAAGATTCATTAACTAACTTCCCAGATGCAGTATGGAATAGTGAATTAGATGAACCCCACGTATTATGCATTTCACCTAAAAAACAAATCGTATAGAATAATCACCTTAATTTCTTCACAATCCTTTGAAAAATTAAAATCTAAAAACTAAATAAGATCAATCAAACGGTATAAAGAAACCTAATTCAAACACATGCATACCTGATTCAATGACTCCATCATCGTCACAATGAACAGACATAGTTTCTGCAATGGACAACCATTTCAAAACTACCAATTTGCCTAATCCTGTACAGACTATTGGGACATTGCCATCGCATCCATTTTCATCTATGTTCTCTAGAAGATTTGAGCGTCCTTTACAAAACAAATAGTATATATAATCACACGTTCATCTAATAACTTCTTAATAGAAAATAAGATATAGAGAATAAAGAAAGAGAGTTAAGTAGAATGAGATTAAAAACCTTGAAGAAGAAAATCGATCGTTGAAGGCAACCAGTGATTAGACTTTAGTGAATAAATTTGTTGTACAAAACAAAGCATTTTCTAAAATAATCCCATTCTTCTTCAAGTGTGTGTACATTCTACTGGCCCATTGGATTATGTTACTCCAAGCATTATGTGAGCAATAGATCTAAATTACATTTTTATTTGATTCTGAATAAAATGGGACTAGTTACATTGTAAAAAACAGATGTGAAACTATTTCAATCTCATTTTTACATAAAAGAAATTTAGGATCAAAACTTCCTGAGCTTTCTCACCACCTGTCCTTGGTTTTCATTATATTCTTAACAGTTAACAACTGATTATGACTGCTTTAGGGGATAGGTCTTTCTTCCATATTAGCTTATACCATGAAACTTTAGGTTGAGCACCTTTTAATAGCTTATAACATAAGGCATTGTTGAACTCAGGAGTACTATTATCAGTCCAGATATGACTATCTTCTCCTCCCTTTGGTTGACAGGTTAGGAGTTCCAGCAATATGCCAACCCCTCTGAAATTATAGTCATTTGATATAATGCTGCTTACCTTAGCCCTTATTGGAATCCTTGAGCTTAGATACAACTTTGCGCTTCTTCTAAAGAGAGGACTAAGCTACATGCAATCATCAAACCAAAGCCAAGTTGACTCCCTATTTTTAATTTGCATCCTTATCCAGGGATAAAATGACTTTTGAGAGTAAGCATCTGCCTAAAACTCTAGGAATTTTCCTTGTTAATCTTAGTTCTTTCCTTTAAGTAGTATTCATTAATCCATTTCAACCAAAGGGACTCTTTATCCCTAAAAAGCCTCCAAATCCTCTTATTAAGTAATACTTTCTGCATTGTTAAAAGATGGGTCAGTCCAAGAACTCCTTTCTTCAAGCATAATTCCTCCTACCTAATCTTGGCCTTTTTGGAATTTCCCAATTTACTAAACCCTAGGAATCGCTTAATGCACCTCTCAATTTCTTTGATAATCTTCTTAGGCAATGCTAGAAGTGCACTCCGATGAGTGTGTATAATTCACTTAATATAGAATAATTTTATGAAAAATTTTAACTTAAAAAAATAATGATTGAGATAATTCTTCATAAGTTTGGTTATTTTTATGATTTGATTTGTCTAAGCAAATAGTTTGAGCATTAATGATTAAGTTAGTTTTAATTTATTTCATTAATTTCAAAAATAGAAACTTGATTTATAATATAATACTTCTATTAAAATTTGGATATGCAATTAAGCTATAAATGGATTATTTTTATAATTTTAATTATTTCACTAAGTTTTCTTAAGAAAAAGTGTGAATAAGTGAGCATAAATAAATTCGCTTAGTTAGATTTAATCCAAACAAAAAGGTTAAAGTTAAAAGGTAGTGCTAGTAGCCGTTTAAAAGAGTGATCTAATCGAGTAACTGAGAGTATTAATGATAAGGTGTTGTTTTACATCAAAAGTTTAGGTGACTTTTCAAATAAGCCTCTAAACCCTCTTTGTTTAAATAAATTTAATGTTCTATTTCTTTTCTTTTAATAAGGGTTATGAAAATGTTTAAAAGTAGAAACATCTTTCTCATATATATTGACTTTATGGTTATGTTGAATTTTATGAATTAAGTTAAAGTTTGAAGGAATATGGAGTTAAATTAAATTCACTAACAAGTTGATAGAGTTTACAATTAAATGAATAATACAAAGTCTTGATTGATCTAATTGATTTATTAAATTCTTTTTTGGTGTTACCACTTATTTAAATTAAGAGGGATGAAATTGATTTACTTGAAGGTAAGCAAATGTTTAAGTGTAAGGGAATTTGATTAATGCTAAATAGAATATATTTTTAGCATGATTTTAAAATCATTTTGCATTTATTTGGATGATTTTTATAATATATGATACTTAACGTGGCTTATATTTTGTTTTTAGATCTTGTTTTAGCTCCAAAATGAAAAAAGAACAAATTTGGACAAGTTAGAGCAAAGAAAAAAAAAGTTTTGGCATAATTTTAGATAAAGGAGTTAAAACATAGGTCCTAACCTAGATTTCTGTTATTCTAGATTTTCTATAGGGAAGCAACATAATTTTAACATAAATCATTGTTGGACCCATATCAGTCATGATATTACAAATTTTATTAGTTTTTTAATATAACAAGGTTAAGACAGAAAATAAGATTCAAGTGAAGGCTTTAAAATTTTAAGATATATGAGAATGAATTTTTTTGTTTTATATTCTTTCTTGATTATTGTTGATTTTTTTTATCTTATTATTAACTTAATTAGGATAGATATAGATAGGATGAAGCCCATAATTATACTATTTTATTGATTCTTTGATTTAATGAAAGATCCAAGCTTTATTGTGAAATATTTATAATTTGTATGTGTATTGCATTGAAATTTTCTAGTATTTTGATTCAATTTCAAATTTCATATATAGGGATTGAAAAATCATAGGTACGGATTGATCATGACATGCATAATAAGAGTTATATGAAATCCTAGAGATATAATCATATAAATTCTCTTGGTTATATTCAAATCTAATAAAGGTATTCATAAAATAAGTTAATACACTCTTAAGGATTTTGATTAAAAGATATTTCAATTAATCAACTTAAGGATAATAGTTGTATCTCTTGAGAAAAATATAATTATAGCTTTTAAATTTCTATTACTCCAAAAAAACTAGAGTTAATGATTGGATCAAGGTAAATTTAAGTATAATAGGAGATTCTATGTTCGGATCAGGGATGGCAGCCTGGCCCAAGGCCTGATCGTGCAGGAAGGTAGTGGGCCCAAACCTCAACGCACTTAGGTATATGATTTTTTTTAAAAAAAATTTAAGCATAAAATGATGTCATTAATTCAGCAAATGACGTCATTTTACTTAGAGGTTCAGCTCGGCTCGGCTCGGCTCAGCCTAAGGCTTGATTAGGCCCAAAAATCGAGTTTAATGCTCGATGCCATTTTCCATCCCTAATTTTGATCTTCTTTATCAACTAATTGCTTCCTTCTTTTTTATTGCTTTGTTTTGTTATTTTAGATTATTAATATTAACTTAATTACTCACCTTTTTAAACCAGTCATTTATTTTGCTAGATTAGACAATATAAAGATAGTTATTAATAGTTTTTGTAGTCCTTGTGAGAATGATATACATGTTTCACTAGATTATACTATAAGAGTGATAGGTGCATTAGCCTAGCTGAACTTTAGCATAGTCCAGAACACACATCAAGTTTTTGGTGCCTTACAGGGGACTAGGAGATTGCGAACACTTTATTTTTATTAATTAAATAAAATATTCTTTTCTTTTACATCTATTCATTTTTATAACGTTCTTTGTCGATCTTGTGTTTATTGGCTGAATTTTAGGATTTAGGTACTTTAGTTTATGACCAAGAGTAATTATGGAGTACTAATTGATCAAAATAGAGAAATATAAATGACTTTACTTCAGAATTTAAGGAAACAAACTTAAAAGTTTTGAGGTTACAACTACCAACATAATTAAGATGGTTCAACAAATTTTACAATATAATAACTTATTAGATAAGTATCCAAACGCATATGTTGCCAACTTTTTGAAGATTTGTAATACCTTCAAGATTAATAGAGGTTTGGAGGATATTATTCATTTGAGGTTGTTCCCTTTTACATTAAGGAAAAGATCCAAATCATAGTTGAAATATTTGCTTCTTGGATCTATTACTAGTTGGATTGATCTTGCTAAAAAGTTTTCAGATAGGTATTTTCTTCTAGCACAAAAAGCAAAATCTAAGAATGACATCATTTCCTTTTAATATTTAGAGAGTGATATATTATATGATAATTAGGAGATATAACAAGAGTTATTGAGAAAGTACCCATATCATAACTTGATTTGGGATTATAGATGAAAGTATTTCATAGCGGATTAAGTTATCCATTTAAGTAGCTGATTGATGCATCTTCTTATAAGACTGCAAATTTTAAAAATCCTTAGAAATTGTAATAGCTAATTGAGAATATCAATGATCTATTTACCATTATGTATCTATTGTTATAGTACATTCCATAGCAACTAAAATTGGAACTCAAATTCAAGATACTATACTAAATGAAGATATTGATTGATACTAGTTAGTATCCACTAGTACACAAAATACTAGTGTATATTAGGTAGAATAGATAATTTTAAACACTATAAGGATTAAATTGAAAAATTAACCTTATGTGTGCTTTGTGTTGTTCTATTGTGTCTTGTCTCTAGTCTTTAGTCTAGTCTCACCTATCTTCTCCTTTGTCATCTATTTTGTCACTTTAACTTTTCGTCATCACCACCAACCACTCTTTAACTTGTTACTTATTTCCACTCAATAGCTTTTAGGTCATCTCCTCATTGGATTGTAATTAGAGTGATAAGATAGTGCCTCTCTAAAATTCCATCTTGTTTAAAACCTATGTTTATTAGTTCTCAATGCCTTTTTGTCCCTTACACCATGTTAGTACTATACTAGCAAAAGCTTATATCTTATATAGAATAGAGTACCAACAGTAACGAGAAGAAGAGAGAGAGAGAGAGGTTTTTAGTAGGTTATGTGCATGAGAGATAATAGACACAAGGGGAAGTCAAAAGTTAAAGTAAAATGTGATTTACTAACCTCAATTCCCATCTTTCTTAACTTTTAGTTTGTTTCTTTCCCTCCAACTATATATATTGTTCTCATTGGCATTCATTTGTCCTGATACTACCAGTCATGTAGTAAAGTATTTTATAATTTTAAAAGCTTATTCAAAGCAGTACCAAGTATTGACGGATACTAGTACCGTCCTGTACCAAAACTAACTCCAATAAAATATTCACAACATTGTAGAATATAACTATAAATAATTGCCAGTGGGGGAGCTTGAAGCTAAAGCCAAAATTAGGTGGTATTCATAATGCTGATGTGGTGACAATATTAGATATAGAATTTGAAGCTTTAAGCAAGAAGATTAATTGTATGAGTTTGGCATATCAACTGGAACAGGTGATCAATTATGAAATTTAAGGTGGTGGACACACCAATATTTAATGTTTGACACCTAATACTATGGAACAACTAACTAAGTAGGTTGATTAGGAGCTAACTACAAAATAGTTTTTATAGTAATACCTACAATTAGGGATTAAGAAACTATCCTAACTTTCCATAGAATAATTAATTTGGTAAGTTTTTAAATCTTTTAAAATAATTATAGATTAAAATTCCTTTTTAATTTTTTTTAAAATACTAAAATATGTTAAGTTCTTAAAGGATCTCCTGATCACTCTACCATCGTACAAAACTAGCTAACCCAAAAAAATCCAAGATTTATGGATATTTATTATTCCTTGTAACATTGGTTTAGAAGTAAACTTAGGACTTAATATTAATTTGATTCCATATGATATGTTTTGGAAATTAGGATTGGATGAACATAAACCAACTAGGATGAGCAATAAATTAGCAGATAGGTCAATTAAGTATCTTAAGAGAATTATAGAGGATGTTTTGGTTAAGGTTGATAAATTTATCTTTCCTTTTGATTTTGTGATTATAGATATATAGGATGATGGAGAGATTCCTTTAATCTTAGGATGACCTTTCCTATATTACAAAACACACCTGCATGTTAGAGAGTGACACAAAAGCAAATGATCTTTTATCGTAGAGGGAGTACCAATTATCTTAATTTCTTTCTTTTCTCTTTCTTTTCTAGTTTTTCATTATTCTTATATTTTTTCATTGAGGATAATGTACATCTCAAGCATGAGAAAGAAAATTAATTATTCATAAGAATTTTTTAAAAAGTGAATGAAAATTTTTATTAACATTGGCAAAACTATTACAACATTACAATGAGTTTCGACTTACAACTTGATCATTCGAACTAACATAAGCAAGATAGCGGTTACAAGCAACCCAAACATACAAATTCCATTTACATTTCATGTCAGGAGTGAGTTTGTTTTGTACACTTTTTGCAATCATGATAGTTCTAATCTAGTTAAGGATGTTATCAGCTAATTGATGCTTTCGAAATTTAGCTCCTTTATACAATCTATTATTTCTTTTTTTCCAAATTCAGTAAATTGTTGTGGTGAAATTAAGGTTGAAAAGCTCTCCAATTTTCTTAAGTTATTAACTTTCTTAGTGATCTAGGAAAAGATGCCATTCCAATCGTAAGTCTGGTAATATTCTAGTAACATATGCAATACTCTACTCCAAATAGCTTTGGAATACCTATAGAGGAAAAATATATGTTTTGTCTTCCTCAATTTCTTTGATAAAACACGAATGGGATCATATGTGCCAAGCCATTTGTCTTATGTTTTGATTTTGTTTTTTATCACAAGCCAAGTGATTAAGGATGCTTTAGGGTTTAGGGACTGTTTCCAAAGTATATTCCAATGCTTATTCCATAGGTCTTACAGCTAGATTCATTTATGAAGATCTCTTTGGAATTTAGAGTCTAGGCAATGTTGTCCTATTTGTTCAAATGATGGAGTTGAGGTAAGTAGCCTACCATAGAGGAGAAACCTTTGAAATTTCTAGACCAATCTCTATGCTAGATAAGTGAAGAGACTTTAACATCAATAGGGATTCTATTTCTCAAATCAAGGATCTCATTTCTTAGTATGAGAGGGCTAAGATCAAACAAATTGTTGCACCAAAACCATGTGTTTTCCCCATTTCCTATTTTATATTTGATCCAAAGATACATTAAGTTCCTCAGATTCAATATATGAATAAAATTCCAAGAATGTTCTCTATTGCTTATCATCTGCCTGAAATTTTTTTAAAGGTAGAATTCATCTATCCATTTGATCTAAAGAGCTCCTTGAATGTATGTAACATGTAAAGCCTTTTACTCAAGGGGAATTTTTGCATAAGAGATATGGGAATAGTCCCCAGCCCCCTTTCCTCCTAGGAATGGTTATTTCCTCCTATTTAACTTTTTCACCCTTTAAGTTATCATCTTTTTTAGACTATATGAAGGCTCTAATGACTTTATCAATCTTATTAATGACTCTCTTTAGCAGTAGAAAGTGAGTAGTACAATGAACATACAAGTTGTTAAGGACTGAATTGATTAAACCTAGTTGCAAAGAATAAGAACATGTTCTGCCATATATTGATTCTAGTTTTGTACATTCCAATGAGCATAATGTAATCAAAAAAGTTATGCTTAGATAAATTAATAGGAATACCAAGATTTTTAAAGGGAGGGGTATGGATTTTGAAACCTAAACTTCAACTCAAAGCAACGTGGTTACTCACATCAGAGGAGGTAAACAAGATGCTCTTTTTGATGTTAACTTACAATCCTGACAATCAGTAAATAGATTTAGAATATTCAATATGATTTTGGTGGATTGAATATTAGCCACACTTAAAAGCATAAGATCATAAAAAACAATCAAGTGAGTTATCCTAAGTTCCCTGCATTTGTGAAGAAATTAAAATCTACCATTGTAGATTCTCAAGTATTTTGGAGAGTCCTTCCATCACTAGGGTGAATAAGTAAAAGGATAAGGATTCCCTCTTATCTAATTCCTTTAATTGTGTAGGAGTTCTATTAACAAGAATACTAAAGGACGGAGTTGTGATGTATACCATAATCCATTTAATAAATTGAGTTGGAAACTTAAGTGCTACTAGATAGGATTGTATGAAGCTCCACCTAATGGTGTCAAAAGCTTTGTAGAAGTCTATTTTGAATATACAACTTATGATGGCTCTTTCTATATTGTAATCCTTCATTAACTCTTGTATTAGAAGAAAATTATCCCCAATATATATCCTAACAATAAAGGCTCCTTGAGCTAAATTTATAGGTTCCTTTAGAACTAACTTCAATCTATTATCTAATTTCTTAACAATTACTTTATACACTATTTTGCAATATGAAACAGGTCTATAGTTCACTATGGAAGAAGGATTTTTCTTCTTAAGAATGAGGCAAATGAAAATGTGATTCTTTTCTTTCAATATATTCAAGGAAGAAAAAAATTATAGAATTGTTTCAGTGAAGAGGTTACATGTGATATCCCAAGTTTTTTTGGAAGAAGCAAGCAGAAAATCCATTTGGTCTAGTGGCTTTGGATGAATGCAAACTAAATAAGACTTATTTAACTTCTTAATTCGTGAAAGGGGTTACCAAAAGTTCCTTCAGATCTTAGCTGATAATGTTGTAAAAAATTCTCATCAAATTAAATTCTATTGGCTAAGCATCATCTGATCCCATATGATTTATAAAGAAGTTCTTAGCAAGTTTTTGTAGCTTGCTCTAATCAAAATACGTGTTCTGCAAGTTATCTTGAAGTTGTATAATCTTTTTCATGTTTCTTCTTATTAATAAGGAAAAATGAAATACTTTGGTGTTGGAATCTTTCTCCCTCAACCAGTTAATCCATGCCTTTTTCTTTAAGATAGAATTATGCAAATTTAGAGCTTTTTGATATTCCCTTAGTCTTTAAGTCTCAACTACTCTTAAGGAATTATTATAGGGAAATTTGTAATTGGTATGTTATGCCTCTCTCAATTTGATCTTGGTTTTAGTAACACTTTTAGTCTGATCCTTGGCAAAACTCTTAAGAGCTTATTTAACTAGTTTAAGCTTTTGTATAAACTGAAAAGTTTTTTAACCAATGACTATTTGATTCCAGCTATTTTGAATTGCTTTTTGGAAGCGTTCTTGAATGTTTAACCCATTGAAGAATCTAAATGGAGCTCTAGACTTTTTAAAAGGAGAAAGGTTTTGAATAAATATGCAAGAGTGATCAAAAAAGGAGGTTTCACTAAAATGTGCATAAAATTGAGTGAATTGGTTTAACCAAAATTGATTAACCAAAGTTTTACCTAACTTTTTCCTAATAAACATTTCTCCTTGTTGTTTGTTAGTCCAGGTTTTGAACTAGAATAGTTAACTCTCTTCAAGTTCCTAGGTTATACCTTATACCTTATACCTTATACCTCCTTCAACTTCCTAACATGATAAGGTGTAGTTGAAATCTCCTACTACTAACCAAGGATTTGACATTCCAGCTTATCAATTTTTTTTATAATTAACTTATAGAACAATTCTGGAAAAATGTTTAACCTTAAAAATATTAATTAAGATAATTCAATATAATTTGGTTGTTTTGTGATTTGATTTGTCTAAGCAAATATTGATAAGAATTCATAATTAAGTTAATTATAATTTTCTTCACTAATTTTATGAATGGATATTTTGTTTGTATTATGATATTTTTGTATAATTTAAACATATAATTGAGTTAGAAGTGGATTTTTTAAAGGTATTAAGTATCCTACTAATTTTTCTAAAAAAATGTTAATAAGTGCATAAAAATAACTTCGCCCATAGACTTTAAACAAAGTACAAAGGTTAAATTAAAGAATGATACTAGTAGTCATTTAAAATGGTGACCTAATTGAGAAACTAAAAGTATTCATGATAAGGTATTCACTTTTATATCAAACGTTTAGGTGACTTGTTAAACAAACTTTTAAATACTCTTATGATAATTTAAATTCAATGTTTTATTTCCTTTCCTTGAATAAGGATTATAAAATATTAGAAATTTGAAGCATATTTCTCATGTATGCTCACTTTATAAATTAGGTTAAATTTTTTGAATTAAAGTTTAAAGGATTATAGAGTTAAATTAAATTGATTTATGATTTGATGTAAATTTGCCTAACAAATAACTTTGTAATTGAATGAATAATGGAGAGTTTTGATCGATCTGATTGATTTGTTAAATTCTATCCTAAACTTGTCACCTATTTAAATCAAGATTAATGAAATTGATTTACTTAAGGATAACCAAATGCTTAAATATGGGAGAATTTGACAAGTTATAATTTCACTATATCCCTGGTGATTTTTTGAGTATTTTGTTTATGTTTGAATTATTTTACTATGATTTGATACTTAATATGCCTTACATTTTATCTTCAAGTCTTGTTTTAGATCTCTAATGAAGAATGAATGAATTCAAGCAAGTTAAAGCCAAGTTGGAGAAGTTTTAGGAATATGGTTCATAAAATGGATCCATATTCAATATTTAAATGAATATGGTTCTAAAAAGGATATATGTTCTAAAATAATGTTGATGGTGAATTTTACAAGAGTTTTAGGTTTTCTACAGATGAAGAAACATAGGTCAAACACATATCTTCATCATCATCATCATCTCATTTTTATTTCCCAACCCACAACTGATGGATCATCCACCATTATTAGCACTACCTCAACTTTGACCCCTTTGCTCTACTTCCACCACCACCATCATAGCCTACCTAGACTTTATTGACTCTTCCACATGCTCTCGCACCACTATTGAATACAACTATCTCAAGACAATATTGAAAGACCTTTTGTGTTAAACATAGAAAACCATCGTTGAGAGTGATAGTAATGTTCTCAAAAGGTCCTTTAAAGAGAATGGCTTCACTTTGTAGAGCCTTCAGTGGCCTAACAAGACTATGTAGAGGATTTCCAAGGAAGATCGAGGATGGAGTAATAAGTATAACGTAAGAAGAGGGAATAGAAGGACAATGCTCTATCATATTTCTTAATGGTATAGATGGAGGTGAAAAAAATTATGTTATTTAGAAGCATTGGTGTAACATCCCGTTTCCAGAGAACGGGTCGGACCAGAGAAACGGGTCCAAGTGTGGTAAATGAATACATCTCATGCT
>JANIIA010000009.1:25044387-25066787 GCA_027478495.1 Erythroxylum alaternifolium
CTGGAAATTGACTTTGTCAATGGGTCTGTCACTATATCTCATGTAGGTATATACTTCATGTTTACTTCTTCCCTTGCAACTATAACTTTCGTGTAATTGTATTTGGTATCTATATGCTTGGTTTTATAATGAAATTTGGGATTTTTTTATATAAGTTATTACTACTTGACTATCATCGTTTATAGTCACTAGCTCAATTTTGCTTTTAGCTACTCCTAAATGAACCAAGAATTATTAAAGCCATATAACTGCTTGTGCTACTGCTAAAAAGGCAACGAATTTAACTTTTATTGTAGACAATGCAATGCAAGATTATTTTTTACTTTTTCATGATATTGCTATATTATTAAGTAAGAAAAAAATACGAAGTAAAATTTTGTTTGTCTAAATCTTCTCCCCAATCCACATTCATATATCCTTGCATACATAGGTCATTATCTTGATAGTATAATGCATACTCCATTATAACTTTTAGATACCTCAATATTCTCTTTACTGCGTTCCAATGTGCTTGTCTCAAATTTGAGTAATATCTACTCACCATTCGAACAACATAACAGATACCTAATCTTGTACATATTATTGCATATATGAGACTTCCAACTACATAGAAATATGTAATTTTCTTCACTTGTTCCCTTTCCTGTGGCGTAGATGGGCACCTTCACCTTTAACAATAGAATTATCTATTGGTTTGCAATCTTACATACGACACCGATCTAAAATCTTTTGGATATTAGTCGCTTGAGAAAGTGACAATAATCTTTTTGACTGATCTTTTGAAATCTTAACTCTAGCAATGTATGCAGCTTCATCCATGTCTTTCATCTCAAATTTAGATGATGACCTCTTTGATTTGCTTGATAAACTCACAGTCATTGCAAGCAATCAACATGTCATCCATATATAAAGATGGCATTATAAATTTATCTTTTATCTCTTAATATATACACAATGTTCTTCATCAAGCATATGAAAATCGTATGATATTATTACATTATGAAAACATATATACCACTCCCTTAAAGATTACTTCAGACTATATATCAAATTTAATAACCGACATACTTTATGTTCATGGAATATCTCTATGAAACCTACAGGTTATTTTATATAGATTTCTTCTTCTAATTTTTCATTTAAGAAAGTAGTATTTACATCTATTTGATGTAATTCAAGTTCCAAATTGGATATTATAGCTAAGATTAGATGAATAGAAGCAAACCTTATAATAGATAAAGTTTCATCATAATCAATTCCCTCCTATTATATATATCCTTTCACCACGAGGCATACTTTGTATATCTCGATAATAACATCAACATTTTATTTTATTTTGAGAAACTATTTGTTCCCAATAGCTTCATGCCCATTAGGGATATCCACCAAATCCATGCTTGATTTGAGCTTAAAGAAGTAATTTCTTCTTTTATTGCTTTCATCTATTTTTCTTTAGCAGGACCATTAAGAGCCTCAAGTACATTGCTTAGCTCATCATCTTTTTGTGGTATAATCATCTGAATTTCTCCTTCTATTTTAAAATAAAATTGGGGAATAAATCCTTAATTACTGTAACATAAATGAGGTTCATCATAAACAGATTCATAAATTATCTGATTACTCCCATTTGGGTCAGATACTATAGGTAAACTTTCAGTAGGTTACAATATGAATTGATTTTGAGTCCATCCTCCCACATCCAAATTACTTCCGCTGGGTTGAAGTTCCCCATTTTGATTCCTTATAATAGAATTATAGTTGATCAAATATCTCATATAGAAATAGGTCTTTTCTTATTTCACTCTACTTTGAAAAATCATTCTCTAAGAATGTTACATCTCTTGATTTAAATTCAGTTACACCTTCACTATCTTGTTCACCTATGAACATATACCCTTTGAGTGTTTAGAGTATCTAATAAAGATCTTTGACCCGGCCTCCCGTATTTATGAGAGAGGTCATGAACATAAGTAGCACATCCCAAGGTTTTAAGAGATGTCATGTTAGGTTTCTTCCTGTCCATAACTCATACATAGTACTTGTAACTGATTTGGTAGGTACTCAATTAAGTATATAAGTGACTGTTAGCAATGCATCATCACAATAGGTGATTAGCTTGCTTGTGTCATTATGAACCTAATCATTTTTAGTGGCATTCTATTATGTCTTTCTACTACACTATTTTGTTGTGGTGTTTTTGGAATACTCAACCGGGTGTCTATTCCTTTTTCATCATATAGAATTTTGAACTTATCATACAAGTACTCTTGTCCTCGATCATTTTGGAATCCTTTTATCTTCCTATCTAATTAATTCTTAACTATATTCACGTATTTAATGAATCAACTTCGTGCTTTTGATATGTGAGAAATCAAATAGAAGTGACTATGCCGAGTCATCTATGAAAGTGATAAAATGCATAGCCCTATGTCTTGCCTTTAAATTTATTGGACCACAGATGTTAGAATGAACTAATTTTAATGAGTATAAAGTTTATGTTCCCTTTTTTAAAGTTTTTCTGACCACTTTACTAGCTAGACAATGCTCGCATAGAGGTAGAGCTATTTGACTTATATTACCTAGTCAACTCTAACATTTGACTTTTTTAAAAAAAGCTACAATATTATATTAACTCTAAATGTAGCTTTAATGCTTTTACATTAAAATATAAGTTAGATCCTAATCTTTGACAATTTTCAAAAAGAGAATCTAAGATTATATTAACCCCAAAGGTGACTCCAAAGTTAGACAATTTTTCAAAAAAATAGAACTTCGAAGGTTACTCTAATGCTTCAAGTAGCTGTTCTCATCAAAATCCATATGATCTCCATCAAAATGCAACATCAAATCGGTAATAATTTTCTTTTTCTTTAGTTGTGTTGTTCTGATCTCTAACATTATTCAACTTCTCAAATTTAAGAATACTTAAAAGTTTTTAAATTGTAATTCATGTCTTTGGCAACATGTCTAGATTTTGATTATGAGACAAGTCAAGCCATATGAGATGAACTATTATATTTATTAAGGATGAAAATTCTTTAATATCACAACAACTAAGATATAAAGTCATTAAACAAGTTAAATGATCAAATATACCATCTACATCGGCAATAAGTAATGATTCATAGTTAAAGGAGTTAGGATGATATAATTTGTTGAGACCAAAGATAAAACAAAGGCAATGGAATATCTTTTTCCATCGCAAAAGTTAAATGAATAGTATTTGTATGTAAAGAGTTTCTATTAAACCTTATATCATTTAGGACCTTTATCATCCAATTACCAGCGCCGGCCCTGGGCAGAGGCAGGCAGGGCACCTGCCCAGGGCCCATCAACAAAAGGGCCCCTCTTAGAAGCCCCTCCCTTGCATTATAACATTAATAACTTATAAAGTTATTATAAGTTAACGTTAAATTTAACTTATAAATAGTTTTGAAAAATTATCTTTTATTTTTTATTTTTATCAATATAAGCATCTAAATACTCCAATTTAAAAAATTGGCAGTAAAAAATTTTCAATATCTTATAAGTTTTAAATGTAATTTAAAGATAAAATAAAGTTTATAATTTTTTAATATATTTTTAACTTGTTAAATATTTGAATATGTTATAATTAATTTGTAATTTGTCATTAACGTGGACATTATATTGGCATTTTAAATCATAACATTAATATTAAATGATATTGTATTTATTTGTGTTTCTCCTTTTTTTAGATTACTTATTATTTATAAAATTAATTAAATATTAATAAATAATTTAATTTTTGTAATTGTAATTTTCATTATACTTTGTCACAAGTAATGTATTAATTGTTGGATTTGTATTCTTGTAGAGTTCACATAAGTTTAGTGATAATATGATTAAATCAAATAATTTAAGTTATTCAATTCAAAGACTACATAAATAGTTTCCTTTATTATAAAAATACGTATGATTTTATTAAAAATGTCATAATATTCAATCATTTTCATAGCTTATATAATAGGATAATATTTGACTTGGGAAATTTAGAATATTTAATAACTTAAGAATATTATTTACCATATTTTTTCCTAAGTATACTAATTTCTTGTATTTTTAGAAATTAGTGTTTCTCTATCATTAAAATTTTCTCTTTGTTTTTTATTTTATATTAGATATTAAAATTTGTTATTTATTTTTCCCTCTATCACAGATATAATATCATTGATATATCTTTGTAATATATTGTGAAGCTATTGGTATTTGGTTGTGCCTGCATACTTCTTCCAGTTCCATAAAAGTATTTTAGTTCTTTTTCTAGTCCAACTGTGTTATAATTGGCTTATATTATATTGCCTAAAAAGTATTTGTCTGGAAATAAAAAAGAAAAAAGAAAACAAGTAGAACAGTTGATAGAATCCTAAAAGGGAGTAATTACTAAATTTATTAAGAGAGTAGGCTTCTCTAGCGAGAGTCCCGAGGAATTAGGTGAAGATAGTTTTGAACAACATAATGAAAAATTAAGTGATGAGATTCATGTTCATGAGGATATTAAAAATTTGAGTGAGCATGATTATGTACCAAATGCATTAACTTTAGAAAATTTAAAGGCTGATGAGCAAGTAAGCCCTATATTGGATATTTATGATCCTAAAAATTGGGATAATCTTGATAATACGACAAGGGATATTTTAGTTGAAAAAGGGCCTGTAAGAGAATTGAATCTTGTGTTTCCTTTAGACAATACCTCTCGTCATTTTTAATGTTCTTATTATTATAGAAATTTGAGTAATGGAAAGATTAGCGATAGAAAATAGTTTTTCAAAGTTACAATTATTGAAAACCTACTTGAGGTTATCAATGACACAAGAAAGGCTAAATGGTTTAGCTATATTATGTATTGAGAAGGATATTTTAGATAATATTGATCTGGTTTAGCTATATTATGTATTGAGAAGAATATGTTAGATAATATTGATCTTGATAATATTATTAATGATTTTGCATCTAGAAATACACGGAAAATTTGTTTTTCATAAATTGAGTCATTTATGTTTCATATAAACATTTAAACTTTAAGTTTATATGTTTGTATATTGTTAATTTATTGGGAGCCTTTTTTTTATTTCACCCAGGGCCTATAAAATAATAGGAACAGCCCTGAAATTGTTAAATCTTATACATTTGATGTATTAGATGTAAGTATAAGATTTAACAATTATTTATAAAAAGATGATACTTGTATTTCAATTGATTAATGATGACTTTGTCTGATATAGTCATATTTATTAAATAAACTATTGATTTAAAATTTTTGAAGTTTATTATTGAAATCCAAATAAAAATTAAACATTAAGAATGTTGAACCACATCGATGAGATTTAAATTTTCTAGTTATCCATAGGGAATAAGATTTTCTAATGAATAGCTCAATAACTAAATTTCATAATAGTACGGATTTGTATAAGGAGGAATTTACAATATGAGATAATGTATGATGCAATATTTATTTATTTTATAGCTATGTCAAGTACAATAACTTACCTTTGAAAGTTCCTATTACATCAATTGTTAAGGTTTCATATTAGATATAAAGTGCCAAGACTTTAAAAGAGTCAAAGTTAATGATTTTGGGATTTGATGCTTAGTTAAAGCATATGTTATCTAATAAGTTTAAAACTAAATTGAATAATAAAAGGATATAAGATATCCAAAGGTTAGGTATAATCTTACAAACCCATTGAAGAAATTATTTGTTTCAATGAATACTTATAGGAGAATGGTTCTTAATAAAAGTAGTGAAAGTAAGATGAAATTTGAAAAGTTTAAATCTCATGACAGTACGTCCAATTAGAACTAGTGCTTTTGGTGATACATTTGATGCATAGTTAAAAGGCTATAAAACGTTGAAAGATTTACTTTCATGATGAATTCAAAAATTTTATTTTAGAGGTGATTATGAATTATCATGTCTACAAGAAAGATAGTGGGAGTGTATTCATACTCTATAGTGAAAGTATGTAGAGACATACTGCTCAAAAAGAACAAAATTCATATTTCCAATTGTTAAAAGTATAACTGTCCAAAAACAACTCTTATTGAATGTGAAAAAAGTAACAACTCAATTCTAGAAGTTAGATTTATAAAGATAGATACATAAGTTGTTTACTTATTTTAATCTAAACACATAAATAATGTACTAAAAGTGTTTAGCATTTGAAATATCTGATACTTGTGAAGTATTAAAGATATTCATTATTCTATGTATGAGTTGATATTTGAGTTCAAGGTTATATAGTTATTAACTTTATAAGTAAATCCTAATTAATTTATGTTTTACTCAGAACAATATTATTTTGAGATTAGAAAGGTTCCTATGTAACATTAATTTCTAATCGATCTATAATACATTTTTTATTTAGTCGAAATGATCAATTGGATCAACAAATTTGTTAATAAACTTAGTAGAGTTCCTTGCATTATTCAAATAGTAACATAGTGTAAAACATTTGATCCATTAGGCATACAAAAGGAGCTAAGGTCTCATCAAAGATCTAAGTATGTATTTAAGTAAGTTCTCTTAATTTTAATGATAATTAATAGGAAAGTTGTAAGATTTAAGCATGTGTTTACTATATAGTCTCTTATATAATTTTTCATTAAACCATTGTCCCAATAGTAGCATGATAATCATACAAAGATATGGTATGAGATATTTAAAAGATTGACTGAGTGCAAATGGTAGATTGTTAGTTTATAACCAACAGCTAATCAGTTAGTTATAGTTTAGTGTCAAAATAATTTAAAGTCATTATTTATCTTGTAAATATTTAGATGTATATGATAAAGTCTATAGGATAAATATATATTACAAATGAAATTATGATGAGATCATAATTATGAGATTTATATTAAATTTATATATTATTCCTAAATTGATTCTAGTGATTATTTTATTGAGATATGACGTTAACAAAGCATAAAAAGACTAACACATTATATTTCTTCCTTCTAAAGGAAGTAGGTGATCTCATAGACTAAAGTATAGAGATAATTAAAAAAACTTATGGGTACTTATTAAAGAATAAGTTCACTAAAGTGACCTCATATGATAATTCCATTTGGAATATTACTTGTATATGTCTATACGAATTCTCATTACAATGATTTTATAAGTGATCATCTTATTTGAGATCTCTAAAGTTATCTCACATAGGAATTGTTATATTTTGATACTACTTATGAAATATTATAGTCAAAGGTAGCGTAATTAGTAAATTATATGGAGGTAGTTGAGTGATCAATATAGGATTCATCATCCTAAAGTGATTAAAGAGAATATTTTATTATTCTCAATTAGTATTGATTCGAAAAATTCTTAGCTAAGGTAAAATGACACTTTAAAAATAGTTTCAAATTTCATTAATTAGATCAATTACTAATGGTGGAGAACTAATATAATTGAACTTCAATAGAGTAAACAATAATTTTATGGTCTATGTCTAATCACCATATTGTATAATGAAATGATTGAATTATATAGAAAAATCATGCACAAGAAGGTTAGTCAAATCCACTTTGATATTCTTAAATATTTAGGTGGTCATGATGCATTGTTAAATATCAATCTTGATCTATAGATTTAAATTATTTAATCAGAGAATTAAAGATAAACTAAAGAAGTCTTATTTATCTAATCCTAAATATGATTTAAGGTTATAATTTATATCTATTACTAAAATATTTGGGAACTTAATAGGTCATACATAAAGAATGAGTTAAAGAGAGAAAATGTATTTTAATCAAGTTAGATTTGATTGTAAAGTTTGAGAAACTTTATGATTAAATATGAGCTATTTAATAAATAAAAATAATATAAGATATTGGATCGTATTTAGGCCCAATTAATATTTAGTCAGAATTAATTGAACTTCTAATTAAAGTTTAATTGAAATTAGAATTTAATTTCAATTAAATTATTAAAATATTCAAAACTTATTATAAATAAGTTTAGGCTTCAAGGGAATTATCACTTCTTGCCTAGCTCTCTTTGTAATTATTATAGAGTTCTTTCAACATATTCTGCTGATATTATTAAAAGTCGGAAACTTGTATAGCTATGGTGGTTAAGCTAATTTTAAAAATTGTTAGAGCAAAACATCAAGAAAACGATCAAGCTTTGAAATAAGGTATGAATCTTCATGATTTATTATTTTTTTATGTGTTAATCATGTTATAGAATTTAGATAATCTTGGGTTTTAAAAAATCAAACAAAAAGGTTTTGTAATTGTTTTGTTGCATGTGGGATTAGATCCTAGCCCAATTTCCTAACAACCTGCTCACCAGAGTTGCCACCAGTTCTATTCCCTCTCTCTACCTAGCTTATTACAACACCTTGTCCGTTAATGTGATTGGTAAAACATCAAGCTGGTCTTGGTTAACAACATTCAAGGCCCAGTCTTTAATAGTTTTCTACTTGTTTCTTACGAAAATATAGTTCTCGGAGGCCCAAAAAATGAAAGATTTGAAAGAATTTTGAAGTGCATTTTATGGGGTTGGATAGAGGAAGGAATATGTTAGGAAAGCAATTCATCATCTCATTGTTATTGTTTGAACTTTTAATAACTTACCTAAAATAGTGAGAAGACGAGATGCAAGATTGGAGAGGCGAGACACGATTGATGGTAAAGAGAAGATACATTGAATGATGAGGAGGGAGAATAGGTGAGATCGACGATAGCAACACTATCACTAAGAGAGTTAAAAGTTGAGAGTTGAGAGTTGGGAGCAAATTGAGAGAATGAGAATTGAGAGTTGAGAGTTGGAGTTGGGAGCAAATTGAGATAATGAGACTTGATTCATCAAAGTTGAGGGGAGCAAATTGAGATAATGAGACTTGATTCATCAAAGTTGAGAATGCTTGAGAGAGTTGAGGCAGAGCAATGGTGCTCAATTGGAGAGAAAAAGAAACTCTAAGTAAGTGGGATTTTATTATTTCAAATTAGTCCTTAATTTATTTGAAATTGTAATTTAGTTCCTATATATTGTTGATATTTTAAATACCAAAGTTTGTACTGACTGAAAATTATAGGTATTATTTAAAACTTTAACTCAAGTACATAAATCTAATTTTTTTAATACCATTTTACTTAGAATAGGTCCCTCCGATTTTTACGTATAAAAATCAAAAGTTTTAAAACACAATTCCACTCTAAGCTATTGGATTGAATTGATTTAGCATTAAAGATTATCAATCCATATCATTCGAATTAATAATAAATTATTATGTGTAAGGTCAGTGCAAACTCTCACTCTCATACTTCATCAAAGTTTATCTTCTTTTTCGATTATTTAATCTAATATTTTTTAAATTTTAAAATTTAAATTTAAACTTCATTTCCTATTTCAATTTAACCCATGATTTCCTAAAGCACAAAATTAATGCCTATAAAAGTGATCAAAACTTCATTTCTACTAATGCCATCAGATTTGTTAACATTACTAGTTAACAAGAGAATTAGTTTGTATAAAAAAAATAATTAAGATGGTGAAGTGATTACATGAATGTGTAAAACTGCAAATGGAGAAGAAGGATGAACAATAGGCACCTAAAACTTACAAAGCAATGCGTTGTTCATAATCCTGGTGATTGAGTTTAAGTATATATAAAGAACAAAAGATTGTCATTTTAGAGGTTATTTAAACAACAATCAAGAAAAGGTGATAACAAAGTACTAATACTTTTTTAAATTTCACCATAAGAGACTGTAGAAAAGGAAAAAGGGCCCAAAGAAAACAGCAGGCCTCAGCACGAGAATCCTGAGTCTGAGGCCTCCCTCGTACTTGCCGTCAAGTTTCAACACCATCCGAACACGAGAGTTAGGTGGCTTTCTGTTCAAAGAATTAAGAAAATTACAAACTGGAATCTATTTCTCTCTCCATAACTTCTCATCTAAGTACAGAGAGAAACGACCAAATACCAAGAGAACGACGTGGACCGAACCGAACCAAGCCAAGCAGGTCACACATTACACTCTCTGGGTTTCCCTCCTCTTTACTGCTGCGTCGTCGTTTAATATCCATGAAAATTAGCACAACCAAACAAAGGAGAAGAACAATTTTTGCCACCTGTTCTTTTCTAGTTCTTGTTCTTTGCTTGCTTCGATCCGATCAGCAAAACCCTATACTTGTAAGTGCTTGAACCACAATTAGGAACCAAAAAAATAATAAAAAATCTTGTCTCGATTTCGGGCTCAAGACTATCAGAACGATAATCGTTAATTTGGAGAGTGATTGTATGATCTGTCGGTTGGTATAGAGAAAAGAGAGTGAAAGATAAAACAAACAGATGATGCAGAGACGGAGTCCACCAAAGCATAGGCACGATGGAACTTCGCCGCTGCCTTTGGGAATGGATTGGAGCCCTCCTCCTCGTAAATGGGTAGACTTTCAATCCAATTTTTACTCCGAAAAAATTCTCCCTTTTTTGCTTGTATCTTGACTTCATCGTCTTTTAATTGACTCCTCAGCAGTTTGCACTTGGTTTTGGTTCTCGACAATTTTTTAACCTAGTTTGGCACGTAACATCCGTTTGAATTCTATTTTTGAACTTGGAAATTTAAGTCTTAGCACATCAGAAACTGATGAAGTATCTGGTGACTGTGTGTCATGTGTCCCATAGTCACTGTGATTTGTTCAGTTTATGAGCTGGCTGATCAAAATTTGGGTTCTTCATGGTCTAGAAAGGGTAATGATCGTCGGAGTTAACGCAAGGGATCCATCCTGCAACTGTGTAGTTAGAATTAGTTGTTTGGATTTGTGTTGTATTTGGGCCCCGGGAATGATTGTCTTAAGTGAGAGCAATTTGTTTTGATTTGGTGCCTTATATTGGAAACACCAGATGCTTTTAGCACTTAATTTGTTCCAGGTTTATTTATGCTAAGTGAATGCTCAATTTAATATCAAGGGCCAGAGCATTGATTACTTTTTGTCCATAATTGGAAATTCTTTCTTTCTTTTCAGTTATCCCTTTCACTAAGTTTCTTCCTATTTAACTTGGAAGCTCTATCAGATATTGTAATGATTTGAAAAGATTCCAGTTGTTAACGGACAGCATGCTCGGAATTTCTTGCCCATATTGGCCACTGAGAATCAGCATTTTTATTTTACTTATATGGTTTATGTAAATCCCGATGATACAATTTTGAGTGTACTGTGGATGATAATGCCAACTGTATATTTCAGAAACATGGAGACTGGAGGAAAGTAATGTTGTTCCCTTAGAAACTTAATAAAAATTGAAAGGGCTCTTTTGATGTTTTGGAGTTATATGCTGTGTAAAAAGGCAGGTTCATAAATTGATACAGTTCAGTTTCTTTTCTATCTGGGAAGGGACAGTTTCCAGTTTCCTCTGCTGTAAATTTTTGTAATGACATTTTGAAATGCAATTTTTTTCGTTTACCACTGATTTTACTCATAAGTATTTGATACAAATGTGAGAAAAAGTTTCTTTTGCAGAATGGGCGGCAAACTGTTTGGCCACATGATCCTAGAACAGGATGGAGTTACTGCATCACCATTCCTTCTTGGGTCGTTCTGCCAAAATCAAGAGATTCAGATCCTGTAGTGGTATGCAAATTGAAGGATTTCAGTATTAATTTGGACTGATGATTTAATGTTGTTACTAAACCTTTACGAACTTGACAATTTAAATTTTATTTTATTGAATTGTGAGATACACACTACTGCATGGTACTTTGCCATCGCTTCATGCTGGATTGTTTTGGTTCTCTTCTCAAAACCAGAACTAATTATCTATATGTTGGATTTTACTTCAATGACCTTGGTCTTGCCTGCTGTGATGGAAACATTCCCTGATGGTTTCTCAATTATGCCAATCCAATCCCGTTCTTTGCACTTTTGGGATTTTACTTTAGTCCATGAAAAGTTACTACTCGTAAAATTTCAATCACCTTATGTGAGTAGGTACAATGATAAGTATACAAGAAATATTGCCTTATTAACCCTTTTACTTCCTTTCTTCAAGAAAACTTGTTCATGGTATAATGGGAAAAGATGGTCATCATTTGTAAAAGTATGTGGACAACTATGCATATCTATGTTGCCTTAGGAATCCTTACAGCTGTAAATTTCTGCACATTTGACATTGTTAAGGGACAGTTTTACAGGATTCAGGTTGGTTTACAATCTCCAGAAGGGATTACAACTGCACGTGGAGTACTGAGAAGATTTAATGATTTCCTAATGTTATTTGCTAATGTAAATTCTAAGTTTCTCTGATCTTCATTGAAAGTTTTTCCTTTGAAATTCACTAGAGAGTTGATTTGCTCTGGAGATATTCAAAGCATCTTTGGTTGGTTGTGGTAGCATATTCATAATGATGAAAATTTCTATGCTCTTTGGTTCATTTGGTTCAAAAAGATAGTTCTATAATTCGGTTATTGTTTGTTATCTGTTCTTCTCAGAAACATGTAGCAAAAATTTATGTTCAAACTTAAATCCATTTTGCGATGGTTTGTAGAATGTGTTTGTCAAGATCTTCTTTTGTTTATACATGCCTGTGAAAATTGCAAAAGGAAAACCAAATCCTTTATCTGTTGAAAGTTGAGTAGAGCACCTGGTCAGGAAGTAAGTTTCTATTATGATTTTTCAATAGGGTGGTTGGGTAATATGAATTTTAGGGAATTAATTTCCATTAATCAATTGGGACCATTTTCTTACTTGCTTTACCTTTGCGAAATTATTTACAGAAAGCTGAAATTTGATAAAACCAAAATGATATTTTTATTATTTTTCAACAGAATTTTATATTAGCTTGGGTATGGATCATTGAATTAAATTCTCGTTTATAAAATTTTCAGCTCAAGAAGGCATTTCCAAAGAAAAACCTCCCTCCTTCTCCACCCAAGGGACTACTGCGTATGAAAAGCAGGGCACTATTGGAAGAGGTAAGAATTATGATATTAATCATGCTTTTCTTTTTTGTACCTAAAGTCATGTCTTCTTTGAAATTATTTTCCTTGTTTATTTGGACCATAATGAGTTCTATATATCAGCCTTCGTTTTAAGGTGCCCAACATAACTTTGTGGAAGGACATTCAATACAAAGAAGTATTGAATGACTCATGATTGTAAATGGGCTCTGAAGATACAGGCTGGTCCTGTCTTAATGAGTTCTTATTACAAATGATCTATTGCATCTTTTTGGGAAATTGAATTTAGAACCTTTGTTTCTTTTTCATTTACATGTAGAATTGCGCATCATTATCAGCTGAATTTTTCTTGTTCCAGAGAAGGTGCTCTTTGGAGGAGTGGATGACAAAGTTGCTGTCTGACATTGAGATATCAAGAAGTGTGGCAATTGCTTCCTTTCTAGAGCTTGAAGCTGCTGCTAGGACTTGTATGTGTCATTATATTGCATAATGAAGCTTAATACTATCCTCTTCATGATACTTGATATCTATATTTTCAATAATGGCATTGATATTTTTAAAGCATTAAAAAAATCTATTTATCTTCTTAAAATTTGTTCTTTACTTGACCTGTAAATTTTGTTAGCATTCCAAGATGAAAACCAGCAGTCTTCAGAAGCAAACCAAGCTAGTGATTCAACAACTTTTTCACTTCCGAATATTCATCATTCAAGTTCTTCTCTCATTGCTGGTAGTTCATCAGTTGCTTCAGATAATGGTAATGATACTGCTTGTGAGGCATCTGAACTTGGAACACCAAGGTTAGGTAGGGATGAGAATTTTGAAATTGGTGTCCAGGATCTCTCTTTAGATGATGATTTAACGAGTCCAATAGAAAAGCTTGTAAAGTTCGGCATGTCCAACATTGATGAAGGATTATTTATGGGACAGACCATTCTAGATCAGCTTGAAGGATTACCTAAGCATAAACCACAGGCTAGACATTTGAACCATGTTATGACAAAGGATAAATATAATGGAAGTAAAGCTTCATTCCTTGCAAACGATAGGATGAATAATTTTTCTCAGACAGAGCCTAATAAGGGTTTTTTTCATGCTCGAAAATTATCTAGTGAGAGTGTTGGAAGTGATGGAAGCTCACAAAGAGGCAGTGAGATCTCTAATTCTGGTATTTTAAATTCTTTTGGTGATGGGTCTCTTGACATTCCTGGGGCTGGTGAGCTATCGAGTGTGTCAGAAAGCATTGCAGATTTGAATTTCACAGGCGACGTACACATAGTTCTCCCATCAGATCAGCGACATAGAATGAGCAGAGTTCTACAAGCCATGCAGAGGAGACTCGTGACAGCAAAAACAGACATGGAGGACCTAATAGCGAGGTTGAATCAAGAAATTGCAGTGAAGGATTACCTTTCTAAAAAGGTATGCTGACTCAATTTATGCTTTTCGAGGCTTAGAGTTCTCTTATGTTTCACTGTAACAGACCCTGTTGATACTTGCGGATTTATCTGCTGCCTCTAACTACTTGTGTCTTTTTAGGTCCAAGATTTAGAAGTGGAACTTGAAACTACCAAGCAGAAAAATAAAGAAAACTTGCAACAGGCTATCCTTGTTGAGAGAGAGAGGTTGACCAAGATGCAGTGGGATATGGAGGAGTTAAAACAGAAATCAATGGAAATGGAGTTGAAATTGAATTCTAAAGAGGTATTTGATCAACCATCTCTAGGAGTTTTGGATTCCCTTTCTTCTATATCTCTTGTTAATGCAGTGAGGTAAGCTTTTGGATTCATTCTTTTTTTGTTAAAGAACTAAATTCAGACTATATTTCATGCATCGTGATTGACAGGATGAAAAATCAAGAACAGGACTAGAAGTGGAATCCAATAACCAGGAGAATGACATGACACTGCGGGAGTTGGATTCTACTAGAAAGCAGCTTGAAGATATGTCGAAGAGATATCAAGATCTTGAAGCAAAATCAAGGGCAGATATTAAGTTTCTTGCTAAAGAGTTTAAATCTCTCAAAAGTTCTGAGACAGAACTGAAGCAGGAGCTTCAGCGGTCACTGAAGGAGAAATCTGAAATTGAGGTAGTTACGACACTTCTGGATCACATCCATCTTAAGCATCCCTTATAAAACATGTTTTTGTGGACCTATTCCAGGAAATTGTCAATTTAACTCTTTTGATTTTGTCAAGTGTTATTGCTGTAATCCTTTTGGTTTTGCTTATTGTGCGAGTATGACTAGTTGTTGGAGCTCCTTTTTTTTTTTGGTCAATTTTCAATAGAAACTTTACCCTAGATTGACATGGTTAGTTTTGGGCATGGTAGAATGAATTTCTTATGGTTCTGCTTAACATGATCTTTCAGAAACTTCTTAAAGAGGAAAGAGAAATGAGAGAGCGTGAGAAGGATGCAAGAAAGAAGTTGCTGCAGGATTGTCGGGTTCTTTGTAACCAGCTTCATGAATGCAATCTTGATTTTTCCATGGAAAATGATGATGATCTCTTGGTCTTATCTCGGGAAGATGTTTCAAGTCTGTTGACTACGTCCAACGATCAAGTGGCCAACCTGCTTACAAAGGTATCCCTTCCTTTCATTGGTTTAACATTAGTATGATTTCTCATCTGGAGTCAATTTGTTCTACCTGTTACACATTTCGAGAAAGAGCTAGAACTCGAAGAATATAAATGGCCAACCCCTCCCTTGCGTGTTCTTGTTTGACCTGATGCTAAGACTGATTGCTTGCATGTTTTTTAAACAACTGGTTAGGTTCAATTGTTTGCTGAAGAAGATAAAACTCCTGCTTCTGAACATCATATGAGAGCAACAGATAATGAATTGAGGAATACAATAGTAGACATCTTCACTGGTAATGCTAAGCTGAGGAAACAGGTGAACTCTGTTATTGGTCGTGCTTTCCAAATGGGTATAATGTCTAGAAGTAATGGTGAAGCAACTCCACCAAAAATGAATTATGTAGAGAGATGACATAGTTGAATACTTCATTTTCTTGCAAATATGGTTCCATTTGTGACAACTATCGACTAAATATATGGTTTAACTGGTCAATTTTACTGAAACAGCAATCAACTAATGTATATCTTGTACCTCTATATACACCAGTTGTCGGAAAAGAAATTTTCCTCTCACGATGTTGTATCGATTGGCAATAATAATATTACAAAGTAATGACGTTATATAGTTTTAGTACAATTGCTGCTCAGTCTATCTGGTGCGTTAATTTTAATTTACTTTCTGAAGAGTGAATGTATAGATTATTCGATTTTTTTGGAGCTAGTTGAATGAAATAATATATTTTAATTTTTATATAATTAGAATTTAGTGTCCTAATATGTTTTAAGTTTTGATTCAATAATTCAATTTATTATGATGAATATAAAAAAATGCTCATAATAATATTATTAAGTAAAAAAAAATTATGTTTAAAATTTTTTAGAACAGAAATTCGTTACACTGGATCCTCCGTCTTTAATTGTCGACAACAAGACATAGAGATGGGCAAACTCTGTGGGAGTAATTTTATGACAAAACAGGTGTCTCGGAAATGTTCGTATTCCATTGGAATACGTATATTATAAGACAAGACAAATGTGATAATCTCTTGTTTGCATAAATATATTTGTAAAGGAAGGTATATATTCCTATTCCAGTACATCTATTATAAGACAAGACAAAACATGGCAAATTTTAATTTAGAAAAGGTGACAAGACATTAGTTGAAGTTTTCTCTTTGTCGAGGTATCACTGACGAGTTGCACGGATTGAAGTTGTTTTCCACTTGAAATTTGTTCAAGGATTCTTTGGTAACTTTCCAACCCAAAGCCACGGAGGATAATTAAGAAAAAAGTTATCGTCGAACTTCATAATACATTGCACAAAACGTATACGTCTCAATTATTTAAAATATATATATAATTATGCAGCAAATTCTATTGAAAAGAAGATTGTGTTGAGAAATCAATTATGATTGAATCACATGCACGGTAAAAAATTTTATAATCTTTTGAAAGATCTATTTAATTGAATAATTTAAAAATATGAATAAAAATAAAAAGGTTGAAAAAATAGTCTATTCGAAATCTTGCAAAAAAACTTCTAAAGATATCAACTACAAGCATTTCAAATATCTAACATTTAATGGTATCCACAAAATATTAAAAAAAAGAACTCTAGATTAGAGAATAGAAGTACTAACTCTTTTATAATATAGAACAAGACTATATAACTTCAAAATTCTCACAGACCTCCTTACCATTCTTATCAACATTTTTCGTGAATTAAGTGCATCAATATTGTCTAAATTCATATATGTAAAAATAAAATCATCCACATCTTATAAAATCATCCACATTTTCTCCTTCATTTCTCCTCTAACCTATACCCTTTCCACTATTATCAAAATCTTTATATACTTCCCTCTTTACCAAGTGAGCTAGCTTAGCCACCACAAAAATCTCTTTACTAAAAATTAGCACTCTAAACCATCACTTGGTTTCATCAAAGGAATGAAAAGTATAGGATATTATATCACATTAGTAAATCTAAAACAAATATCACTACTAGATATTTTACTAGCTTTATAAGGAGATAAACCCTTATTAATTATCATAGTATTCTAGTATTGATCTTACGTTTTTTTACTATTATGTGAAATCCTAATTTTTTTTGAAATATCACCATTAACACAACTTATGAAACGATACTATATCGCACTTATGTAGGGTTAGTAGTTCCTCTATTGCATTATTAGACTAGTTAACAAGAGTCTAAAGCCCATAAACACAGGTTTATATTCATGTTGGGGAACATGATTCCCTATTTAAGCTATGTTCGTCATGTGACAAATTGTCCTGAAAAGCATAATGCACATTGGTCAACTAATATGGTGCATCGATTAACTAATGCTTTGTAACGAATTATTGTAATGGCTAGTTTTTTTTACTCTACCTGCTAATGTAGGTTGTGAAGCTATATAAATATTTATTTTCTCATTGTTACTTACATTAAAAAGCATTTAGGTATTTATATACGCTTATATTATAAGGTTTTCCAATTATTTGAGTATTCACTGTCTCATTTTTTAGTGAGTGAGTCATTTGTCTTTATAAAGGTGATTGGGTGGTGATTAGGTGATATCTTTAAGTCGTAAATTGTTTTGTAAGGTTACTCGCACTTGAGACAAAGATTGTAAGAAGAGTTGCTCTTTACTTATAAGAAACAATTTTTGTGTAAGAAGGTTCCTCTTTGCTTATCAATTCCTCTTTGCTTATCAAAGAGATTTGGGGCAAATTCTGATAGATATCTTGGAGAGTGGACATAGGCAAGGGTTTTTTGTCGAACTACTATAAATCATTTTGCATTTCTTCTTCCCTTAGCTATTTAATTTATTGATTGATTATGTCTTACAATAATCCCTTCTTTCATATATTCATTCTTTTCAAATTTTATTCGTTAGTTAGTAAATATTCTTTTAATTAATCGAACACCTAATTCACTTGCTCTTTGGAGCCATTAGGGACAAACAAGTGGTGTTGGAGTAGGTCTCTTAGGTTAGTATTTCAAATAAAAATCCTAGAGTAAAGATAATAACGGTATACTTAGGAGCATCAACATTATCTTCCAACCAAAAGGAACAAAATTTTAGTAGAGCTCTTTTCTTTGATGATAATAAATATCTATATTAGAAAAATAGGATGAAGTTTTTCTTAATAGACAAGAGTGTTAATTTAAGGGAAATAAATTCAAATGACCTTTTTACTTCTATAAAAGTCATAAATAATAAAAAGATTCCTCAGCTTAAGGAAGAATGGGATATACAAGATAAGAGACTTATCTTTTTAATAGAAAGCAATTAATATAATATTATATGAACCAGGTAGAGATGAATTAAATATAGTATCCATATATGAAACTACCCATAAATTTTAACACATACTTAAAGTCACGCATAATTATCAAATTAGAGAAATTGATGAAAAGAAGGAGAAGAGGGAAAACAAAAAGAAGTAGTTTTTCAAAGCATCGATTTGGGATGACTCAAGTGACTTTGAAAGTGAGCATTCAAAAGGAGAGGTAGCTCATATATGTTTTATGGTTAATGATGATGAGGTAGTCTCTAACTCTAATTATTGTGATAGTGATAGTGATAGTGATAGTCATTTGACATATGATACACTAGTAGAAACTCTAAAAAGTATAGGTATGAAAAGGAATAAGTTGTCTTCCAAACTCAAAGAGGTTCAAAAGCATTTATATGTATTCATGGATGAAAAATAAAAGATGAAGAGTGAATTGCATAAAATCAAAGAATGTAAGAATGATATCATTAATAAAAATCATACATTAGATGCAATAGAACATAAAAATGAGATGTTAAAAAGGGAGATCAACGCTCTCAAATATTAGTTGTCCAAATTCACTAAGACAAGCGATAAACTTAAAAGTATGCTATGAGCTTAAAAGAGTGTAAACAATAAGAATGATATTGGATATAACTATGAAAGTAAATGTAATTACAAAACTATATTAAGGAAAAACATTTGCATAATAAAGATTCTTTACCTAAGATGACATATGGGTATGATGCATCCACTTTTACCTAAACACATTTATCATATGCATATGTTACAACTTCTAGACCTTACCCTAAAATAAAATCCTATGCTTTGATATATAGATCTAAACCTAGGTATAAATCTCAATATTTCCAAGGAAAGGACAGGCATAATTTCTATAGAAAAAGACATGATAATATAGTATCCCACTCACACATCTTTAGACCATAACATCAACTTAAAACCAATAATCAAGCTTCCATCTATAATAAATTTCATAAATATAATATTTTAGGTCATTATACTACCCAAAAGGAGCAATAAATATCCAAACGCTATCATACATACATATATATACAGAAGATCAAGGAATGCATTTACGCATCAATATCATTACAACACCAGTTCATATCATTATATAAAATGTAACATCCTGTGACTTATGATAAGGTTAAAATAGTATTTATAAGAGGTTAAAGAGAAATTAGGAAGCATAATCTATGCTTATGCATGATGTGGCATACACATACATGAGAATATTGATTTTTCACATTAAATGATTATACATGCATTCATTGACATTTTCCAGGTAAATTTGATTTTTAACGGGAATTGTGGATGTTATTATCTTAAAAATTAAATTAGAGTGTATTAAATGTGATTTGCCAATTTTGGTAATATTTTAGGTATTTTGAAAATTTGGAGTATTTTTTGACTCGAAAAAATATTGTATTATGGATCAATCATTGTGTGACAAATGGGCTGGTAAGTTGATGACAAATGACATTGTTAAAAAGTTGACAAGTGGCCTAATGGAAGTGTTGCAATTGCCAGCATAAATGGAGGGCAAATAGAAGTCATGCATTAGAGACACGTGTCAATGCATAAATGAGACACCTAGTAACTTAGGTGTTAAGTTCTTGTAAAGAAATTTCTGCAGCCCTCACTTTATTTTCTCCACCAAAATCATCCTTGCCATGTTCTGAATTTCTACACCAATATCACAAGTAGTCTTTTGTCAAACTAGTCATTAAGGGAGCGACTTCATGTTATCCTTTATGTTGCTGTCTTTATGGTGTGAAGATCATCTTAGCTCCACCTTGATCTTGAAGTTAGGTTTGGTGGCTTGAAATGACTAATATAGTTAGATCTTTGGAGTACTGGATTGGCTTGATTTTCGAGATAGAATTGGAGTTAAATATGTAAGTAACAATCTGAGATTTAAGGCATGTTAAATGGTTTAAGAATGATGTTTGAATTGGACTGAAATGCAAGTGATATTGGTGAAGAAGAATTGCTGGAATATGTTACCTATAGTGTTTTCTCTAAAGATCCTTTGTTCTTTTTGTTATAAGTTCTTCTCCTGACATCCAAATGAAATAAGACATGAACCAAAAGACTCATAACACATTTTTCGTCATCTCCACCAAAATTTATGAACATCTAAATCCATTCGGAAAAGATTGAGTGATAAATTTTGGATGAAAATATGACTGTGCTGGAATATTGTTAACTGGAATGATTTCACTGATCATGCTTTTGTATTTTGGCTATATTTTGATCTGTAGGTTTCTAAATGAGTTGATTCTTCATTCAGATTAAATTAGAGAAAATTTTTTACAACTTTCTTGAAGAAGTCTACTTTTAATTCTATCTCTAAGTATTTCAAAATCTGGATTGAACTTGAGTCTTGACTGAGGCTGTAGAACTACCCGAGACAGAAATTATGTCCTGTGGTTATTGAATAAAATGTATTGATAGAGGCCAAATTAGACACAGGTTTCTTAATTAAAGTTGTAACTTATTCTCTTATATTTCAATTGTTATAAACTTTGTAATTTTTGGATTTGTGAGTTGAGAGATATGAGTTGTACAATTTGACAGCATGATCATGTACAAGCCAAAGTTTTATATGTCCTAAATCTGTAGTATTGTGAGCATAACTCATAGATACTAAATCAAATTGGATGATCATGGTGTCATTATAAACTTAAGACATGGGAGAACAATTTTCTAAAAGAAAGTGTTATCAAATTACTTCAATTTCTTGATGATAATAATCATACAAAGTGGACCTGAAAGTATGTTTTTTTAGACAAATCTGAATTGATTAATTGTGTGTTGATATATGAATGAGTTTTGTGACAAGAATAATGTTAAGAAACCCAAAATTTGTCATGAATATGCATTGTACGTATTCAGTATACATGAATGTGCATAAATGAATTCATAATTGTGAAAATTTTGATATTTGTATGTATTATATATTATAGAGGAGCACATTGAGTGCCATCACCTAAACATTGCCAGAACTTCAAGGCAATAGCTTTTTGGAGCGATTTGTGAGTAACCTAAATGTGTGACCTCAATTTGTGAGTAATATTTTGATTAAACTTGATTTTTTTATATTAATTAAATATTGATATAATTGTGACATTGTTGATCCCGAACAATTGATTGTTCAAGGAGTTTGATATTCGGGACTGTAGTGGAAGTGTTTGTGTTTTGAATGTGAATTTGATTATACTGATTCCGAACATGAAGGTTCGAGTTATTGATTAATGAATATGATATTGAAGTGTTCCTTGAATGTGAATTTAGACTGACTATGTGTTTACTAAACATGTTTGTTAAAAGCCGGACTAAGGTTCGATGATAATTGTGATTTAAATTATGAATGATTGATTAAATATGATAAATAGCAATGGGATTGTAAATGTGTTCGAATAGGAATGAGATTGAGAATGGGAATGATTGAAATAATGAATGATTAAATATTATTGTGATGCATTTCATACACGAATGCATGATCAGATAAAGTAGTTGTGACATAAGTAGCCACAGAATATGAGCTTAAAGCTCCAAAATGTGGTATATAGCTAAAGGCTCGATATGTACAATGAG
>JANIIA010000009.1:25066887-25089861 GCA_027478495.1 Erythroxylum alaternifolium
ACATGAACTTGGAAGTTTTTCTGTTTTGTTTTTGGTTTATGAAAACCATGGGATATAGATTGATTTATGGATGAATTGGGTCTGATTTTAAGTATAATTAAGGTGGATTTATGCCAAAGAAAGATGTTAATTTGATGTTCTTGAATTGGGAAAGAACTAGGACTGTATGCATAATAATGTAAAAGTTTATAGTTTGATATTTTGTGAGCTGTTAAGTGAATAATGTTGAACTGGAATAAGGGCTATTATTGATGAGGAATTGGAGTATGATTCAGGCCTCATATAGGTATAATTGATTAACTATAAAGAGGTTGTTTAACCTTGGTATAAAGTGTAAAACAATCTGGAAAAAAAATGAATAAGAATTGCTGAAATATGTTAGCTGTAGTGTTTTATCTGAACATCCTTTTGTTCTTTTTGTTATAACTTCTTATCCTGACATCCAAATGACACGAGACTTGAACCAATAGACTCATAACACAATTTTCTTCATCTCCAACAAAATTTATGAATATCTGAATCCATTCAGAAAAGATTGAGTGATAAATTTAGGATGAAGTGTGCTGGAATATTGTTAACTGGAATGATTTCATTGATCATGCTTTGGTATTTTAGCTATATTTTGATCTGTAGATTTCCAAATGAGTTTATTCTTGATTAAAATTAAATTAGAGACATATTTATACAACTTTGTTGAAGAAGTCTAATTTTTGTCTCTAATTATTTCAAAATCTGATTTGAAATTGAGTTTTGACTGAGGCTGTAGAACTACCCGAGACAGAAATCATGTCCTGTGGTTATTGAATAAACTGTATTGATAGAGGCCAAATTAGACAAAGGCGTCTTAAAAAAAGTTGTAAATGATTCTATTAGCTTTCAATTGGTATAAATTTTGTAATTTGTGATATGTTAGTTGAGAGATATGAGTTGTACAATTTGACAGTATGATCATGTACAAGCCAAAGTTTCATATGTACTCAGTCTGTAGTATTGTGAGCATAAATCATATAATACTAAATCAAATTGGATGATCTTAGTGTCATTGGAAACTTAAGATATGGGAGAACAATTTTCTAGAAGAAAGTGTTATCAAATTTCTTCAATTTCCTAATGATAATAATCATGTAAAATGGAACCGAAAGTATGTTTTTTTAGACAAATCTGAATTGATTAATTGTGTATTGATATATGAATGAGTTTTGTGACAAGAATAATGTTAAGGAACCCGGAATTGTCTTGAATATTCATTATGCGTATTCAGTATACATGAATGTGCATAAATGAATTCATAATTATGCAAAATTTGATATGTGTATGTATTATATGTTATAGAGGAGCACATTGAGTGCCACCATCCAGACATTGCCGGAACTTCAAGGCAATAACTTTTTGGAGCGATTTGTGAGTAACCTGGATGTGTGACCTTGATTTAGAAATGTGTTCTGTTCATAATATTTTGATTAAACTTGATTTTTTAATAAAGATTAGATATTGATATAATTGTGACATTGATGATTCCGAACAATTGATTATTTAAGGAATTTGATATTCGGGATTGTATTGGGAGTGTTTATGATTTGAATGTGAATTTGATTATACTGATTCCGGAAATGAAAGTCTGAGGTATTGATTGATAAATGTGATATTGAAGTGTTCCTTGAATGTGAATTTGGACTGACTATGTGTTTACTCAACATGTTTGTTAAAATCCAGACTAACGTCTGATGATAATTGTGATTTAAATTGTGAATGATTGATTGAATATGATAAATGGGAATGGGAGTGTAAATGTGATTGAATGGGAATGATTGAAATAATGAATGATTGAATCTTATTGTGATGCATTTCATACACGAATGTATGATCAGATAAAGATAGTTACGACATGAGTAGCCATTGGATATAAGCTTAAAGCTCCGAAATGTGGTATAGAGCTAAAGACTCGATATGTATAATGAGCCCTATATTCACAACAGCTAAGGGACAGTATTAATGAACCTGCTATCCATAATAGATACCGGACATTTTAGGCACTCAGTCATAACAACGTAATAATTGAAAGTAGGTCACATGAACATTACATAAACACTTATTAAGTGTGATTGACTGATTGAAATGGAATGTGGTTATGTTATTAAATGAGATTGGGATATGTGAAATATATGATATGTGAAATATATGATATGTGATGCAAATTGTTAAATGGAAAGTTGTGAATTATGTGCTTATATGATTTGATATGTGACATGAATTGGGTGAACCATCAAGGATGGTTATATCATTGAGTTCACAAAACTCACCAAAATTGCAAAGTTGACATTTCAGGTCCGAGAGAGGAAATTAGAGACAAACAGACTCTACGAGAAGACTAATTCTTGTACTTTTGTCAAGAAATGGCTCAAATGTCGGTCAGCTGAGATTGAAGGAGTAGTTAATAGTTTTTGTACAAATTCTTTTTCAAGTAGTGTGTTATGTATAGGGTTTGATATTGTATATATTCGGATGGTTTTGTAAAGCTATAATGTCAGTTTGGTTTTTTTTGAAATGGAATGAAGAATGCAGTTTGATTTTAAATTTTGTTGACTTTTATGTATAATAGTTGATGCCATGATTAAGTTGGATATGTGTTTGCTCTAACGTGTCAATATTATAGATTATATATTGGAATGTCTACTGGATGTTCCGGTATATAATTTATAATTGTGGGGTGTTACATAAAATGGTATGCCATTTTATGATAGATTTGTATTACTCAAACAAAGAATAGCAATTAAACCCTAAAAAAGGTAGGTTAAAAAGAAGGGGACTAATAACCAACTACCTATTTTAGTTTAGGCACATTATATTGACAATGACTAGATTCTACGCAGTAAACTAACGAGGTAACTTATATTTTTAATATTGTTATGATTTATTTTTTGATTATGTTATGATTGATATTTTTCATATTTGTAAATGGTAGGTTTATTTATGTGTCAGCTCCATATATAAGCAAAAAGTTGACAATCGTGTTGGTTGAGTGTTTAACGGATTGGAATATCGATACTAAGTTGTCTACCATAACACAACAATTGTAGCACGAAAATTTTGATGATCAAAAAGTTAAAGAATAAGTTACAAGTTGGTGGGAGGTTATTCCATATGCATTATTTTACGAATATTTTGAATTTTATTATGAAGGATAATTTGGAGATGATAAAGGTAGTGGTAGATTCAATTTGAGATATTGCAGTATATTAGAACTTAATACCTAAAAGAATTAAAAATTTTGAAAAAGCTGCACAAGAACTATGCATTCAATTCACGAAGAAGTTGGAATTGGATTTTCCTACTAGATGGAATTTAACCTTCAAGATGTTGAAGTTGACAGCCCAATATGTTGAGGTGTTCACTAGGTTGAGAGAAAGAGATTATCAGTATGCTTGCCTACCTACAAAAGAGCAATAGGAATTAGCTAAAGAACTTTATGCAAAGTTTAAAAAAATGTATACTACTACTGAATTGTTTTCAGGAATAAAATGTCCAACTTTGCACAAATACTTTAGCAATGTGTGTGAGATCAAAAAAGCTATATCTGATTGGATATTTGATTTTAATGAGGTGATCTGAGTTATAGCAGAGCAGATAATGAAGAAGCTCAATTCTTACTAGTATATGGTAGGATATATTATTATAGTCATTTCTATGTTAGACCAAAATATAAGATGGAGGGAGTCTATTTCTATCTTGGCCAAAAATCATGATCGAAATAGTTCAACTCCAGCTTCAGGTTTAGGTTTAGATTTACGCTCAGCGTGTTCTAAGACAAATATGAAACCCTCATTTATAAAATTCATGAAAAAAAGGGTTAGGACTTCTTACACAATTATAGAGCTGGAAAAATATTTGATGATAATTTGTATGACTGAAGTTTAAGGTGCAGAGTTTGATGTCTTGCTATGGTGAAAAAACTATAAAAGTAAAATTCTGATTATGCAAGTAATTGCATGATATCTCTTAGCAATTCTAACATCTACTATTGCTTCAAAGTCTGCTTTTACTGTTAATGGTTGGGTCATTAGTCCTTATCATGCTCAATTTCATCCTTGTGATGTTGAAGTCTTTAAGTATGTCATAAGTTAGTTAGATAATGAAGATATTGAGGGTAAAGTCTATTCTTTATGATGTATCAATTTTGTTTATTTTTCTTTATGATATTATCTTATCTTATCTTTTTGTCTTAATATAGGTACTAATATGGAAGAGATCAATGGTTCAACTAAAAAAATTTAAACAAATATTCGATGATAAAGGCATATTTAATTGTTATCAATTTGTTTAATATTTTATTGGAAATAGCCTATCAACTATGTAGTAGCAATGCTGTGTACTATTAGACCTCTCTAGATCTCATATTTTAGTGACAATCTCATTCGATATTGTTGTTGTTGTCATATGATTTATAAAGATTTACTATGTAAACAATTATAATTTATAAAGATTTACTTTTTTTTCATATGATTGCTTTTATTTTTTATAACTGAAGATATAATTGTTTACTTGATTATTTTTATGTAGTTTCTAAACAATTGTCTCTATCTGTTTACTAAACTTATATCTACTTTCCAATCTCCACTCTCTAGCTGTAATTCATAATTTCATTTTGACTTTTTATAAATTATATCATTAAAGAATTTAGATAATATTAGCATGATGATATTATTATATTTTTGATAATAAAATAATCTTTATTGTATTATTTTTTTATTTGTTGCACAAGCAGACTTGTGAATTTAGAGTATTTGTCATATGTATGCTTAGATTGTATAAATAGAAAAAATAAAATTTAAAGTTCTAACTAATATCAAAACCTAAGATACATATGTAATTGAGCATTTATATAGATGGATATTTATTTTATTATGTTAATTAAATGAATGTGACTTTCTCGTATAAAAGCTTTTAGCTCACTTTCTTTTAAAATAAATTTATTTCAAAATTTTATGTATGTACAATCTTTTAAAAACAGATTTTTATTAAGAAATTATGAATTATGTTAATTAAATGAATGTCATTTCTCAAAATCATTTTTTTTGCTTACTTTCTTTTAAAATAAATTTATTTTGAACTTATTAATTTCGAAATTTTATGTATATTTAATATATATAAATTTTTTAAAAACACATTTTTATTAAAAAATTATGAATTATGTTCTTTAAATGAATGTGACTTTTTTCATATATCATTTTGGTTCACATTTTATATCATTTTGGTTCACTTTCATTCAAAATAAATTTATTTTGAACTTCTTAATTTCAAAATTCTATATACATTTCATATAAAAGTCTATTTTAAAAACATATTTTAAAAATAAAAAGGTGAGCCCACTATTTAAGCTAGGCTCAGGCCAGCACACTCTCAACCCTATCTCCGGCCAATTCTAATGGGGAACATTCATGTGATATAATTCTGTTATCCAAGAGCATATTCTCCTTGTATATTGACATTCAAAATAAAGATGATGTATAGGCTGTGTCAAACTGAATTGTGATGTGGTGGTTTGCTTAACGATGATCAAGGGTGTTGGATGATTGGTTTCGTTGGAAATTTGGGGAAGACGACAATCACGAATGCAGAACTGTGAAGATTTCTTTCAGGTTTACAAATGGACTAGAACTTCTGTGTCAAATATCTTATAATTGAGTTGGATCCTCAAGTGATCGTCCAACTTTTGCAACACAATTCTTTGGATCTTTTGATAATATCCATTGAACATCTTTTGAGACGGGATTAATGTGTTACGTTAAGTTATATTTAGACGAAACAAGATTATATATATAAAGAAATGCAAGTATCGAATGAAGTGTTTATTAAAATTTTTAAATAAATCTCCTCTTAATGTCTTTAAAATAATAAATTCAAAAGCGAAATATCATATTTCGAAGAGACAAAATTACATCTTAAAAAAGACATGGATAATTGAATATGCATGTTTTCAAACGTAATTATATATGACGTGATGTATGTTCTGTGAAGGATGGATTTGGGACGAGGTCCCTGTTCTGGTTTGATGATGCTGTAGTGTCCAGTCCACCCAGGATATGTATGTTTATCCACAAAACCTCTTTCGGATGCCTCTTATTAATTCTCAACCCGTCGCCCTCGGCGCATAATAGCGGGGGCTGTTTATCCACAAAAGTGTCTCTTAACCTGTCGCGCTCGGCGCATAATAGCGGGGGCAAAATCCAAGGTCACCAACGCCCGTGCCTCTTCTGTGTTGCTTCAATAAAGTAACCAGACAGGCCTTTCCTGTTTAGTACAATCATCAGTGCCTTGCTAAGTTTACGGTGGATGGTTTGTGAACTGCTCGATTTGATGGCTGATTGATGAACAACCATGGGCCTTTCTGCTGCTCTCCGTCCCTATCTTCCCGCTATGCATTATTGCCATTCCTCCAAGGTTTGTTACTCTTTGTTCTGTTTCTTTTTAAGCTCAAGTTCGATACTTTAAGGGATTTTGGGGTTTTCCCTTAACTATTTATTGCAAGAGGCGGGGACTGATGCGTGCTTAAATTGAGCGTCGAATTAGAAACTTTTATACTTTCCTGGGCACTTGGAACAGATTGTGATTCTACGAGTCTTCAACCAATGTTTCTTCCAATAACAGAGTCGGATAATTGAGTTTCTTGATGGAATTGAAGGGTAGCACTGAAATTTTATAATTATTTTGGAGTTTGGTTTTTAATGTTTGTTGCAAATATTCTGTTTACTTTCTGTGTCCCGTTATGATGATGATTATCGATTCTTGTTTTACCTTGAAATTCGGATAGAACCACATATATATTTAATTTTGGGATCATATATTTTAGATGGTTTATGTTGGAAATGGTATGGCTTATATTTGAAATGTTTTGCTCCAGTTGTTTCCACCAAAAATCAACTTGAAGCAGGTTAGATTTGCTTTTAATAAAACCGCAGAACCTAGAAACCGTTCCGTGAAGATTATTTCGTCAGTTTTAAGCAGCAATGAGTCAAGTGTTAATGGGAATGGAGGGAATGAACCTGCAAGGGTACTTCTTGAGAGATTGTTCGTACAGACACATAAAATTGAAGAACAAATGAACAGAGATTCTCATTTCCCAGAAAACCGCCACTTGTGGTCCAACCTTGAAGTCCTTGAATCTGATCTTTTAGCTGTGTTGGAAGCCTTGAAGAAAAAAGAAGAAGATCTGCAAGGCGCAGAAGAAAAGGTTTTGTTGGAGCGTAGTGAATTAAATGATGCAATGCATGAATTGGAAAGGCGAGAGAAAGAAATAACTGCTACTTCCACCAAGCATGAAAAATTAGAAAATGAGCTTAAACATGCAAATCTTAACCTGGCTTCACAAGCTAAGCAGATCGAAGATTTAAAGCTTCAGTTTAATGAGAGAGACCAGGAGATTGCTTCCGCAAAATCTGCACTTGCTTTGAAAGAAGATCTTCTGAACAAAATAATACATGAATTTGAAAGGAAGTGTGACGAAGCTGTCACCATTGACTCTGAACTCAAGTACAATGTTAGACTTTTGGATGCAGCCAATGAAGTTGTGAAGAAACAAGAACTTGAGCTTCGTGTTCTTAAAAAAGCTGTACAAGAGAGAGAACAAGAGTTAGAATCTTCTTTGACTTTGAGAAAGCTTGAAGAGGAGAAACTAGAAGCTGCAAGGGCCAATTTAGAGAAACGAACGATTGATTGGTTATTAGCTCAGGAAGAACTGAAGAAGATGTCAGAGGAAGCCTCAAAAAGAATGATAGAAACTGATGAAACATTACAAGACTTCCAAAGAGTGAAAAAGCTTCTTGCTGATGTGAGATCAGAGTTGACCTCTTCGCAGAAGTCTCTAGCATCTTCTAGAAAGAAAGTGAAAGAGCAGGAGGCGATATTGGAGAAGCAACTATCAGAACTTGAAGAACAGAGGAAAAGCATAATTTCGTATGTGAGTTGCCTGAAAAATGCCCAAGTGGAAGTTGAGAGTGAAAGGGTGAAATTTAGAGCAATGGAGGCTCAGAATAAGGAGCTTGAACATAACTTAGCCATTGATAAGGAACTTATAGAAGATTTGGAGGATGAATTGACGAAGATGAAATCATCTCTAAAGCATGCAATTGATGAGAATTCTTTTCTAAAACAGGAACTAGAGCGGAGAAGTACTGCATTTGAAGAAATGCAGGGTCGTCTTCTGGTAAAAGAGTCAGAGTTTGTAGAAGTTAAACTAGAACTCAATCATTTGAAATCTGAGCAGGCTTCCCTCAAGTTAGTCCTGGAGGAGAGAGATTTACAAGTCTTTGATGCAAGAGAGAAGTTGGAAGAATTAAACCACGAGGTTATGGAGTTGAAGGCTCTATTGAGCAATAAAGAACACCAGTTACTTCAAGCCACCTCTATGCTAAAGGATAAAGAGAAGCATGTTCAGATGATGCAAGATGAGTTGAATGACTCAAGGATGAAAGTGTCTGAAGCTGAAATAATGGTGGAGCAGATAGCAGAGCTAACAAATAAATTAGTTATTTCTGTAAAAGATGAATATTATAATGTATTGGGGCACACTAATGATGTAAACTTGGAACTTGTGCAACAGCCAACAAAAAGACCAACTGATGATTTGTTGCTGATAAAACAGCTTGAAACTGAATTAAAATTGACAAAAGAAAGCCTAAAAATGAAGGAGAAGGAAGTTTTAGCTACCCAGAGGGCTCGTGCAATCAAAGATGAGGGGCTGAAGAGGGTTCTTGTGAGGTTAGATGGCAAAGAGAAAGAACTCAAAAGATTGAAGGAAGAAATTGTTGAAGATGCCAATGATCTGAGGAAGCTCTATGCTTTGGCTCAGGAGAGAGTTGGTGAGAAGAGTATTGGGGAGCTCGCTATTGAGCAGCTACAGCTACAGCTTGAGGCAGCTCAACTGAAGGTTGAAGCTGCGACAACTGCTCTAAATAAACTTGTTGGATTGAGTGGAGAGCTTTTGAATAAAGTTAGCCTAACCTTTGAGACTGATATTGACACAAGTATCCTCCCTCAAAATGCTGGGTTAAACGTTTTTGAGACCAATGTTGAATACTTTAAAGAGGTGGATAAAGAAGTTACACGGCTATCAGCTTTGACTGAGCAGCTGTTAAAGGAGGCTGGCATTGTCATTCGTGCAAACTAATGGCATGGTTAGATCAGGTAATGATCCGATCTGTGTATGCCTGAATAGTAGTTTAGCATTTTAGCGAACTGCTGTAAATAGTCCAATATGTTGTTGTTAGTCCTCATATTTGTTGTATTATGAGACACTGATGTTATAGTACATACATACTGCTTTTATAAAACTGTGTAGATGTTTTTAGTATGCGTTATCTTTTGACAAGAAAGACAAAAGGGTTGAAAAGGACTCGAGGTTTTGGCCAAAATTTAATTAAGACCCTAATGCTTGATAAACATTTATAAAGACCCTTAAGTTAACCGAAAGTTAACCATTCGTTAAATATTTTTCATGGAATTTTTTTGGTAGGACTCCAATTGTCATGTAGACATTTATCTAATAAAATTTAGCTTAATTTGATCTTTTTCCAACTCTTAACTAATTTTTTAAAACTAAATTTCCTAACATTAGGCTTAACTCTAATTTTCCAAAATCTTAAATTCATCACTTCTTTTATTTGCCTGTCTTCTCTACTTTTGTTTCACAAATTTTCTCCTTTTTATGCATTGCTTCTCCGCACATTGTGACTTTACTTCCTTTCTCCGTGTCTTCTCTGCTTCTCTTTCGCAGTTTTCCTCCTTTTTACGTTGCTTCTCTGTGGGTTGTGGCTTTGCTTCTTTGCTTGTGCCACATTGCTGCTTTGCTTCTCTTTTTGTGCCGCATTGTTGCTCTGCATCTGTTTTGCGTTGCTTTGTGTCGTGATCTTCACTTTGTCGCGATTACTACTCTTTATCTCCTTGCTTCTGTCATGTGTAGCTTATTTGCATCAGATTACTTTGCCTTCCTAGACTGCGTCTGTGTCTGGTGCTCTCTCATCTCTTGTTCTCTGCCACTTATCAACATCATGCACTTTAGTTGGACTAACATTAAATCTTGGTCATTATTCTCTTTTGATCGTCTATGCAGAGGTCTTGATGATCAAGTTCTCTTTTGGTCATTGTATGCAAAGGAACAATTATGCATACAATTATGGAAGCACTGAATAAAAAAATTTGCAAGTTGATGGTCATAATTAATATAAAATTGCATGTTCTTATGCACTAGTTACTTAAGAACGGAGAGCTGAGTTCCCAATTGATAGCCATAATTGTAGGAGGATTGTCCTTATTAGGACGACACCTTCAACTTAAAGTTGTATTTTATGAAATTTGTCGAAAGACTTGTCCTATAAAGTAATGCAGTTGACTCCATTTTGATGAGGTGCCAGAAATTGTGAATAAAAGAGATGTCGCTCCTTCAACTTCATCCTTAAAGATGGGTGAATGACGAGTTGATTGGCTACTAGAGTAGGAAACCTAATGAGCATGCACCTCTCCTTTTACTGCTCTCTTTTGATTCAGTAGTTGCAATATGCTGTGGCAAAGGAACATTTATCTATGTGCTAATCATATTGCTTATCAAATTGCATATAAAGCACATTGTATCATAATGTTGCATAGGCGATCTTTATGCATTTGTCAATTGTAATCAAGAGAGTGGAATGATTTCAAAACTAAAATTGAGGGAAGTTTCTAAATTGTGCTATTGTGCTAGAGATGCAACATGGAATGTTGAAAATGTCTAGTGTTATTTCTTATATGTAATGTGTTTTATTTATCTTCTTTAATTTCTATTTGCATGTTTGCATTCCTTGGATTGAACATTTCTTTTCATGTAATGCAAGCAGGTTATATGAAGTTATGTAATGATGAATAATGTAATGCAAACCCGTTCTAATGTATATAGTTTATTTTACTTGTACAGTTTCACCAAGAGAATTTAAAGACTCTAGTAGTTCTAACTATAATAATGGGACAAAAGTGATTGGCTATTGTAGGCTAAAAACTTCTTTAAGGACTTCATGGAGCGAAAATAATCTTGGGAGAATATTTTTTGGGTGTCCTAATTACTAGTTGGTAATTGTAAGTTTTTCCAATGGTACTTGCTTGTCTTGATAAAGCTGTCTATGTTATTTAGAAGTTAAATAAATAAATATCTATACTTAAAAAGGAGATTGAAACAACGAGAAGTTTAGAAGAAATGAAGGTACTTGGTAAGCAAATGAAAATTATGAAGTAAAAAATTGAAATGTTGAGGGAAGGAGAGTTGAGGTTGATGTTGTTAAATATGATTATAGGCTTTAATTTCATTTTAATTTCGATGCTCTATCTTTTATATGGTTGCAAAATAGATTTAGTTCAATTTTCATATCTATGGATGTATGAAATTTATAATCTGATAGGACTCGTAATTTCAACTCAGTGAATAGATTGTATATTAATTGAAATGGGAACTGAACAGTAAGGAGAATTAGAGAGTCTCCTATTCTCTCCCAAAAGAAGTACCCGGTACAGAATTCTCATGCCCCCTTCTCTAATAAAGAACTCTTATTTATTCTCATTGTACTCCTTCCTAAGGTGTAACAAACTTGTAACAAACCTATATTCTATCTTCCAGGCCTAAGTAACTATGCAGAGCCACTTGGCAGCAACTTTTCTCTCTTAGCCTTACGTCTAGTATGGGTAACCTTGATTGGGTTCTAACATTACCGGTCACCTAAAGAGCGACCTTGTTCTCAAGGTTGAAAGATGGAAATTAAGAGGTAATCAAATTAGAAGGCTCCCAGGAGTCCTCAAAGGTAGGAAGATCCTTCCAATGAATGAGAATTTCAGTTCCCGATTCGCCAGTTGTAAGGCGCACTTCAAAAGGTTCAACCAAAAGTTCCAAATGAGCAGTAAGGGAAGCGGGAATAGAGGTAGAGGATGGGTGCAAACCAATGGCTTTCTTAGGTTGAGAAGCATGAAATACATTGTGGATGCGGGCTGTAGAAGGCAATGTTAAAGCAAAAGCTACCTATTTGATGCGTGTTTCGATAGGAAAAGGGCCATAGTAACGAGGGGTTAATTTCTCACAGCTGCTTTTGGCCAAAGAGGACTGTTTGTAGGGCTGAAGCTTAATATAAACTAGATCACCAACATCAAAGGTGATTGCCTAGTGCTTGTGATCAGCAGATTGCTTCATTTTGTGTTGGGCTCGCTGCAAGTGGGACTTAAGCTCGTCCAAAAGTGCATCTTGAGTGAGTAGGTGAGTCTCTACCGTGGCATTAGTTGTTGATCCCGGTTCATAGCGGATGAGGGGAGGAGGAGATCAGTCATAGAGAGCTTGAAAGGGAGACATGCCTGTGGGGGAATGTTAAGTAGTATTATAGTGGTATTCAGCCTAGGATAACTAAGAAAACCACTTAGAAGGTTTGCCCATAGTGAAACAACGAAGATAGAGTTCCAACCCACAGTTGACCACCTAGAATTGGCCATCAGTTTGTGGGTGATAGGTCGTGCTACACGTGAGTTTGGACCCCTGCAATGTGAACAACTCATGTCAAAACAAGCTCATGAATATTTTATCCCTGTCGGAGATGATACTATAGGGAATCCCATGAAGCCGAATCACTTCCCGCAAAAATACTTGAGCGATTGCTGGCGCTGTAAATGGATGCTTAAGGGTCATAAAGTGGGCATACTTGGAAAGTCGATCGTCTACCACCATAATAGAATCAAAGCCATGAGACTTAAGAAGACCTTCCACAAAGTCCATAGTAAGATCACCCTACACTTTATCAGGTATGGGTAAATGTTTTAATAATCTAGTAGGAGCCATAGCTTCATATTTTTTTCGCTGACAACCATCACAAGCAAGAACATAATCCTTGATGTGGCTTTTAATTCCTTTCCAATGAAATTTTGCAGATAATCTGGCATAAGTACGCTAGCATGTCCCCCAATAGAACTACAATGAAAATCCCTAAGTAGCAATGAAATATAAGGTGAATTTGAAGGTAGTGCTAACTGACTCTTGTAACGAAGGTGGCCACCATCCAATGTGTAGTGAGTGCACAATATTAGCAAGAAAAGTATTGGCAGCAACTTGTGTTGGCAGATCTTGGAAGTCTAGCAAGACCGAGGCTGAAATTGTAGGGAGAGTCATGTGATCTAATAGGCGAGATAAGGCATCTGTTGCTAAATTTGTAGAACCGGGCTTGTATTGGATTTCAAAGTTATAAACCATCAATTTATGAAACCATTTAGAATGCTCCCCATCTACCACTCGCTGTTCTAGCAAATATTTGAAGTTGTGTTGATCTGTTCAAACCATAAAATGTTGCCCCACTAAGTAAGCCCGCCATTTCTTAGTAGCAAAGAAAATGGCCATGAGTTCCCTTTCATACACAGATTTAGATTGTGCGAAAGAGCTGAGCTTTTGACTATAGAAGGCCAGGGGTCGATTATCTTGCATCAGAATAGCCCCTAAACTGAAACCCGAGGCATCCGTTTCAACCACAAATAGCTTCATAAAATTTGGTAAGGCAAGCATTGGAAGTCCTGTCATAGCTTGCTTGAGCAGGACATAGCTTGCTTGAGCTGGTCAAAGGATGATTGGGCAGAAGAGTCCGAGTGGAAAGCATCTTTTCGCAGCTGCTGAGTAAATGGCCAAGCAATCTTGCTATAATCTTTGAGAAAGTGTTGATAATAATCGGTGAGGCCAAGGAAACCCCGCAAGGCCTGGAGAGTAGTAGGGACGGGCCAGTCAATCATAGCTTGTACCTTTGAGGGATCGGTTGAAACTCCATTGGCATCATTTAAATGCCCCAAATACTCAACCTTGGGTTGGCAAAAGACACATTTTTTGGCATTAGCAAACAATTGATGGGACCAAAGGACTGTGAATACCTGTTGAAGATGGTCAAAATGTTTAGCTTTAGATTTACTGTAGATGAGAATGTTGTCGAAGAAGACAAGGATGAACTTCCTCAAGAATGGTTGAAACACTTCATTCATCAAAGACTGGAATGTGGATGGAGCGTTTGTCAAGCCAAAGGGCGTGACTAAGAACTCGTAATGCCCGTGGTGAGTGCGGTAGGCGGTTTTTGGAATATCCTCAAAACGAATACGAATTTGAAAGTACCCAAACTTCAGGTCAATTTCTGTAAATATGATTGCACCATGGAGCTCATCAAGCAGTTCTTCAATGACAGGGATGGGAAATTTGTCTAGCATAGTAGCTCGATTCAAAGCTCTGTAATCAACACAGAAACGCCAACTGCCATCTTTCTTTTTTACTAAGAAAACTAGATTGAAAAATGGGCTGTTACTTGGCTGAATAATGCCAGCTGCCAACATCCTAGTGACAAGCTTTTCAATCTCATCTTTCTGCACATGAAGGTATCTATAAGGATGGACAGATATCGAAGAAGTTCCCTCTTTCAAAATTATAACGTGATCCTTACTCTTTGTTGGTGGCAGTCCAGGAGGTATATGGAAAATATCCTGAAATTCTTGGAGTAATGCTAAAGAGCTAGGGGACAAGCTATGGGTAGTGTCTTGCGGAGGCTCGATTTCAGCTAAATTGAGTTGCTGGAATTCTAATAAGAACTCATGTCCTTTTTTTTTAATTGTACGGTGCATGGCATGGAGAGAGATTTGAGTTTTACATAGGGTGGGGTCCCCTTGCAACTATACATTACGATTACTAATCGAAAACTCCGTGGAAAGGTTAGCCCAATTCATGTATGATGCTCCCAAGGAGAGGAGCCACTGGTATCCCAAAATTGAATCAATACTCCCAAGAGGGAGAGGGAAGAAGTTGGCAATGACATAAACCCCTGGTAGATGAAGGCGAAGTTGGCGACGTATACCTGTAGAGTGGATTTGTTCTCCAATGCTAAGGGTGACTCCGAAATTGGTAGTAGGAGTGACCAGTAGATTCAGATCAACACTGAGAGTGGAAGAGATGAAGTTATGGGAAGCTCCATAATCTATCAGAACTATGCCCTCCTTTTGATTCACAGATCCCTGGAGTTTTAAAGAGTGAGGAGTCGTAAGCCTAACCAAAGAACAAAGTGACAATGTCATATTTTCGGGTTCACTCAAAGAGCTGGAATTGGCAGAGATCTATTGAGGGTCTTCCTCTAGTACCTCTAGCTCGTCATCTTCCATCCACAAAAACGTGGAGCTCCTTATTCTTGCACTGGTAACCGGGGTCGTACCGCTCATCACATTTAAGGCAGAGGTTCTTCTCCCTTTGTCCTTCATTTCTGCTTCGATGAGCCGACAGAGCTTGGGTGGAATGGTGGTGCTCGAGGTAGCTAGTGCAGAAGAGATCCTTCGAGATTTGTCAAAGGGGCTGGCTAGAGTATTTTCCATATAGTGGCTTTTAGTAAAGTCATTTTTGTCTTCAAGCATTTGGGCCACCTTCATGATCCTACCCATGCCTGAGGGCTCCCATAATCTCAACTCAGCCTTGATGTGGTCTTGAAGCCCATTGATGAAGGTATTTTCAATCATCAATTCTGGAAGATCAGGGAAAGGAGGGACAATAGTTCAAAGTTACGGCGGTACTCCGCCACTGTTGTCGTCTAGCGTAGGGCAAAGAGTTGTTCTATCAAAGTGCCAGCCTGGGTGGAACGGAAACATTCCAATAGTAGCTTCTTGAATTGCTGCCATCCATATAAGGATCTTCGACTCTCTTCATAATAGAACCAGGCAAGAGCGTCACCCTCCAAACAAACTACAGCCGTGCGAAGCTTCTCTTCGGGTCCAAATCTATTCAACTAGAAGTATCTCTCAGCTCGTAAGAGCCATGCATCGAGGTCCTATTCATTGAATATGGGTAACTCAAGTTTGCGAGGTAGAGAATCATGGTAGTGCCAAGCAGAGTTTGGTTGGGAAGTTTCCTCAGTTTCAAGGGGTTTTGACCCACTAATAGCTTTTCCTTTATCCCTAGCCAAAATCACAAATTCAGGATTCACAATCTCAGGTGTAGGCTCTTTGGTGGTTGATTCTTTTCAATGGTTGTTTATGTTGAGTTGTCGGAGAATGTTCATGAGAGTATCCTCGATGAAAGGTAAGCAGTTATTGACTTTAGTGAGCTTCTCGGAATCCATACTGTCAAATTTAGCCAAACGAGCTTTTATGGAGCTGAGCTTTTCCTCTATTTCTTCAATTTTGGTTTCCATTCGTTTTCCAACAACCTAGCTTCTAGTCTGCATCTAAGATCGTTGCTCTAATACCAAATGATAGGACCTGTAATCTCAACTCAGTGAATAGATTGTATATTAATTGAAATGGGAACTGAACAGTAAGGAGAATTAGAGAGTCTCCTATTCTCTCCCAAAAGAAGTACTCAGTACAGAATTCTCACGCCCCCTTCTCTAATAAAGAACTCCTATTTATTTTCATCGTATTCCCTCCCAAGGTGTAACAAACTTGTAACAAACCTATATTCTATTTTCCAGGCCTAAGTAACTACCCAAAGCCACCTGGCAGCAACTTTTCTCTCTTACCCTTACGTCTAGTATAGGTAACCTTGATTGGGGGTCTAACATAATCTATGAGAATTTATATTCTATTTTCATTGTGATTTCTTTTCCTCTATGTCAAAATTTTTAGTTTTCTAAACATCCCAATTGCTCAATAAAGTGATCTTATTGAAATTTTTGTTGTTTTCCTAAGAGAACTTTTAAGTGATGCAACTCATGCTAATGCTCAACCTATGCCTGCTAAAATATTCATCTCAACCTGCGTTTCATATATACAACTAACACCATCTCTTTCAAAGAGTAATAAAGTGACTGACACAAAGTATAATCCAAAATGAGCCAAATCTAATACCAGTTGGGAGATGATAACACAAAGTATAATTCAACATATATTTTTAAGGTATAATACATGGATATTGGTTTAACACAGAGTATGGTCCAAAATATAAATCATGACTAAACATGTTTAACTATTTGGAAGGTGAATGTCTTTACTAGTGCTCCCAATTGCTACTTTCCTTTTAGTTGTTGTAAATTGTAATTGTCTTGATGCAATGCTAGATTTACCTTTAAACCTAAGACTTATAGGTTCAAAAGACAATTTGAAAGATGTAGGATATTCTTGTCTAAAATTTTGCATAAGATTGGCAATATGTGGATCAACTTGCAAAACATATGTTGATATGAATAATGTAGGATCTTTATGTCCCAAATTAATATGCATAATGCTAAACTTACATCTATGCTTTGTCGATTGGATATACATTCTTGATTAATTGACATGGAATTATCAATTCGAGTTTGTTGAAATTAAAATTTTCATAATGATTAGTATAGATCATAAAATTGTATTTATTTAATTATTGCTAAGTTATCTAAGTTTACCTGAGAATGTATCTCTGTTAATACTAGTGTTGTCGATCCTTACCCAGAAGTTCATGTTTCTCCATAAGCTATAAATACCTGCAACATAATATGCATAATATTATTATTGGAAACCAAATAAAACAAATATGTTAAACTACTTGTTACTGACATTTACAGGTTTTCTTCGTTTGGTGTTTTTATATTACACCTACTATTGTGTTCGGAAATTTCTCATTTTATACATTTTTGTACTTAACCCTTTTGTGACACTCTACTTGCACTAAGCACTTTTGTTGGTTCATTCGTATCTCTCTTTCATACCTTTTTCAATCTTCCTGGCATTACCCTTTTAATTGGTGGATGAATATGCTCATAATCATTTTTTGGCCAGAAGCTTATCCCCTTAATAAGCTGCAACACCCTATCATATGCCTTTAGAAAGATGTTCTTTTTATAACATTCATTGACAAATGTTTTAGGTCTTCTTTTAGAATCATTGATTGCACTGATAGCATGTTTACATGGATAACCATATAGGTCCCATTTTCTAGATCTACAACAATTATCTTTTCTTAGCTTGACAACATGCTTCCCATCTCCTTTACTCACCTTATAGGCTTCATCACTATTCCATATAATCCTTCATTACATTGCCTCCTTTTTACATTTTTAAATATTTTTGACAATTGTAGGTGCAATTTCAAACTTCTATCTGTACACATATGCCCTCCTTTCTGAATATCTCTTCATAATCATTGTCCTAATGATCTCCAACATTTTAATGATAGGTTTATCCCTCGTTAGTAGTATTCATCCATTAAATGTTTTGCTCATGTTATTATTAAAAAAAAGACATTTTGATTCAAATGATTGATATGATATAGCCTAAATATCCTTTGCATATTCAATCAACATAGCAACACATCCATGACTAATTTTAGCTAGCATTTTAAGTTGCTCATTAAAATCCTCAACATATGTTGACCACGTACATGCCCAAAAATCTCTCCTTAAGTCTTTCCACTTCAATGTGCATGCCAATTATTATAAATATGTCTAACACACATTTTATGGAATGCATTTGGTAGCATGATCTCCACAGCTCTTACCAATCCTTGTATACGCAAATCAATCAAAAGAGGCATGAGACATATATCACAAGGCAATACTTTAATCATCTAATAAAAAAAATGCATGTACCTTTTGCATATTAGAAATTATAGTGACTATCTCTATAATCTAAATCCAAATCAGTTCTTATAAGTGATATAAACCAACTCTAGGAATCATTATTTTCTACTTTAATAATAGCTCATACTATAGGATACATACCTCCATTCCCATCCCTTCCAATTGCACTAATGAGTTACCCTTAGAATTCAGTCTTCAAAAAGCAACCATCTATCCCAAGAATAAGTCTAAAATGTTTCCAAACAACTTTTATTATTGCAAAACAAATATGTAACCTTTTAAATTGCAACAATGAAATCTCTGATTCCTTGATAATTGCATTTCTACAGTTAATCCAAGATTGCTAAGTTTCATCACATTGATATAACCTTAAAGCATATAATATTCATGAGCATAGTCTAATGCTCTTTCCTTCCTTAACTTACTTTTAGCAATTCCACACATTCTTGGATTCACAAAATATTTAGCTTCTCCCTACATGCTTCAATCATCTTAGTTGTGATTATGCTAGGCTTCTCCAAGATTCTATCTTTGAAGTGTTTAACCAAAAACTTCTCTAATACCATTCTATGTTTGTTGGTTGTGAAACAAGTATGCTCTGATCTATATATTTTGATTTTGAAATACTTATCTTTATCGTCATAAGCTAAATACAACTCCCACTTGCATCCTTTCATGCATCCCACTTTAATCTGCTTAAACTTTTTTCCATCTTACATTAAATCTTGTAGCTATTGAAAAATTAATAATAACATCCTTGAATTGTCTTGCAGTTCCAAATTCCATATCCAAAGCCCATTTTGATGTTCTAGTACCTTCTTTATGTCTAAAAGTTCTACTAAGCCTTCTAATTGCCTTCCTAAGCTCCTTTTTATTGGGGTACTAATTGCTATCAGGGAAATTCCCACAATCAGTTGAATTAATCTCCATTAATTAGTGGTCATTTGGAATTAAAAAATTGTCTTCACTAGGCATAACATCTTCATGAACCATAATATCTCCATTAGGTTGAACATCTCTATCAGGCCCCATAACATCTTTATTAACTATAACATCATCATCAGGTTAAACACTCCTATCAGGGCCCTCCTAATCAACCATAACATCTTTATCAGCTGAACATCCCTATCAGGCCTTATAACATCTTCACTAACCATAACATCATCATCAAGTGAACACTCTCATCAAGGCGCCCTTCTCATCAATCACAACATCTTCATCAGGCTGAATATCCCTAGCAAGTTCCGTATCTTCTGTTATAGTCAAAACTTCTAGTGCCAAGATTAGAATATAAAGCTTATGTGTAACATATAACTCGATTTTCTCGTGTATTTTCAAGAGATTTATTAACTTGATATAAATCTCATTAGATTCAATGATTTTTAATCTCTTATTAAATCTAATCCCTAATTCTCTGAAATATGACTTATCATTCTTTTAGTACACAAGTTTTTTTTTTCATTTCACAAATTTGTTTGTAGTTGACAAAATCAAGGTCAACTTTGTCATAATAACATAATGACCCACCTTCATATGTCAACTCATGATATGACTTGAATTGTCCACCATGGTATAAATTAATGCTTCCATATTGAGTCATTCATGAAGATGTATATTACATTATCAAAAGGTTAACATTAAAAGGTGCATGTGAATGGATCAAATGGACCAAACATTTTCAAAATTATATGCATATATGATGATTTAGAAAATTATGCAGACAACATTGAAGACTCTCATCCAAAAAGACGAGGCCACCTCTACATCTATATGTTAGTCTTTAGTTTCAACTGTGGGAATCTTCAGATAAAGGCAAACATATTTCCTTAACATACCTTATGCGATATTTTCATGGATCATATTCTTATTGTTCTCTTATTCTTCCATATTGTTTTGCATTTCATATCTTAGCATTTGTTGGTAGTGGCAAGAAACCTCAAATTAAAGTCTTTAACTGTTGATGTGAAAATTGGTAGGTAATGAATCATTTATCATTTTAATATAGCCCTTCACGTAAAAATAGGTCATTTTAACATAGTTATGTTAAATCTAATGTGAATAAATGCAAGAAATCATAAACTCATAAAGAATAAGGGTAGAATGATTTAAATTTGAAACCTTTTAAACAGGCATGTTAAAATATTACTAAACTCAAAATTCAATTTTGGTAGATAAGATCCTAAAGAAGTTCATATGTTATAACTGTGTTAATGAGAACAACGTATTGAGGGACTGTTCGAAGAAGGTCTTGTCTTGCATTTTCAAGCAATCTGAAAGATGATTTATATTACATATATATAGAAAACATTGGAGACACTAGATAATTTATATCACATATATGCAAACAACACAAACTGGGAGCATAAAGCATATGAACTAGCAGACAAAGTCTAGACCACTAATAAGTTGTGGTGATAAGTTACTGGTAAAATTTGTGTACCAACCGCTAAGGAGACAACAGAGAAGGCAATATAAACCCCATCACGTGAATGTTGGAAAATTAAGTTAGACTTTAGTCCAGTGTGCAATGGAAGAATTACGAAAATTTTTCATATTCTTAAATTCTATAAAATTATTAACACATAAATCATAATAAAGGGTGAATCTCAATTTGTAGCTTATTCTGAAGCTTAATCTTTTTCTTGTCGTATCCCTCAAATTGTTTCTAAAATCAACTTATCCTATCCACTTTAGCGGCACAAATGTCTTGTCTCTAATGATATTCACAAAACAAGTTAGGAGAAATCTACAATTTTTACAGAGAGGGTTAGATAAGGAATTCTCATATAGGGTTTGTTCACTGAACTTATTCTTTAACAAGCGCCTACATGTTTGTTTAAGTATTTCTATACTTTAGTTTATAAGATTGATTATTTCTTTCATAAGGAAAAACCTATTGTGTGCTAGTCTTTTTAAGCTCTATCAATATCTAGTCTCAATAGAACAATGACTAGGAACAATGAAGGGATAATACATAAATGCAATATAAATCTCATAATTATAATCTCTTTATAAATTCATTTGCAATGTATATTTATCTTATGAACTTTATCATTTAAATCTGAATATAAATAAGATAAATAATATCTTTAAATTATTACGTTACTAGACTACAATCAACCGATTGATAGTAAGGCATAAGCTAACAACAAACCAACAAACAATGTGAATCCTACACATGCTTCACAGTGTAGAGAAACAATGCATAGAGAAGTAGAGAAGCAACATACAGTGATAACCAGAGAAGCAACATACAGAGAAGGAGAGACGAGCAACAAATGAAAAGGAGAAAAATGCGAAAGAGAAGCAAAGAAGTGGAGAAAGGAAGCAAAGTCACAATGCGCAGATAATAGAAGTGCAAAATAGGAAATTTTGTGAAATTAGGGTTATGTCAAATGTTAGGTAATCTAGTTAAAAAGGTTATAGTTAAAAATTTTGATTAATTTAGGTGCTGTTTGTTTCTCCTTTTTTTTTGTTTTTCGTTGCCGTTTTTGTGAAAAAGGAAACACGTCAATAAAACGTATTTGTTTAAGTTTGTTGTAGTTTTTTATTTCTTAAAATTTAAAAACTGCAACAATTTTAAAAAAATAAGAAAATAACGTTTTCCTATATTTTGGCAACACATTTTTCTGAATAAAAAAACAACAGATCATCTTTAGCAAACTCATTCTATTAAGATCGAAAACAACTGTCATAACTATTCAACATGTTCTCTAACTTCTGATCTTCTTCTTGGCCTCACAAGTTTCTTCCTTCTTATCTTTTACATTTTGAATGGATTTGGATGAAGATAATGCTTATCGTTCTTACCCATTCGACACGAGTTTTTTCTATTATATTGTTGCGTCCTTATCATTGTTTATTCTTGCGTTTTTATCTCCTTTGGCTATACGTTGTACTTCTGGAATCTGTTGCGCGGAGTGCCATTATTACGCCTGCGTTTTTTTCTCTGCCTTCTTCTACTTTTTTATCGGCTGTGATTTTCGCGTCTTCTACCCTCTGCTGCATTTTCTTCGTTTGTGATATCCAGGTTTCTTTTCATCTGCTTATTTCTCTGTTGTAACGGGTTTGCTCTGTTATTTTCGTTGAAACATATACAAGTCCATACCTTCTCTTCTTCGGAATCACGCTTGCATGATGTGCTACAGTAACGGACACCTACACTATTCACGTAATTCCTCTTCTCCCAGCTCTCTTCTCTTCCTTGTTTCTGCTGCCTACTATTCCCTTCACTGTCGCTGATGTGATGAATTAATAAGTTTGGCCCAAGTTACTATTCACTCTTCTCATCTCTTCTCTTTGATTCTGTTGTAGCTTCTCATCTTCTCTTCTTACGCTTTATTTCCGTCAACAAGAAATTTTAGCATTATTAATTCACATTTTATGTGGATAGTGATTCTCAAGTATGAACAGATGCAAGTTT
>JANIIA010000009.1:25095075-25107775 GCA_027478495.1 Erythroxylum alaternifolium
AATGTAGAGCCTGTCCTGAACTTTCTATTGCTATAAAGAACAGAATTTTTGGATAACAGAGTAGAGAGTTATGAGGTGAACATCCAGCTTGGAGACATTACCCAATCAAGGAATCTCAAGATATGCAGAACAACCACGTAAACAAGCTTATGCCACAAGATAATAAGTTTAAAGATTAGGAGAGCTTAAGCCAGAACTAATTGATGTAAATGAACTCCAATACAGAACAAAAAGTATCAAACGGCATTCCACCCTGTGAATGATGATTTTATAACGTCTAAAATTAGGTTACATCTCAGGACACAAAAGGATAAGAAAATCCACTAAGCTCAAATTACCCATGATGAAGTAAAATCAAATAACATGTTTACCAAACTGGAGTGAAGTTGCCAACAAATACAAAAGCACTCTGCCTCAACCATTTCCAAACCGGTACTTGCTTATCCCAGATGCCAAACTAGAGAGATCCCAACATAACATCAACTTCTCAACTATTTATTTGCCGTATGAAAAGTACATACTAGTAAGCTCGTCAAAACATTTCCATTCAAACAAAAGATCACAAACAACCAGCACTACATAATATCATCCTCTAATTGTTTTCTGAGAAAGTAAGCATATAAACCTTAGCTTTTCGGAAACAGATCACCTTCACTAAATCCACCAGAGAAAAATAAAATTTTCCTTGCTTTATAATTAGAAAATTCAACTCAGCAGCTATATAGAAGATCAAAGGAAAAGCTCAATGAATTCAAGATTATTGATTTCCTTCGAGTTTTAGGCACTTTCCTTTTCAGTAAAAAGGCAGATAAATGTAATCATATTAAAAGACGACGACTACATACATAAAAGAAATGAAAATTACTTACGGAAAGTAGGAGAGTTGAGGAGTATCCACCAATTAAAACGAACAACCGTTAACTAAAATAGAAACAAAAAGAAGCACAGATGATCAAGAGATGGTTATAAACTCTAATACGTTTTGCGAATGATAGGGACAAAGACAGAGACAAGAGAGAGAGAACCGCCTTGTGCTTGGTGCTTGGGTTTACAGCTTTACATTTTCTTATTATTGCTTGTTAACGGAAATAAATATTAAAATAGAAGGGGGCGAAAAGCGAGCAAATGGGAGAGTAGAGATGCAAGATTTTTGGGGGATGGGTGGGACCAGTTCGGTACGATGACATCTAATTTACCCTTCAGCTCAGTCCCATTTTCCCTTCTGCACATTTTTCACCGAGATACTCAGCAATCCTAATTGTCTCCTACGATTGAAGTTTCGTGTTATAAAAGCGTATACTTTACTACAATTTTTACATTTTATGTTTCTCAATTCATCTTATTTAACACAGCCTCAAAGTTTGAAAGTTTCCTCCGCTTGGAAAGAAAGAAAGAGGTTGAAGTTAAGTTCTACTTGTGTGATAATCTTTGAAATAATTATTTCAATCTATTATTTTTGAGAGTAAGTATATTACTTATGTGAGAATTTTCGTAATAATTATTTAAATCTATTATTTTAGAGTCTAAGTATATGTTAGTTTCAAATACTAATATAGTGTGTCTTTTATTAAAAACAAGTTATTTGTTTTGAAAAATTAAAAGATATCATTAGTAAAAGGAGTAGAATTACATAAGTTGGTGTCCATAATGGAAACTTAAAGAGTACAAGCACCAGGAGACTTAAGAAAGACCAAACTCTTGCTAACCCAAACAAGAACATGAAAACGCAACATTTAATTTTTCTCAGTTCATTGTCATTTTATAAATAGGTAAAAAAAATCATTCTATAGACCGTCGACAGCTCCATATTTTATCTAATTAGCGATTGGAAAACTCAAAAGTCCTTCAAAGGTTTCGATGGCTGTAGCATTTATTCCTTCTATAATTTGAACATCCACAGGTAAGAGTGACCCAATCTGGTTGTTCACATTTTCTTCCAGCTCTATTTAGTAGTTAATCGTCATTTGATAGCTTTTGTTATTGCCTGAAGATTGCACCAACCATAAAGGATGCACTACATGATATGAGATCTGCTTCCTTCTAGGTATTAGCTTTACTCTACACTTTATCCCTGTTAATCCTGCTTTAGTTCCTAGCATATGGATTGTTCATTTACATTTTAGAGTATGACTTGCATGATTGTTTGCTTAGAACGTTCTTTGTTTTGGAACTTTTTAAGATTCCTCTCCTTTTATTACTCCCGAGTAGTTATGGCAAGGACCAGAACATGCTACTTCCAGAGTGATTTGGAAGCTTGTGCAATAATTAGCACAATAATAGCCTCAGGAAAGTATTAGACTTCCCTTTGTATAAATAATGCTCTCTGAGTTTACACTAGATTAAATTAGAGAAAGAGCATATAAAAAATAGATGACCCCTCGTTTCATTCTCCTCCTTGCATAAGATATAGTTCCCATTTAGATTAATAAAAGGCAATCTGTCCATCATAGTAATTCTATCATTGACTATTAACCAAAATAAGAAAGTTGTATTGCTTCTTAGGATGTTATTTTAGATAACCTAATGTTAGGATACCTCTTGTTCACTACTATGCATCCATTTCTTGTAAACCTTGCTTGTAAATTTATCAATAGGCATATTGATCCATAGGTAGCAAGAAGGTAAGTACCAAGGGAATATGAGGGTTTAAGGTGTTGAGTTGCTTTTGAAAATTGCACCCATTTGGTTGATTAGTGCAGCAACCTTTGCCTTGTATTCTATCCCTGAGAAAGCTAAAACTGCAATTAGGTTTTGGTATAGAGGACCATAACCTGTCCATTTGTCATGCACATTTCCAATTTTGCAACATACTACGTTTGCCACCTCCTCCTTGATCTTTAATAGTTGAATAAGGAACCAAGAGAATGTTGATCTTCTAGATAGGGTCCATAAATTGTTCCCTTCAAAAAAGTAAATATGTAACCATCTCATATGTTGTATTTTAATAACCATAGCAACCACTTGAGAAGTGGATGACTGAGTGCCAAAATACTCCCTTATTTTTAAGGGAGCAGTTAAGAAAATAATTGGAAGTGGAAAATCTTATTTAAATAAATTAAATGGGACTGCAAAAAGTTAATGTTTTCAAATACAGAAAAACCCTAAAATATCTACATATCAGTCCTCTCACATATTGACCATCGGAGTGATTGAGACTTGAGTTGTGATTTTTACGATGACTCTATTAGCCACCGAGGTTAGAGATTGTGTTCGTGATTGTGACTGGAAATTACGAAGGCAGAAAGTGACATAAAGATTAATTCGCTTCCGCATCAAGGTTAGTGGTATAACCAGATTTAAACCAACAGTGGTATCAAAGTCGTTTAGCTTCTGCCTCGTTTTAGATTAACAATCAGTTTGTTATTATTCTGTTAACGAGTAGTTTGTTAATTGAATAGCAATTATGTTATAAAGCATATGATCTGTTATTTTTTTAATGCAAACATACTAAATGTTTAGACTATAAAAACCACATGATCGGTTTCTGATATAATCGCATGATTAGTTTATGCAGTCAGATTAATTACGTTCAGTATATGATTAAATGTTTTATTAAATGCTTCGTATGTTATTGAGGCTCACTAATGATATGTGAATGGGTTTTACAAATAATGAATTATGATGAGTTTAGTAAATTTATTTTTGCTAAACTAATTTCATGTGAAATAATTTTAAATGGTATGTCTATTTATTTTTTTAGGTAAATTAGTTTTAAATTTATTTAATTAATTAATGATATATGAATGCGTTTTACATAGAATGAATTATTATGAGTTATAAAAATTGTTTTATGTAAAATAAATACCTTGTTAATTTTTTATAAGAATCTATTATGTTAATTTATTTAACATATGATTTTTTTGGATTATGTTTCATGTGTATAATAATTAAATGGTAAAAAATTCTAATTTGTGTCATAAGTGATGATTATGAGCTTAGTGAAATTTTCGATCTTATGATATGGATGATGATATTTTTGAGTAATTTAATTATTCGAATATGTGCCCTAATGTCCTTATTTTTTTATATACTTCAAGATATGGCAACGAAAAGTATGGTTGGTGATTTGTCCACCACTGAGAAGCTGAATGGCACTAATTATGACATTTGGCATAGGAAGATTCAGCATCTTCTTAATGACCACGAGGTTTTGGAAACCTTGACCAATGACATGACTAAGCCTAAAGAGACTAAAGATATTGATAGTGATCAATATCAAAAAAATCTGACCGTATACAAGCAATGGTTCAAACGGGATCGTAAGGCACGCTATACTATGCTATATTGCATGCACGATAATCTCATTGGAGAATTTGAGTCCTACAAATTGCTAAAGAAATGTGGAAAAAGCTCAAGATAATTTACGGTTAGACATCCGCTACAAGGCTTCATACCTTGCATTTAAAGTGGATGCAATATGAGAATTACTTAAGCCATACTATAGTCGAGCATCTCTGCACTTTTAGCCCAATGGCTCAGGATATAAAAGTTGGCAGGCACAAGATTTCTGAAGAAGAACAAGTTCTTAATGTGATTCGTTCCATTCCAAGCAAACTTGATCATTGGGCAAATTTTAAGCTCTTGATGACTCATAGTGAGAACATCAAAACCTTCTCAAAAATTTCAAGGTACCTCTAAATGGAGGAACGTTTGAAGGTTCTTGGTCACTCCAATGTTGCTCTTGTTGCCAAAGTAGGAAAGCCCAAAGGCAATAAGAACAATTGAGGTAAACATCTTAAGAAAGGCAAACGCCCTTCTCAAACTTCTGAAGCGAAAGGCGGTGTGGTCAAGCATCAAAAGGCCAAGGGTTATGGAGAGAATAAAGTAGCACGACTGGAGTGTTACAACTGTAGAAACAAAGGTCACTATGCTTGGGATTGTCCTGAGCCAAAGAAGGTACTTACTTTCACTAATTCCAGCGAACTATATGTTTGTTCCCATGCATTATTTACTAACTCCTTTCCTAATTGAATTGTAGATTCAGGAGCAACTAAGCACGTAGTTCAAATTCGAGCTGGTTATGTGGACTTTCATTGATATCCAGTGAGTTCACAAACTGTCGCCTTTGGGAATGACAGCGAGGAAGACGTCCTCGGGATTGGGACCTATTAGCTCAAATTGCGTGGAGGGAATACATTACTTCTTCATGACACTCTCTATGCACCCAGGGTGCGAAGCTGTTTAGTTTCAGTAGTTTCTTTATTAAAACTTGGATTTTGTTTCAATTTTCAGTCTAGTTGCTTAGAGTTTTGTATAATGGTCATGTTTTCAGCCATAAATCTTTAAGAGATGGTTTCTTTATTCTTGATTTGGATGATATTTATAATAATTCATTGCTTAACTTAGTTGTTAATTGTGATTTTGATTCTGAATATGTTAAATGGCATGCTAGACTTGGTCATATTGGCCAAGATATAATGAACAGACTAGCTAAAGAAGGTCTTTTAGACTGACTCACAAAGGTTAAGTTATTTAAGTGTGAGCCATGTTTGGCTGGCAAAGCGAGTATGAAGCCTTTTGGTCAGGCATCAAGAGCATTAAGTCCCCTAGAAATAGTCCATTCGAACATATGCGGGCCTTTGAGTGTCAAAGCTCATCATAGTACTATGTATTTCCTCATATAATTGAAGACCATTTAAGATATGGGTATGTATACCTACTATCTCACCGCTATAAAGCACTCGATGTGTTAAATGCTTTGTGGCGGAAGTTGAAACCCAAACGGCACGAAGAGTTAAGACTCTCAGAACCGATCGTGGACGTGAATATCTCTTTGATTTGTTCAAAGAGTTTTGTGAAGAAAAGGGTATACATAGACAACTCACAATTCCTCGTACCCCATAACAAAATGGTGTTGTAGAGCGGAGGAATCAAACTTTACTTGATATGGTTAGGTCGATAATGGCTCAGGCTAGTCTTCCGATTAGTTTTTGGGCAGATGCACTGCTTACGACAACCTATATCCTTTACCGTGTGCTGAGTAAGAGTATATACACCACTCCATATGAGTTATGGAATGGAAGAAAGTCATCTTTGGACCATTTGCGCCCATGGGGTTCAGTTGGGTATGTGCACAACCCAACCCATAAACATAGAAAAGTTAGTCCAAAAGTTACTAAAATGGTGTTCATTAGGTACCCCGAACACTCCAAAGGGTATGTGATGTTTGGCAAACAACCAAATGGTGGCATGATTGAAATTGAGTCCCGTAATGTCAAATTTCTTAAAGATGAGTTCCCAAGTATCGGTGAAATAAAAAAGGACCTTGTTTTATATGAGTTGCAACAAGATGTACAATTGTTTATCGGTGAGGTCGGGGATTTAACCATTCACAATATCACCAAAGACAATACCACAGCTCCTCCAAATGAAGTAGATAGTTGGAGTAGTCTTACCACCTTAGAAGGTGAAAACCTGTTTATTGATTAGAATCAAACTGAGGATGAGGTTAGTCCTCAACCATTAGTCCCTGAACGTGAGGTTGGTCCAAATGTTCAGAATCCCACGCCTCAAAGGGAAAGTGGGGGAGATTCTTTATTTGAACAAGCAAATAACGAGAGTCCTTATATTAGAAGGAGTGAGTGTGGAAGAATTCCTCGACATCTTTTCCAAATTGAAGATGAAATTTTCATATGCACCCCTTTAGAAATAGAGGAACCTACCTCTTTTCAAGAGGCTATTGATTTACCAAATTATCAAGAATGGATGGATGCCATGAGGGATGAGATAGACTCGATGGCAAGAAATGAGGTTTGGGAACTTGTTGATCTTCCACCCAAACGTAAATCAATTGGAAACAAGTGAGTTTTTAAGATTAAACGTAGGGAGGATGGGGCAATTGAAAAGTTCAAGGCTCGATTGGTGGCAAAAGGTTTTACCCAAATTATAGGAATAGACTATGAGGAAACTTTTTCTGCTATGGTAAGATTTTCCATAATTCGCTTGCTTCTGGCCCTGGTTGCCCACTTGGAATTAGACTTATTTCAAACGGATGTAAAGACTGCTTTCCTCAATGGTAGTCTTAAGGAAGAGATATATATGGATCAACGTATTGGGTTTGTCTTAAAAGGTCAAGAGGATAATGTTTGTCATCTTAAGAGATCGATATATGGTCTTAAGCAATCTTCCAGAGCATGGTACTTTAGATTCTATGAAGCCATTACTTCGTTTGGCTTGTCTATGGTGGACAAAGACCATTGTGTGTAAGTCAAGAAAACTATAGAAGGAATTATGTTTCTCTCCTTGTATGTTGATGACATACTATTGGCTGGAAACAACTTGGAGATGATTAATGCCACTAAATAGTGGCGATCCTCCGTCGTTGAAATGAAGGATATGCGTGAAGCGAGGTATGTCCTAAGTGTGGAAATAGTGAGAAACAGTCCCAAGAAACTTCTTGGTTTGTGTCAAGAAGCATACTTCAACAAAGTCTTAGAACGTTTTAGGATGCACTGTTCAAAACCTGTTGACACTCCGGTTGAGAAGGGTCTAACCTTAAGCCTTGATCAATGCCCAAAAACAGATAAAGATGAGAAGAAAATGAGCATGGTCCCTTATGCAAGTGCCATAGGAAGTTTGATGTATGCCATGTTATGTACAAGGTCAGACATATGCTTTGTGGTTAGCCTGGTAAGTCGTTACTAGAGTAACCCTGGACCTGCTCATTGACAAGTTGTCAAGAGAATCTTGCTCTACCTTCATGGTACAAGTAACCTAGTCCTCTACTACCAGGGTAGAGACTTAAGGTTAAGAGAATATTCAAAAGCTGATTGGAGAGGTGATCGGGATGAGTCCAAGTCAACCTCAGGATATGCCTGTATCCTTAATGGAGGGGCCAAATCGTGGTGCAGTAAGAAGCAAGACTGCATTGCTTTGTTGACTATGGAAGCAGAGTACGTATCTAGTTGTCTCACTGTGTAAGAGGCAATTTGGTTGAGAAGCTTTCTTCAGGCTCTCGATCTCACCCCGAGAGTTGATAAGCCTGTTGAAATGCTTTTTGACAACACTGCTGCTATCTAGTAAGTGAAGGATTCGAAATTCCATAGGAAGATCAAGCATATCAAAAGGCGTTATCACTTTATTCGAGATGCTATTAATAAGAAAGAGGTTGACATTAAGTATATATCTACTAACAAGATGATTGCTGATCCCATGACTAAACCTATACCTAGAGATTCTTTCAAAACTCATGTGATGAGTCTAAGTTTGTGTAGGGTTTAGTTATTCAAATCAATCTTGTTCTTGTAATGAACATATTTTTCCCTTTTGTATTGAACATTTATGGAATATATTTTGATGTTTTTCCTCCTTTAAATGTTCTGGTATACAATTGCATGGTTAGGCAGATTAAACCATCACCAGGCTTATGATTGACCCTGTCACACGGGTAATCACCTCGATGCTTGAGTAGCATGTAGGATGAGACTTAACCATATTAACACTGACTATGTATAATATTGGGTTATCTCCTTATTGTGTTATATGGATGGTTAGTGATTGAACTGTATAGTCACCTTAGTATGTCTAAGAGGAAACTATGATGAGTCAAATGTGAAGTGCAATATTTCACATTAAAGCGTAAAGCCCTTAGTCGATTCACGAGTGTTAGGTCAAGCATTGAGTGTGTTGATCAAGTGGCTCGGGTTAGATTTTTTGATAAGATCTAGACTTATGATTCGTATGGTATATAATAGTGACATATCCCAGATAGTGGGAGCTATACCATGACACACATGTCATATTGTGTGTGCTATATAATGACCTTTTGCGGAGTGACAGTCAGCTTCCCTCTTTGTCACTGTGTGACCTCTATAGACATTTATGTCTGTACGATGCCCTTTGACTCAGAACTATGTTATGAAGTCAAGGCTTTGGTGTCATGACTTTAATATATTTTTCAAGGGCTAAGATGTATACGGTCTAGTAAAATATATTAGGAAGGCAATTAAGCTAAGATGGAATACCATATATGTCTAAGGAAGAATCCTTTTGTCTTTACCATATTAGCCCGGACAATTATATAGTGTATGTAATCAAATAATATTGTTATGGCATAAACGCATGTATGCTATTGGTGATGATCTCAGATGATTTGGGGCATTGTTAATGTGAAAGTGTTATGTTAATTAGATGGCGACTTAATATAACATTACTAGTTAATTTTTGGTCGCACACCTCATTTCTTATATGAAACGTGAGAAATAGATTGGTATGAATATGCTTTGTGACAAACATGGCTTATGTGGCCAAGTGGGAGTTATTGTATTTTAACGACTACAGTAACCACTTAAGAAGTGGATAACTGAGTGCCAAGATACTACCTTATTTTTAGGGGAGCATTTAAGAAAATAACTGCAAGTGGAAAATCCTATTTAAATAGATTAAATGGGACTCAGAAAGTTAACGCTTTCAAATATAGAAAAACCCTAAAATCTCTATATACCAGTCCTGTCACATATTGACCATCAGAGTGATTGAGACTTAAGGTGTGATTTTGACGGTGACTCTAATAATAGCCACTGAGGTTAGAGATTGTGTTCGTGACTGTGACTGGAAATTATGAAGGCAAAAAGCGATATAAAGATTAATTCGCTTCCGCGTCAAGGTTAGTGGTCTAACTAGATTTAAACTAACATCATCCAATAGGAATTTTTTCCTTGGAGCACTCTCCAAAGTATTTTGATCATAAGGACCTTATTGGTTACCTTAATAGAAATTATTCTTAATCCTCCTTTCTTTTTAGGTTTACACAGTTGTACCCATTTAACTTTAGGATGACTAGAACATCCATCTATTTTACCCATATAACTCAATGGATTTGACTAACTTACTAGAAAGGGGAAAATGAGTGCTCCAATGTATATGTAAGGAGAAAATGACATATTTGATTAACTGAACTCTTCCTCCAAATGATAGAAACTTGTTAGTCTATTTACTAATTCTCCTTTGAATTTTCTCAGTCAAAAGAAGGAATTCATTGAATGATAATCTTCTAGTAGTAGTTTCTAAGCGTAGATATTATAAAGGAGGGATTTTCTTACCCATACCATTTATGTTGGAAATACTAGTTTGTAGAAATTCTACAGTTGATAAAAGTATAAAGTGGTTTTTATTAAGATTCACCTTAAGGCCTGACATCGCAGTAGCACTTTGGGAGTATCTATCAATAATTTAATTGATTATGGATGGGCTTTACAGAAGAGAACTAGATCATTTACAAAACAAAGATGAGTAAAGGAAACACTTTTTGCACTTGGAATGGAACTTGAATTTAGGATTATTGGAGACATTAAGCTTTAGCAACTGAGATAAGGACTTCTATACTGAGAATGAACAGATAGGTGGACAATGTGTCTCCCTGTCTAATTCTTCTTCACCCCTTAATAATTTCTAAAGGAGTGCCATTAAAGACAGAAGCCTTGGTCTAGTTGACATATATGTCGGGAAAAATCAAAAGCCTTGAGAATATAGAAAAGAAAAGATCAATTAACGTAATCAAAGACTTTACTATAATCAATCTTAATAGCATAATTTAGGGGAGAATTCCTCCTTGTATAGCCCTTTAGGAGTTATTGGACAATTAGAATGTTATCAAGAATGCTCCTATCTTTCATAAATTGCGTTATGATTCGCAACGAGACAGATAACTCGCTTCAGTTTGCTTCATAAGAACTTAGCAATAATTTTATTAATGAAGTTTATGCATGATATTGGCATGAAGTTTCCAAAGGAAGAGTGATTAGAAATTTTGAGAATTAAGCAGATAAATCTTTTAATGAATTCCTTTAGAATCACCGCTTTGTAAAAGAACTTATGAACTACCTTACTGACCATTATACCAATAATAAGCTAAGTTTTTTTATAAGAAAAGTCATTTAACCCAATAGGTTCTAGGGCCTTCATCTCATTTATAGCAAAGGTTGTAGCATTAATATCATCATTTGAGATTGGTTTAATAAGCTCCCAAGAAGCTTCAGAAGGAATTTTGTTGGTGATGATAGATTGGAGGGAATCTATAGAGGAATAGGATTCATGGTTTGAACTTAGTATCCCTTTATAGAATTTAACTGCCTCCTTTATTATGCTTGCTTGATTTATAAGGAGTCTCCCATCCACACTAATTATGGAACAAATTTTATTAGTGTTTTTTCTATCTGATAAGGAATTGAAAAAGAATTTGGTTTTTCTATCCCTCTGTTTAAGATAGTTAATTCTAGCTCTCTGTCGGATGAGTGATAAGTGACTTTGTACAACTCTTAGATAAATCTCTAAATCTAGCTTTGCCTTTTAAATAATTCTAGAATCACGATGATTAAGAGATTATAGTAGAAATTGAGTGGCAACCATACTTTCTTTAACTTTATCAATAAGTGCTTGAGTGTGAAGAGAATAAGAGGCTTTCAACTTCTTCAGCTCCGATTTAATAACTTTGAGTTTTGGTAACAAATGAATTGTTGAGTGCCAAATATTTAAGTATACAATCTGTCAAATATTGCCATATTAAAACTCTTAGATTTGACAAGATAGCTATTAAATCTAAACGAATGATGTTTGAAGGTTCTCTGAAAAGGAGCATCAATTAGAATAGGGGTATGATTTAAAAATAGATGATCAATTCTTATCTATATGATAGTTCTCATACCTGAGATAGATTCTTTGAGATTTTATAAAAAATTCTTTTTTATATTTCTTATATTTTAAAATAAAAATTGTCTTTAAAAAATGTTTTAAGGTTTTCCTTCATAAATGCAACATTATGAATTTGAATAATTTTCTTGTAAATAGTAAAATAGGTACAATTAATCGCAATCAATAAATACTTTATCATTAAAATTTTAATGAAATTTTAGTAGGGATAGTAATATGTTAGATAAGTTTTAAAAATAGGATCTAAATCTTATTTTATTTATTATTTTATAAAAATTTTAAATCCCATTCAGTTAAAGAGTTGAAAAGTTCAAAGCTCTTTTGATACGTGGAATAAGGTCACTATATATATATATACATATATCAGTAGAAGAGAAAAAAGTAATTGATTAATTATTTCAAGATGGTTACCAAAAATGGAACTAAAGCTTTCATGGGTCAGTCATCAGTGAGTGTTCATGAAAATACTTAAAACCACTATGAGGAAAATATGAGAGAAAGATTGAACTAGATGGATCTTGTATCTGAGAGTGCAGTTGATCATAAAATGCAAAAAGAATATTTCATTGAGTACAGGAGACCTGAGTTTCGAAAATAGGAAACAAGATGATAAAACATATGAAGATTAGTGACCGCAAAGAAGAGAAGCAAATAAAAGTTAGATATTTGACTAGTAACATAAGCTTGTATGCGGTTGTAATGAAATACAAAGTTTAAGAACGTCCAGAGGCAGAGAATGACGCTCTACAGGGGTGACGAGCTGTCGACAACGATAGGCACAACATTACCCGACGTAGGTAGAGCACATGGCAAAAAAATTTGTAGAATTAAGTGCCTGTTTGGTTGAGCTTATATCAGTAGAGCTTTTGTCAAAAGAGCTTTTATCAGTAGAGCTTTTCTGAGAGGAGCTTTTTTAAAAAGTCAGTAGACTGTTTGGCTATCAATTAAAAAATAACTTTTTAAAAAGAGCTTTATAAAGTAAACTGTTTGGCAACATAAAAATAAAAAGTACTTTTATTAATTTTAACTATATTTTATTTTATAATAAAATTAT
>JANIIA010000009.1:25149822-25163530 GCA_027478495.1 Erythroxylum alaternifolium
CACTGTTCACAAATGCATGAGCATGAGATGTGTTGTTCTAATTTCTCTGATTGATCTCTCATATACCCGTTTCCTTGGTCCGACCCGTTATACGGAAACGGGATGTTACAAATATTCTTAGTTTCTTACTCAAATTTTCAACGCATTAATTTTCTTTATAAATTGATAATGTCTAAACTATATTGAAATTGAACCAACTCATATAAACAATTCCAATTTTTACAATGCATTAATCTTTTTCATAAATTGAAAATGCCTAAATTACATTAAAATTTCTTAACTCATATAAACAATTCCAACTTTTAAACCCAAATTTCTCAACTCACACAAACAATTCCAACAATTCCAACCATTACAAAACACACATGTATTGTGCATGACAATGGATGATTGGAAGTGGTGATTGGAGAGTAATGGGTGGCTAGTGGTGGCGTGTTGCACACAAAAGAGTGGAGAGTAACTGGAGAGAGAGAGACGGAACTGGAGAAAGAGACAATAGTAGAGAGTCACTGGGGAGGAGAGTCATTAGAGAAGAGAACCAAGAGAGAGAGAGTGAATGAGTAAGAGAGAAGTGTGAAAGAGAGAGTGAGAGAGTAGTAAAGTAAGTAGCAACATTAGGTGTTTTAATGGAATTTTTTCACAAAATAGTCTACAAATTTAAAGTTACAAGTCAATACTGACTAGTACCATATGAAATCGTTGGTGCTAACTAATACCAATGATTGGTACTTATATACCCACTTTTGTACCTTTTTTGCTAGTACAGTACCTTCTAGTTGGTATTGAATGGTATAATACGAAACACATAGTATTGCTACATCTACCCTAAAGAGAATAAATTATGTAAGAGTATATGTTTTAATGGAGAATAACCAAGAACTAACTAAATTTATTCCTCTAACAAGGCTTAATAAAGATGGTGAGTTGTATGAGGATGCAATTGTGGTAACCTATTAACAGAAACCATAACCACATCACCAAAGGAAAAGATGGAACTAATTGGCAGAACATTTCAATCAGGGGATTATTATGAATTGATGGGCATCACCAACTTTGAGACCACTGTAAAGGAATCAAATCGAGACAACCAAATTACAGAATCCTTAATGCAAACTAAGGACAACATCTCTAAATCAACTCTTGTTGGACATGCTCGAACTATTGCTAACACACCTCAAGATATTCCTACATTTCAAACCACTATTTATGGGGTAATGGAACTCCCTACTCTTATTTCTTTAAAGGAAACTCAAGTCACTTCTTCCGCTATTAAATACCTTTCACCTAACAAAATATGATTCGTCTTTGGTAATAAAGGACCCATCTTTTGGTATAAAATAGGCTAAGGAACAAAGAAGTTATTTCATCCTTATTGTTAAAAGGAAATCTAATAAAAGGAATAAGAGCTTATACTCTAATTTTGACTCTCTCAAATAGTGGTTTAAAGAGTTATTAAGCCCTCTCACATAATTTATGGTTCTTAATTTATATACTCTCTCAAATAGTGGTTTAAAGATAACTCAAGAGATTAGGTTTACTTATCATGTTATAGCATCAAGTGCTCCAATAGTTAATTTTGCATCTTTTTATTTTGGTCATCTAAAGTAACTACCAAGATTGCTTATACTTTAACTTGTATTAGGTTAATAGCTTTATGATACGCTTTCATCTTAATTCTTCTCCTTTTGGTCCTTGAAGGTAATTATAACCTCTAAATGCACTTGGAGAGAATGACGGCCCAAATATACAATAAAATTATAAAATATCAAGCAAAATACATTAAATATGGGTGTATAAATATAGTCAAATATGCATTTATCAATAATACTTAAATTTCTTCAAAAAATTTTAAAACTTGTAAAAACTTTTAGACATCTTTACTTGTTGATCTCAAAACTTGAAAATGTGCAAATATCAACTTCAAGTCTTGTCCTTTCACATTTAACTTAAAGAATCAACTTTGAACTTTTTTTTTTTATCATACTTTGACTTGCAACTTTATGTTTTAATATCATATATAAAGACTCAAAACATGTTAGTTATATATTATTTTGTTAGCATTAAAATTATTAGTTTTCAACTTATCAAATTCAATAAATACCATTCATCATCTAAATATAGGATCGTATGCTTTGTGAATGCATATTCACATCAAAGATTAAATTATAAATATTGAAATGCTTATTTAAATTTTTCTGAAGAGAATATGATTTCCTATATTATATAATTAGATGGTTATATTTAGGCTCAACCTCATTAATTGCTTTATAGTTAGCTAATATATCACTTCAATGATTAAAGAATTTAATACACAAAAATTGAGAATAAGAAATGAAAAAGAACAATATAGTAGAAATAAAGACTAAAAAAAGGATGCTTTAGGACGAAAAAAAAGTTCTAAAGAAAGTATTTTTAGTGAAGAGACATTTTATAGGTAGAGATATGTACTTTTCAAACTATTTATTTTCAATCCACTCTTCATTTTTCTTGTATTTCCATTATCAAATATGATATTCAATGAAAAGAACCATTTAAATTGCCTTAAATGTGACATTGTGAATATCGTATTGAAGTTCATCCTAATTTTCACATTATTACAATATAGTATTAATATCAGTCAATATAGGATATTATTTCAAATATTTTTTACTAAATTATAGACTAGTCCCTTAATTTCGAATAGTCAAATTTTAATGTTTTATTATAAATTTTATTATTTAGAAGGTAAAATAACATTAACAACTTGAATAATCAAATTGTATTAATCCTAACTTTTATTAGTGACTAATATTAAATCATCAAATATTTTTTATTTAACAATAAAATTAGATGGTAAAAACGTAAAATAAAAAGCTAAAATGACCTCATATCTTATAAAATAAATTAAACTTGCATGCCTATATTAGAAATCTAAAAAAAGGGTGGACTTTCAATAATTATGCCCCTGTTTTATTCTATTTGTTTATTATATTTAAATTAATTTACATGCTTATGTTATATAATTAAAGTTGATAGATGATGAAAAATAAATAGAGAAAGCTTGGATAATAAATTAAACACAAATATTATAATTAAAAAAGAAATATCATTGTACAAAAAAATTATACCCTATTATTTGATTAAAATCGAAAAATATTTCAAATTTTGATTTAATAACTCTATTTATTAAAAAATTATATTAAAATATTTTTAAAAATATTTAAACATAACATATATTTCTTTTCTTAATTGTCCTTAATGTTTCTGTTTTTATACAAGGAGCTCTAAAAGATAGATAGATTTCCCTTTAAGTAGTAGAATTTTTATGTTTGCCAACATAAAATTAATTAAACTACCATTTATTCATGGAACGGAAGAACTTTTAGCATCGGCTAAAATCATTCATTGCCAATTGAGTCAACCTAAAGAGTAAAGACAAACATTAAGTACTTGACATCGTGTCGATTGTTTCCCGAAATTCTTATAACAATACATGCAGCTTCAAAGCGTGTTGAGAAAATTGTAACCTTGAGCAACTAAAGCTAGCTAGAGCCATACATTTTACCAGTTATGAGTAAGGCAAAGGCCAATCTTTACTGCCCACATCAAGCAGTGAGCTTCTAACCAGCCGCCTATCCTCTTCCCGTGAAACCAGAGTAGCGTTTATTACTACATAGATTCAGTAAGATCTTTCTAAAACTGACCAAGAAATCACCTGAAGACCCCGAAGAAGCTTTAAAACTTGTCACTTCTGCTGTTGAGTAGCAGAACAACTCAAGGAAGAAGTGAGGGCGTCTAGATTTAACGTTTACAACAGCGTCATCTTTCGTTTGAAGGTGATTCTGGTGGCTTCCGGCCTCCACACCATAATCTTCTTCCTCATAATTCCGTTCTCTCGCTTCGTATGTACTTGAACGTGATAGTGAGCTACAAAAATATTAAAAAGAAATTAAAAGATAAGTTACTAGATTCAAGGGGAGATAGCAGGGCGCTGCAGGGGCAACTAAAAACGCTCTCAGTAATTCTTGAAAAAGTAGTATATCTCTCTCAGCTGAATGTAAAACAATATGCGTAAGTATGAGTTAAACAAAATCATAAGGAGTCATGTTGATTATCAAAGTTGAAGACCATGCCGTGAGGTTCGTACTTCTTAGGATGTTCTGAGGCAGTTGTCTTTTTCATTTGTCGCTTCTTCCTTGGAATATTGTAGTTTGTTGAGAGGTGGCGAATGAATTGAAGCTGCGGGTAGGAAAAACGTTACAAACTCGTGGTTGGAACTTGGAGAGTTTCTACTAACTTGGATTCATTTTACAACATGCGCAAGCATTTTTCAAGTGAAAAATACTTTACTTACTTAAAGTTCCTTGCATTAGCAAACATCCTGAAATTATCAAAATCACATCACATGCATCTGTTAGAGCTCAAGCACATACTGAGTCCAATATTTTGCTTCCACAAGACCATTATCTGGAAATTGATGATGATGATAAAGTACAAGTCCATAGATGAGTTTCGAATACGAGAGGAATTGGCAGCAGCATAATCTTCAACCTTACTTTTAACTGACTCAAAAGCTCAAAAGTTTACAGTAAAGAGTTCTAAAACATCTGAGTATAGTCCACTGGAGAGGCAGAACAACGAAAATCCTAACCAAGAACGTAGTGAAAAACAGAGACGAGCAAAGTGAGGAAAAGTGGCGTGCAAACCTGATCACCATCCTTGATGCCATAAATTTTGATGTAATGGGTGTCAGTAAGAAGCTTCTGACCATCATAGCACAAGCAGAAATCTCCCCATACTTGCGACCTACTCCATCCACGTTCAATTAAGAGACTGAGAATTTCCCATTTCTCCGGAAACAAAAAGCTAAATGACAGGCATTGAATGAAATTGATGGGATCGATTCAATTGGATTCTAATATACTGTCAAAAACAACAAACAATAATTAGTGTTATACCACGAGATCTTTCCAGGACCCTTTCTAGGCAAGTGACTGAAGACAGCCTCCACCGCCAACTTCATTTCTGCAATAGTAGCTGACTTCATAACTTGAATTTCTGAAATATTCAAACTAAAATTAACTCCAATACCTCTCAGAAACCAAACAACAGAGACATTAAAAATGGTTAAAAATATAAAGCTATTGAAGTCAAATACCAAAAGAGGAGCCATCCAATTTGAGAACTGTAAGCGTCATTGGCACCACGGGGAGCTTACTATAAGAAAAACTCTTTCGAGCACGTCCTTCGATGCCCAAAAAAGGGGAGGACGGCGCGGAGTAGGACCGCCGGCGGGCAAATGTCGTAACAAGTTCTTCCATTCTCATCATGTAATTGAGAGATCTAATCCAATTCTATTGTAAGACCTGTGGCCGCAACTATCCCATTAATTAAAGACCAAGATACTTGAGCTAGGAGACACGCATCCAAACTGAAAGCCAAGCATTCAAGTTGCGTTTTGGAGGGAGCTTGTGTCGGGGGGGAGATTCCTGGATTGCTTGACATTGAGGAGAGACTGGCACAGAAAGTCGACAGTTAGCCTTATAATACGGAGGGAATAGACCGTACGCCTCCCATCAAACAGATCAACTTTTGTTAGCTCATTTTACTGCACATCTACCGGAACTACTGTCGCCTGCACTAAATTAATACCGACTCTAGCGATGAAAATGCCCCTCAGATTCTCTGACCCATTTATCCTGTTCCTATCCTATCCCATGGCATCTCAACCATCTACTTATATGGGCCCCATAAAAATGAATGGTTGAGATATCATGGGACAGGATAGGAACAGAGTACATGAGACAGAGGATCACGTTCTATGAAAATATAGTTAGCAAAGAGTTGAAATCGTTCCTACCAGAAACTTCAACAAAAAATATTAAATGAGTTGAAACAAAATGGGAGAGTTTTGGTTTAACGTAATTTAAAAGAAATTCAAATGGTTGAAATTAAATTAACATAATTTAAATGAAATTAAAATGGCCAAATTTAAAAATAACAAATATTCAAATTTGGAAATTCAGTGAACAAACCTTAATTTCGAATTACTGATGTTATCGAATCTATTAACAAATAATCATTGGCGGTTGTTTTCTCTTAAAATTAAATGAGTAGAAACATATATTCTAAACATTTTTATTAATCAACAACTTAGATACGATCTTAAGTTTAATTGATTAATAGCATTAAAAATTAAGAAACTAATGAACAAGACAACACATGTATGACATGCATTTAATCTCGTTAAGAGTCTTCTTAGAATTTCCAACTCTAACGTAAAAATGACAATCCTAATTGCTACTTGTGATTAGTAAGATTGAACATCATATCTACCAATCTAGCTATAAATTAAACAAATTAATTCCTAGTTGCGCACCCTAGAAATCAATCAATTCAATCATAAAAAATAAATAGGAAGATACTTAATATTCATCAATGAAAGAAACTTTATTTAAAATCTCATCATACTAGACGATAACGAAGTTCCTTTCAACCAAGAAGAACAGTTTAGTTATTCATAACAAAAGTAAGAGCAAATGGAATAATAACAAGAGATAAGATCTCCATCTCTGGTTTTTATAAAAAAGTACGAAAATTCTAGCCTAAAAACAAGAAAAACCAAAGAGGGAACTTCTGCAAAAAGATAAAAAACACAGCAGCTACCTCTACGTAAATAGTAAAAATTCGTGAACAATTAATGATTTAAGCCTTTTTTATCCTCTCTCTTCCATCATCTTATAATCTTCAGCAGATACCATCCTCCAGATCTTCAAGTCGTAAATCTCCATCCATAAGGCAACATTTGAATTTCAAAATTATAAAAAAATCTTGAATGTGTCGGATCTAATTTAAAATCAGATCTGCAGAAAATCCTTTCCCTTTTACGTGCCCATGCTTAGTTATCTATTTTTCTGCCAATTGAGAATTCGATTTGTCTTCCTTTTAATTCCATCTTTTTGGTCCAATTTTATCTTCCATGTCTTGAAAATCACCTGAGAATAATTTAGAAACAAGTTAATCAATTTCGCACAATAATTTCAACAAATTAAAGAAATTTATCCCAAAATTAGTACAAAATTGACAACTTAACATTTACATTATCTATTAAACTTCAAACGAATGTAGTTACTATTTTGGTTTGATCTTTTTAATCAAATAAACTATGGTGTTTACGGAGACTGACATAGATGATTGGCCGTAGACAGGTCTCTTTTGTTACGAAATAATGGTAAGATCCGATCTCGTGCGTATAGCAAAACGAAATATATATGAAATTGTTTTTATAAAATTTGATTTTCTAAAAGCAAATATCATGAAATATATATGAAATTGTAATATATATGAAATTGTTTTTATAAAATTTGATTTTCTAAAAGCAAATATCACTTAAATTATATAACATGATCAACATATAACATATAATAAAACATGATTCATAATTCATACCTTATTTCAAATATTGATCATTTTCTTATCGTTTCCTTCAAACTATTTCTAAATTGGCTTATCTCAACCATCATTGTCGCATAAGTGTTCGGTCTTTAACGGTATCTACAGAATGTATCGAGAGAATTCTACAATTATTGTAAAGAGGTTTATACAGTAAATACTAACTGTTAGAGCCTAAGCCGATTTATAATAAATTTTGAACATAGTAATTTGATTAAAAACTAAATTATATTTTAAAAATATTAATTATGCCTAAATATGATCCAATATTTCATATTGATCCTTATTTATTAAATATATCATATTTAATCATAAAGTTTCTCAAACTTTACAATCAAGTCCAACTTGATTAAAAAAACCTTTTTTTAAACTCATTCTTCGTATGTGACCTATTAGATCCCAAATATATTAGCAATAGATATAAATTATAACTCAAATTCATATTTAAAATCAGACAAATTAAACTTCTTTAATTTATCTTTAATTTTATAATTAAACAATTTATGTCTATGAATTAAGATTAACGTCTAGCAATACATCATAACTATCTAATTATTTAGGAATATTAAAATAGTTTTGACAAATCTTACTGTACATAAACTTTTTGTATAATTCAATCATCTCATCATACAAAGTTTCAAATAGAAGTAGAGCATGAAAATAATATCAACTCTATTTGAGTCTAATCATGTTAGTTCCCCACCATTGGTAATTGTTTCAAATAATGATATTTGAAACATATTTTCAAAATGTCATTCTACCTTAGCCAAAGATTTTTTAAATTATAATAATCGAGAACAACAAAATATTCTCCCTAATTACTTTAAGGTGACAAATCCTACATTGATCACTCAATTACTTTCATATAGTTCATGTTATATCTAATGAATACCGATTGAGTTATCCTTAACTAGAATAGGCCATACGTAGTACTAAAATATAACAACACTTATATGAGATATTTTGGAGATCTTGAGTCAAATGATCATTTATACAATTATCATAATTAGAATTTATGTAGGCATACAAGTAATGTTCTAAATTGAATTTTCATATTGGATCAGTTTAGTGAACTGATTCTCTAACAAGTATCCACACGTTTATTTAAGTACCTCCATATTTTAGCCTACGAGATTGACTACTTCCTTCATAAGGAAGAAACATAATGTATGCTATTATTTTTAGTTATATTAATGTCCAATTTTAATAAAACAATGACAATAAACAATTTAGAGATAATATCTAAATGCAACATGAATCTCATAATTATGATATCATCATAATTTCATTTTCAATGTATATTTATCTCATAGACATTATCTTTTATGCCTAAATATATATAATATAAAGAATGTCCGTAAATAATTATGTCACTAAATTACAACCAATGGATTAGGTGTAGGGCATAAACTAATAATCTCCCACTTACACTAAGCCAAATGTTTAAGTATCTTATACCACATCTCTATATGATGATCATACTACTGCTGGGAAAGTAGTTTAATAAGAGAATTCTCCATGATTCTTTATAGTAAAACTCTTAATATTGCAAGCATACGGATTGTATCATTTAGTATCAAGGGTATCATTCCAACAAGGACTATATACACCTAAATAATTTGAATCGAACTTTGTATAAGGTACTAAGAATTTGATTTGAATTAAAATAAGTAATAGAAAATAAAAAATAATAAAATGAAACAAATAAGTAAATAAATAATTGATTTGCTAATAAATTTGAGATTGATCAAAGTTGAACACTTGGAAACTATTCTATCCTTATTTTGTTTTCCTTAATTTTGTTAATTCAATTTATGATTGATCTAAGATTTCTTAAGGTTTTGATTACTCTCTCTAAAGATCTAATCAAATAACCCTAATTAAATTCGATATTTATAGATTTGTAATCTTTAGATTCACAAAACTTATCCTAAGTTAGCTAATTAGATCTGAAGCAATCCTATGATAATTAATTTCACAATTAAGATTTCTCTTCAATTTTTGTTAATAAGAAAATTGTGGGTCTATTAAGTTGCTAACCTTCATTGCACACCTTAACACTAATTACTTGACTCACTCTCTCCATTTGTTATCAAGTATATGCACGATAATTATCATAAATATTCAAAGATATATTGAAATTAACAATAATTGTAGTTCACAAAATAATTTCAGATAATTCCTAATCTGGATTTAGAAATCCATAAACATGTTATTCATCATAAAAATCTGAATACATATCAAGGACTATAAATAAAATAAAGGGAAAAGAGTAAAAACTATTTGAAGCCTTGATCTGGAATGCTGGAATTTCCTGAAGCTCTTCTTGATCTCCATTTTGATCTACTTTGATATAGTGATTGCTACCTCTTTTTGGTGTTTTTCATGTTCTTTTATAGTGCATTAGGGTTCTAGGGTTGTGTATAGGGTTTCCCCACTTTGTTCAATGTAAAAAATAGCCCTAAAGCTCAAATCATGAAAAAAAAAGTTGTTCCTAGAATGCCTCACGTTATTCATCCTTCTCTATCTCGATAGTGCCTCCTGTCATAATCATAGCAATCCCATGCAATGCTTGTGATGATCATGACATTGTGCACGATCGTGACATCCTTCATGCATCCTACATCTTCTTAATTCTTTAATTTCCTGATTTCTAACACTCATAAACACATCAAATGCCTCTTGAAGAGACCTTAGCTCCTTCACATCCCAATGGCTCTAATGTTCTCGGATATATATATTTTTAAACAATACAAGGAACTATACCCAGTTTATTAAAGAGTTTGCTGATCTAATTAATCATTTCCACTAAATGAAAATGTATTATAGCTTGAATAGTAATTAATGTTACATTGGAACCTTTCTAATCTCATAATAATACTTTTTAAATAAAGTATACCTTAATCAAGATTTACTTCTAATGTTAATATCCATATAACCTTTAACTCAAATATAAACTTATACTTAGAATAATGGATATATTGAATACTTCACAAGTATAAGATATCTCAAATGCAAAACACCTTTAGTACATTATCTATGTACTTAAATTTTGAATAGATAAATAACTTTCTTGTCTATCTTTATTAAGTTGTTATCTTTTTATATCTAATATGAATTGTTCTTGGAAAATTATATTTTTAATAATTAAAAAGAAAAATTATTGTTCTCTCTATGAGTAATATGTCTCCATATCCTATTACTGAAGAGGATAATTATACTCCTACTAATCTTTTTATAGACGTGATAAATTCACAATCATTACCAGAAAAAACTCTTTGAATTCATCATAAAACTATACTCCTACTAATATTTTTATAAACATGATAAATTCACAATCATCACAAAAAAAACTCTTTAAATTCACCATAAAACTTAATCTTTCAATATCTCGAAGCCTTTTAACTATACATTACATGTATCAACAAAGGAACTATTTCTATTTGGATGTACTGTTATGAGCTTTGAACTTTTCAAATTTCCTCCTACTTCTACTACTTATCTTGAGAATGGTTCTCCTATAAGCATACATTGAAATGAACATTTTTTTCACTAAGATTTCTAAGATTATATTTAAGCTTTTGGATATCTTATAAACTTATATTATCCAATTCAGTTATAAACTTATTAGATAATAAATGCTTTAGCAAAGTATCACATCCCATAATCATTAATTTTGACCTTTTCAAAGTCTTATAGTTTCATATCTAATTGCAATCTTGTTAATTGATTTAATTGAAATTTTTTAAGGTAAGTTGTAGTACTACGTATAGCTATAGAAGAAATAAACATTGTATTATACAATATCTCTTTTTTTTCCCTCCTTATATAAGTCTATGGTCTTGTAGAATTTGGTTGTGGAGATATTCATTAGATAATCTTATTCCTTATAGATAATCAAAAATTTATATCTCATCACATCGATCTCATTGAAGTGCTTCATCATTTTTAATGCTTAATTTCTACTTAAATTTTATTTCATTAATAGATATGATTGTATTACAAAAAGACATTAGTAATATAATGAAATACAATCATCATCCTTTTATAAATTGTTATCATATCCAACACATCACATATATAAGATTTGAGAATTTAGTACCATCATCATTCTTTCACTAAACATTGATTTGGTTTTTCTTTAACCTAATAATTTTCATAAGTTTCATATGATTTATAATTAAAAGAATACATTTATCCTTGTACGTAACATATGATTCTCATTATGTTGATTTAACTAACATGACAGAAAGGATAGTCTTAGTTATCCAACTTTGTTTTCTTGCCACTTATGTTAAGCATAAGTCTCTTTGATTCATCACATTCAAACTATTTGTATAAACTTGGATCAACTAACTTTACTCAACAATCTATTTTTTATTATGCCTTGAACATTGTAATAATGTTAGATCCATATTCAATATCAAAAACTCAAAAATATGAATTAGAAATATATATGAACCCTATATCATGTATAGGTAAGAAAAGTCATGTATTCATTTTTCTTATAATAACAACTATTATCATACTATAGCAAATTCCTTCAATTGTAATCCATGTTTATACTTTTAATAGTCTAAATTAAATGGAACAATTCCCTTAAGGTATTGTATCTTTAAGCTCTACTTTATGCAACTATTTGCATTATGCTATTATAGTGTTGACATAAGTCTTATATGATGCCATTAAAGTTTATGAGTCATTAGTCAACTCAAAATGCCATTACATTCTGTCATCTATATGATTTTTGACATATCTTTAAAACTTTGTTACCAAATCCTCAACATGAATTATTAGAAAAATTGCATAATAAATATACAACCTTTCTATCAAACTTTGGGAACTTTTCTCAAATATAAACTACACCCAATAAATTTGGTTCACTAATAGCTTAGTATTACTATACTTAGTAAAGGTAATTTCAACTCAGAATGAAATATAAATGTAAAAAAAGCAAGTAATTGATTATATGCTATGTACCAAATACAATAAGGAGTTCAATCATGTATTTGGGTTCTGCCATTATTTTATTCTAAATAATGGCCCTCACTATTATTCAAAAAGATTACTCCAATCTCTCTAATAGGCTAGGATCCCATTCAAATTTAGTTAGTCTTGAGTCACTCATCAAACTAACTAAATTTAAATTAAGTAGATAACATTCTTATCAATCACATTTCATGTGACTTTTAGATCCCATAAGTGACAACTTTTTCTAAAACATTTCTTATATGTTATTCCTAACTTTGTTTCTAAATTTATATAATCATGAAAGAATTATTAAAATCATACAAATACAGTTAAGTACAACCTATCAATTTGAGATAAAATATATTCAAATTAAAAGGTTAATATAAGATAACAACTATTCCGATTAAAAGGATAATTTAGGATAAAATCCTTGTTCCCTATTTGGTTCAAGGAATGGAATAGATAAAGAATAGAATAGTTATTCTTAGGAATAGAAAAGATGAGGAAAAAATAAAATGGGTATTACTTTGTTTGGTTCAAGAAATGGAATAGATAAGCAATTCTATGCCAGTGTTTGGATTGAAAATATAAACTTGGAATGACAAAGGAATAAGTAACAAAAAGACCAAAATATCCTTATTCTTATTGTTATTATTGTTATTATTCTTATTCTTATTAATAATAATTTTATTAATTTTATTAATCTTATTATTATTAATTTTATTAATAATATTTATTATTATTATTAAATTCCTCATTATTATGATTATTATAAAATTTATTATTCTTATTAATATCAATAAATAATAATATCATTATTATTATTATTAATTTTCAAGTTATTATTATTATTAAATTAATTATTATTAATTATATTTATTATTATAATTAAATTCCTTAATTATATTTATTATTATTCTTATTAAATTTCTTATTATTATTAATAATATTGTTAATATTATTAAATTTATTATTCTTGTTAAATTTATTATTCTTATTAACTATTATTATTATTATTAATTTTCTACTAACAACTATTATTATTATTATTATTATCATTATTACTATTATTATTATTTATTTTATTTATTATTATGATTATTAATAAATTCCTTATTATTATTAATTTTATTATTATTATTAATTAAATTTGTTTATATTATTATTATTATTAATTTTCTACTAACAACTATTATTATTATTATTATTATTATTAATGATATTATTATTATTATTAATTTTATAATAATAATTATTATTGTTTTTTATTAAATTTCTTATTATTATTAATTTTATTCTTCTTCTT
>JANIIA010000009.1:25286116-25308585 GCA_027478495.1 Erythroxylum alaternifolium
TCTTTTGAACATGTCGGACTTTAGAGACGAAGCTCATTCGAGTTCCTGGGATTACTCTGCTTTTGTGAGGACATATGCTATGTACTTAGATCAGAGACTGGAAATGATAGTGTTTGACCGGGAAGGTTCCGGCGTTGGTAATGACAGTGCCCATGGTGAAATTGGAGGGAAAGGGGACTTCAGATCGCCGCCGCCGAGAGCTTATGAGTATAATGATTATGGAGATTATAGAGGTGAGAGTGGACATGGAAGCTATGGAATGACGAGGAGGTCGCGCTCTTATGGAGATATGGCTTATGCAGTTGGTAGAGAAGAGAAAAGAGCAGTTACTCCGTTGAGGGAAATGAAGGCTGAGAGGTTATTTGGGAAAATGGGGCATTTGCAGAGGCTGTTGGATCGGTTCTTGTTATGTAGACCGATGGGGTTGGCCAAGAACAGCAGGATGGTGATGGTTGCACTTTATCCGGTGGTGAAGGAGAGTTTTCAGTTGTATGCGGATATATGTGAGGTTTTGGCCGTTCTGCTTGATAAGTTCTTTGACATGGAGCATTATGACCGTGTCAAAGCTTTTGATGCGCATGCTAGTACTGCCAAACAGGTTGATGAGCTGATTGGGTTTTATAATTGGTGTAAGGATGCTGGTTTGGCTAGATCGTCCGAGTATCCAGAAGTTGATAGGGTTAGTAAAAAGTTGTTGGAGACTTTGGAAGAGTTTGTGAGGGATAGAGGCAAGAGACCTATGAGTCCTCAGAGAAAAGAGGAGGAGGCGCCTGCTACTATTCAGGAAGAGGAACCAGTGGCAGATATGAATGAGATTAAGGCATTGCCTCCACCGGAGAATTATACTCCTCCTCCTCCTCCTCCACCTCAGCCGGAGCCTAAGCCAGAGGTTGCTGAAGATTTGGTGAATTTGAGAGATGATGGGGTCAGCGCAGACGATCAGGGGAATATGTTGGCTTTGGCTTTGTTTGCTGGACGTCCTGCTAGTAATGGAAATGGATCTTTGGAAGCATTCCCCTCTAACGGAGAGCCTCTAGTCAGCTCAGCCTGGCAGACACCAGCTGCAGAACCTGGCAAAGCAGATTGGGAACTAGCTTTAGTTGAATCAGCCAGTAACTTATCAAGGCAAAAAGCAACTTTGGGTGGTGGGTTTGATCACTTGTTGTTAAATGGTATGTATGATCAAGGAATGGTAAGACAACAAGTAAATGCCACTCAATTGAGTGGAGGGAGTGCTAGTAGCGTGGCATTGGTAGGACCAGGGAAGAGCGCAACGCCAGTGTTGGCTCTCCCCGCTCCAGACGGATCAGTGCAGGTCGTTAATCAGGATCCCTTTGCTGCTTCTTTGACCATCCCGCCTCCTTCATATGTGCAAATGGCTGATATGGAGAAGAAACAACACTTGCTTGTACAGGAGCAGGTAGTATGGCAGCAGTATGCTAGGGATGGTATGCAAGGTCAAACTAGTTTGGCCAAGATTAGTGGTGCCGGTTACTTCAGTCCAACTCCTATGCCAATGATACCTCGTGGGCCACTAGTCAATGGTGTTGGGCCAACACCTGGGTATTATCCTTGACAGACTTTATTCAAATCCTATCTGTATATCAATCTCTTTTGCCTCGTGTTTATGATTATCTTTTTAGTGGTTTTTCCTTTTCTGTCATTTTAAAGATCACAATTTACGCACAAAAATGAGGGATTGAAAAGCGAGAAACTTGAGTTCATGATATCATTTAGCAGGGAGAATTTTATGTTTGAATTCATACTTCTCTGTGTCTTGTAATATTAGAATTTCTTTGACATCTGCGTCATTTCTTCTTCTGGAACTGAGTACATTTACTGTTACTTGATTGGATTGGCTACGAATTGCATCTCCATTTAATTCTCATCCGCACCACTGTTCTCTGGTACTATGCTTAGATGTTGGTATTGGATGATTATTTAAGACTGTTCTAATGGGCGAGTGAAAAGGTCGCTGTTCCTAGCCTTCTTTGCTTTTTAAGTGGTCTTGGAAGAGAAAGCTCATTAATCACAAGATTGGGTTCAGATTTTGGTATTGGCTGGTGTCCTTTGGTTTAGTTAACTCTGTTTTGCAACTCGGCCTTCTCAATTTGGCATCTTCTTATCGCTATCTATTAGGATGCAAGTTGTGATGCTTTCATTAATGAAATGGTAGATTGGCAGTGACTTGACTTAACAATTGGCTTTATATAGTAATTTGTGTTGGTCTGCAGTGTCTTGATTTGTAATTTTTAGAATTTTTGTTTTAATCTACATGATCATCTGGTCTAGACCAGTACATGACTACGTGCATTAAAAAAAAGGCAAATGGAACTGTGAAGTGATAGCTTAGTGATCTTATGGTAGAGCCCAAATCTCGAAAGAAAGAGGAGGTTCGGTTGAAAGCAACTTATTTTTATTACTAAACAAGCAAGCTAAAGATTCCTATTATTCTTTTCATCTTTTATTTTTTTGGGGTAAATTTAGGGATTTGATCCAAATCCAGATGCATGCTCTTGTAAACCAGATGACCCTATCGTGGGTGAAGCTAGAATATTCACCTTGTGAAGCCAGAGCCGGAATGTCTATGGTTTGGGTTTCTACTCATTAAACCAAACCAAACAAACCCAAATTTCCGCCTAAGTAGGGTATGGGGAGGGTAAGATGTATGCAATCATACCCGCATCTCTAATAGAGATACAGAGACTGTTTCCTTATAGACTCCGGCTAAGGTAAGGGCAAAACAAACAGACACAAACAAACTTCGACAACAAAAACATAAACAAAAAACAAACATAGGTTTCTACTCATTGAAGGGGAATATGTTTCGTTTCAAATTTAGAGGCTTTTTGAATAATTTGAACACTCTTTAATTTTATTTATTCAAATAGTAGTTGTACAAAGTTGATTGTTGTTGATTTCAATTAAATTATATTAATATTTTCTATGTATGAAATTTTATTTTAATAATTTATATGTATATAAATTTAATTATAAATTATTTAAAATATCTTAACCTTTTTAGCAATTTATTAAATGTATCTTAACCTTTATTTTATATCATTACAACTTATAAAAATATATTTATAACATTGTTAATGATAGAACTTATCAATATTCAAATGAATTTTATAATCAGATCAAAATACCAGGCTACATTCGCACATGGTTTTTTTAATGATTTTTAAATTTTTAGTTTTTAAAATTTTTATAAAAGATTCATTATGTCATTACTAGTATAAAATTTTAGAGCAAGGAAAATAAAACAGTACTATCGCAACATGATGGAAGATGCAACCTCTAAATACAGCAAGGGTCTTCGAAGAAATCCAAATTTCATTAGGAGCTTAGTATTGTGATTTTGTTTGCTTAGGTAAATTGTCATAAGCATTAAAGATTAACTTATTTTTAATTTGCGTCATTAATTTTAAAAATAGATACTTTATTTTCATTATGATACTTTTTGTATAATTTAAACATGCAATTGAGTTAGAAGTTAATTCTTTTTAAGCATTTTTAGCATTCCACTAAAAAAATACATAAATAAATAAGCAATAAATAAATTCAGTTTATTGATTTCAAACCAAGTAAAACTCAAGCATGGGGGATAATATACAATTCAAGTGTGGGAGAGGAAATCAATTCCCTATCTTATCAATATTTCATAATTAGTTTAATACGAAAGAATTTAAAAAAAAGTTTAACTTGAAAAATATCAATTGAGATAATTATTATAAGTTTGGTTGTTATTTTTAGTTTATTTGTTTAGGAAAATATTCATAAGAATTGATGATTAAGTTCAATAAATTTTGAAAATGGATACTTAATTTGCATTATAATACTTGTATAATTTGGACATACAATTCAATTAGGAGTTAATTCCTTTTAAGCATTTTTAGCATCCTACTAAAAAAAGAATAAAATGTGTAAATAAGTGAGCATTAAATAAACTTGATTTCAAACTAAGTAAAAAGTTTAAAGTTAAAGAATTGTGCTAGTAGTCATTTGAAATGATGACTTAATTGAGTAATTAAGTGTATTCTTGACAATGTGTTTGCTATTGCATCAAAAGGTTACGAGACTTCCAAACCAGCGTCTAATTGTTTTTATGTTAATTTGAAGTCAGTGACTTGTTTTTCTTTCAATAAGTGTTATGAAAATAATTAAAAGGGTTAATTTCATTAGATCCACTTGTGGTTTGGCATATTATCGTTATACCCCCTGACTTTAAAAAACTATCAATAACTCCCTATAGCTTTGATTTTATAATACTCGTCCCCCCTTTCATCAACTTTCATTAAAATCTCTAACTACAAACTTCAAAAATAATGTTGTTTTCGTTATGTGGCATTACACACTGTATGTGGCCCTATATGACATCATTTTAAAGTTCACAATTAAGGTTTGTGACAAAAGTTGATGATAAGGGGACATATGATATAAAATTAAAATTATAGGGTAGTCATTGATAGTTTTTAAAAGTTAAAGGCAACACTGATAATATGTCAAACCACATGAGGGTTCCGGAATTTTACCCTATTTGAAAGTTAAAGCATCTTTCTCATGTATATTCACTTTATACTATAAGTTAAATTTCATGGATTAAGTTAAAGTTTGAAGGATTGTGGAGTTGAATTAAACTGATTCATGACTTAATGCAAGTAGCTAAATGCCTATCAAATTGAGGAACTTTGCATTTGAATAAGTAGTGGATAATCTTGATTGATCTGATTGATTTTTTAAAATCATTTCTAGAGTTTCCACTTATTAAGTTAAGAGGGATGTAATTGACTTGCTTGAGGAAAAGAAAATGCTCAAGTATGGGTGAATTTTTATGATTTGGTAACTGACATGCATTATATTGTGTTTTTATGTATTGAAGAAGGAATGAACTCGAACATATTTAAGCCAAAGTAAAGTCCTTTTGGCATGATTTTAAGGGAAGAACTCAAAAGTTTGGTCAAATATAGACCCATATCCACTTATATAGGTTATCGATTCATTTTTTTCTTCAAGAATTTGCCATATGAATAAGCATGACCCAAATACATAGTCGTATTTATGCCCTTAAAATTATGTTTACGTTTTATGACAGCGCGTCGTAATGCTAGTCAAAATAAAAACTAGACTATTACTATAACAATAGTGAGTCTAAGTATATCCCACAAAGCGTGTGTACAAAGTTTATAAAATGAAATTAACAGTGTTTAGGTTTAGGGGGTTTTGGATTTTTCAAATAAAAAATAAAATGAAACTAGACTGATAAAAACAAATTAAAGAAAACATATGAAATTTGATAAAAGTGGAGAATTCGATAGGGACTCGATTCTTTAGTTCAATCTCAGCCTACACCCTAATTAAACATATTTTCTTGATTTATTGTTCTTAAACCTCTCCTAGCAACTATTAATCGTAAGTTAATAATTAACCTGATTTTTCCCTTAGTTTTTGTTTAATCAAGATACGATCATTAATTAAAACTAACTACCGAATAACCTAGGATACGATCTCTAGATTTAATTAGGTAGTAGCATTATGAATTAGGAAAACCAATTAAACAAGGCAATAACCACATATGATGTGTCATTTAACCTAGGTCATATCATCCCTAATGATTACGAATTATTAGTCTCTACACATGAATTTCGACATAACAATTACGGATTATATCAACATTGTAGCAATAGTTTTGCAATTAAACTATTTAATGAACGTACTAAAATTATCTTTTCACAATACCCAATGGGTTCCTACACTAATAACTGAACAATAATAAAAATCTAATTATCCATACACAATTCAAATCCATATGATTATCCATACATAATTCATATCCATATGCTTAGGATAATATAATCAATTAATAGGAGAGAAAAAAACAACAAAAATATGAAATATATTTAACCCGAGTCATCAGCGTCGTTGTCACCTCCGAACCGGTGTCGGGATATCTAGCCCTCTATGGGTCTCTCCCAGAAAAATACTTTAGCCCCTATTAATATGCCTACCGAAGACGTCTAGCTGCTCTCTTCACTGCACATCCCTTTGTTTTTGCCGCAAGCTCTCTATTCTCTAGTTGCAACTGTTCACTGATGTGACCAATAAATATTTTGTCCATCCACAGTGTTTTTATGCCCTCATTACTATGTGTTTTTATGTAAAACATATGGGTTGCATTTAATTCCTAGGTTAAACGCATGTCTGCGTTTAATGTAAATGTCTACATTTTACACAGGCGTCTGCGTTAAATGCAGACGTTGTCTGTGTTTCGCTCGTTGATCCACCTTGCAGCCTTGTGTTTTCTTCATATGTTGATGTCATATTGTGCTTCTCCTTCGTGTCACATATAAGTGTATGCGTTAAATGCAGACGTGTCTGCATTTTGCTCTTTGATCCACCTTGCAACCTTGCGTTTCCTTTATATGTTGAGGCGATATTGTGCTTCTCCTTCATGTTACATATTTGTTGTGATTTTACTCCTTGCTTGTCAACCTTTCATCATCCAGCCATTACTCTATTAAATTCACATTCAACCATGTAAAAACATGCACTATGAGTGTTGATTTCCAGCAACCCTCTTCTATGGGTTTTATGCTTTATCCCATTCTTTTATTCTTTATCTTATCTTCTCTTGCTCCAATTTTCTTCCTCTTGCTCCATAAAGACAAGTGAAAATTAATCTTCAGAAAATGACTAAAATATTGTGCTTTCGACTCACTTTAAATTCTTTCCTTCTGAATTGTGCCTAAAATCACATATGAGTCAAAGTGAGTATCTTAAGTAATTTCATTTCAATAATCGCTAAGTGTTATGGAATAATTTCATAATCAATTAAGCATTTATCAATTTCTCCCACACTTAGCTTTTGGTCTTTCTCGGGCAAAACATTAAAATTAAGCTTAAAGACCCAAAAAACAACATTTACTCAGTTCTCATATTTTCCAAGAATATATAATCGTAATAAAGATGAATGACTTTCAAAAATCATAGTAAGAACTTAACATTCTAAGCTTTTACTCATGATCAGTCAATATTCATCATCTTCAAAAACTAAGCAACCTAATAGTAAACTCAGAAAATGTTTTTAACTAAAATGTATCCATAGGTATACTCAACATCATTCATGGTTATGTCATTCCACAACTTTGCATATCATTTCATTTCTCCACCACTAAAATTCACATGCAAAATCATGAATCAAAGGAATTTTTTGGGTTGTAATGCGGGTAAAGGTAAGGTGAGATGTATTTGGGTCAATTAGCATGAAAGTCATTAAAGCTAGTAAAACAAATGTAACACTCAATATGACATCAAGTGCACAAGTTCACACTTATACATAACACGGTACTGTAAGCTATGACGAATGCAACACTTATATTTCACAACTCATTTCAACTCTCACACACAAACCATATAAAGCATATACCAATTCAAAATAATCACTCATATAATTTATGCCAACAATACATTAAAACCACAAGAGTGAATTTTCCAAGCCAACATCTACCTCATATTCAACATACTCAAATAACACATTCATTACAACTCTATGAAGATTCATTAATCATGATTAACTTTGCAAACTCATATATACTTCCTCCTTGATAAATTTATTTAAACAATTTTTTTCTTTCTTTCTTTCTTTTTCATTTTCTTTTCTTTTCTTTTCTTGTGCTTTTCTCTTTTCTTTCTTTCTTTTCCTTTCCTTCTTTCTTTTAACATTAAAAGAAACTACATTAACATGGGAATTTCAATGATAAGACATAACAAAAAATCCCAATATTAACCAACCCACACATATGTACACCCCCACAATTACACTTTTGTACATCCACAAACTCACCAATTACAAATGTTCCACTAGTTTTATGGCTTGGATAGGACATTTGTTAAGTATAAAGCATGTAATATGGTTGATACAAAAAGAAAGGTATAAAGCTCAAAGGGATTTATCAAAGGAAAAATCATGTCAATAGGATAGGTTATTTGGCCAATATAGTTTATGAAAAAGAAAGAATGCCTAATCATATCCATGTTAATGCATGTGATAAAAATGTAGTCTCGAATAGAAATTCAACGCAAAATTGGGATGTGCATATTATGAAGGTCACACATTATCAAAAGATAATGAGACTGATATGGATGTTTCAGTCTAATAAGGCTCAAAATCTCACTGGCTTTGTCTACCATTAGTCACTATTCTTCTAAAGATAATGCACGTCAACTAATCACAAGAGCAAAAGTACATGCCAAAGTTGCTATGAAATTCTCTAGTCAATTCATTCTCTGCTCATGATTAAATAATCCTATAAGCAATAGAAAACGAGCAAAATTTTTTTTGTTTGTTTTATTCTTTCTCTCATTTTGATTGAAAACTTAAAACAAGCAAAAATAAACCAACAAAGAAACACACATGCATAAAAAATAAATGCAAAAATTTAAAAACAAAGAAATTTACTTCCCTTGGGTTGCCTCCTAAGAAGTGCCTTTGTTTAGGGTCGGTGACTCGACTCTTTCTTCTCCTCACGTGAAAAAATTATGATCTTCTGATGGCATATGTGGTTTTTCAATGTGAGGTTCTTTAGGATAGTGTCTTGGTTAATAATCGTTCCCATTTAGCTTCTCCCCTATCCTCAAACTGTCAATCTCGATTGAGTCCTTGCTCTCTTAAAATAATTCGAATGACTTTTCACCTGTTCTTTTTTCACCTTTTTCTTCTTCGTTTAATTTTTCCAGCCTGCTAAGTAAAGATGAAGGGTTAGTCTTGAAAATAATTACGGACTCAGTACTTACCTATGAGTCAAATGGTGTATCATATTTTGCTTCAGGCTCCTCCTCAACTTCTTCTTCTTCACAAGCAATTCCTTGAGTAATACACTTAAGATTCTCATGCTCCTCTTCACTCTGTAAGGTTTCCGCGCTAATATCCATCAGGTACTCCTCAAGTTGATATGGTTGTGTCTCTTTACTTTTTGGTGCTAGGCGGTTGATAGCTTCCATAAATTGATCCGCCTGGCTTGTCAAACTCTAGATTTTACAACTTATTTCCTGTTGGAATTGCAAAGTGTTAGCAACATATACATTAAATAGTTCTTTCAAGGGTGTACCTGAGTCTTGATAGGAAGCTTCTGGCCTGTACAAAAATTGCTGTGTTCCTACAAACTATCATAGAAGTAATTCGGCTGATTATCCTATCCATAACAAAAGTTAGGTTGATCAGTCTAAACATTATTATAGGATTGAAAACATGAATTAAAGAAAAAATTACTCCCATCTATGTCAAATTTAATTTTTAAAATTTTTTATATAAACAAAACAAGAAAAATAAAAAGATTACGAAATAACTGAAAAGAAACCAATTATGAAAAAATATATACAAAACACCAATTAAAATCAATAACAAAAACTAAATACTGCACTCTCCTGCAACAGTGTCAAAATTGACAACTCGTCGTAACGTTGGTAAAAAAAACTAGACTATTACTATAGTGGTGGTGAGTCTAGATCGATCTCATAGGGAGTGTTCGGTTAGCTTATGAAATGAAATGAAATAATGTTTAGGTAATGGGGAGTTTTGGATTTAATAAGAAAATAAAATAAAACTAGACTAATAAAAACAAATTAAAGAAAACATGCGAAAATGATAAAATTGTAGAATTCAGTAGGGATCTGGTTCTTTGGTTCAATCTCAGCCTACACCCTAATTAAGCATATTTTAACGATTTATTGTTCTCAAACCTCTCCTGGCAACTATTATAATCGTGTGTTAATAATTAACCCGAGTTTTCCCTTAGGTTTTGCTTAATCAAGATATGATCATTAATTAAATTTAACTAACGAATAACCTAGAATATGATCTCTAGATTTAATTAGGCAGTAACATTACGAATTAGGAAAATCGATTAATCAAGACAATAACCACATATAATGCGTCATTTAACCTAGATCATGTTATCCCTAATGATTACGAACCATTAATCGCTACACATGAATTTCAACTTAAGAATTACGGATTATATCAGAATTCTAGCAATGGGTATGCAATCAAATGATTCAATAAGCGCATTAAAATCATCCTTTCATAATACCCTATGGGTTCATACACAAATAATAGAACAATAATGAAAATCTGATTATCCATACACAAAACATAAATCAATTAACATATGATAACACAATCAATTTCTAATGAGATAAAGAAACAACAAAAACAAGAAAATATATTTAACCCAGATCGTCGATGTCGATGTCACCTCTGAACCAACATCAAAATATTTAGCCTTCCACAAGTCTCTCCCGAAAAAGCGCTTCAACCTCCATACTTATAATCCTACCAAAGCTCCCTTTGTTTCTCCTTCACTGCCTAAACTTATTCTCCTACCTTACTATCCATCGATGGGAAAATGTCCAAGCTACTATTCACTCTTCTCATCTATTCTCACGCTACTCTCCTCTCTCACTGTGATTTGATTTGACGAATTCATGCAATGGACCCAAGCTACTGTACACACTTCTTTCCTTTTTGTTCTGTCGCAGCCCTCTAAGCCGTATCTCCTATCTCTTCATGCCCCTCAGCTTTGTTTCTCCTAGCCGCCTCTCTGTCACTGTTCTTGATGGGACAATTTAAGATCAAGGGTTTTCGATCCTCCTTAACTATTCATGTCACTTAACCTCTAAAATGTCTGCATGACAACATCTGCATTTCCGCAGGATATCTGCCCAACGCTCTCCACCTTCTGTTGTTTTGGTGCTGGATTTTCTTCATACGCTCTCTGTCATTTTAATGGATTCAAAAATTCATGCTTTAATCTTACATTTGTATTCCGTCATTAAATTTGCATGTAAAATTAATAGGAATACAAAATGAGCAATTAAACAAAAAAATAGGAATGAATTCAAATGAAATAACATATAAAAATATAGCAAAATCTATGCATATCATAAAAGAGATGTCACAATAGATAATAAATAAAAATAAGGTAATGAAAAGAAATTCTCGATTAGAACATGAATACATTTTTTCATTAGGTATGGATAAATGATCTTTCTATATTATACTATTCCATTTTTTACGATGAATCAATTTGATAACTCAGATATTGGTATTCATGATATTGATCTGATTCGACATCATCACCATAAAATTCATCCCATTAAATTTCTAGACGTTGTCATCTTTATGGGATTAAAAAAGATGCCTTTTTCTAGATGAAATGAAAATTGGATTCATGTAATAGGAGAAAGGTTTCTCATTCCTTAGCCTGAAAGATATGTGGCCATGAAATAGAGGGATTAAGTGGAATAGAATTCACTGGGCTCCATATATTCTTGTACAATAAAAAAGGGGTGGTCAATTTTGTAAAAGATAAGATCAGTAAATAAAACTTCACTGAAAGGAAGAACTTGCATTAGTATCTCAATTTCCATTCAAACATGGGTTTGATTCACACTCCATGTTTTAATAAATATTTATCATCCAAAAAGAGGGGAAAATGGAGTCTTTGTCTAAAGAAATGTATCAACACTTTTTCATATAAAAAGGGAATCTTTTGTTACAATAGAAACAAAAGTGATATAGATTATTTAAGAATCAAAGTCGATTTGCTTTATAAAAAGAAGATATCAATGAACTTCTATGAAATCGTTTCACAGGATTCAGCCAATTGTCTTGATCATGGGATATCATTGAGAAATAGGAATCTGTGTTATTAAAAGATTTCCTGTGATTATTTCTAGTATAGAATGAGTCAATCATCCACTTTAGTATCTTATTGAACAATACGATTAAATAACAAAAGATCCAATATTTAAAAATTGTATCGAGAATGACTGAAAAAGTGGAAACAAGTCCAGATATAATTTAATCATAATGAGAAAAGATTTCCTTTATGAAGAATTTTCTATTTGGAAGTTTATCAACTGCAGCTTTTGTTTTTATTTTTAATGACCTTTTTCTGAATCCTTTTTTTAACAAATTTGATCATATTCAAAAAATCCGCAAATGTAATTGAATCTTTTTTTATCATAGACTGAAAATAATGTTTATAAATTGGATATGTAAAAATGTCGAATTCATGATTTCGAATTCTACTTATATAGAGGATAAATCAAAAGGAAACTGAAAAAAAGTCGAGAACAGAAAAGAAGAAGACAAAAGAAAAGAAAAAGCCCGGAGATAAAGATCAATATAAATCCAATGGATTTAGAATGAATTCTTTGGTAAATCAATTATTAAATTATTTTCTATTTCCAGAATTCTTAATATATGTTTTATGTCTTCTATGCGAAAATGTTCAGTTTTCATAAGGTCTTCTTGACTGGTATTCAAAAGGTCTGACAATATACGTATATTGTACCTTTTTAGGCAATTATAGATCTTAGGAGTCAATTCTAGTTGGTTAATAAAAATATATTTCAATACTACTTGTTCTTCTTTTCAAAAAAAAAAGGAGAAATTGATTGTGACACATTCACTAAAAAAATCCTTTTGTAGCAAATCATTTATTAAGAAAAACAAATAAGCTTAAAACAAAGGCAGAAAAAGAAATCTTAGTCACGTGGTCCCGAACATCTACCATTATACCCACAATGATCGGCCATATTATTGCTATTTATAATGGAAATGAACATTTACCTATTTATATAACAGATTGTATGATGGGCCATATATATATATATATATATATATTGCAACAATGGATTATAGCAAAGAATTATTTACAAATGATAAGGACATAAACTAAATTAGAGAATTATAAAGATAATTATCTATTCAACTTCAACTCATTTGATCGGTTATTCTTACTTTTTAATATTTGATAATACTAAATAATAGTTCTAGTCACATAAAATGTACTAAACAAATATATCATTATATTTTTATTTTTAGAATAATTATTATTATGTGGAGTGCTAATTTTACTTTAAATTGATTATGAACCATGTTGCCACCCATTATTACAAGGTTGAGTCAAGTTCTCACCGTGTCACACAGCTATAAAAAATATCTTTCATGTTGTTTTTAATTCTTAGTCTACCCCAGTAGTTTCATGTCCATGGTAATTGGGAAGGTTTAAGAATAAAGATGAGGCAGGATCCTTTGACATTGAATGCTCTAAAGCATAATTAGGGTTTGTGCAATATGACTTAGATAACAACATAAAAAATTTGTTTGAACAGTTGATGGCAATGTCTGGTCATGCCATTCTTCCAATGACTTTGAGAATATCATCCATACATGGCCTATACTGAGGATCATCCTCCACACATGCCTTTGCTAAAACTGCTAAACACAAAGCCTCTGCAAGGGGCTATTCGTCCTTCAGACTTGGATCCATTAAGCTTTTCAACTGCTCGAAACAGCCACCTTTAGAATCTCCCCCTCCCAGAAATGCAATAGCCTTTTTAAACGTTTCTTCATCACTGTCATCTCTTCCTGAGATCAACTCAAACAACACAACTCCAAATGCTAAAATGCCTATCTTCTCTGAAACAGATCCTGAAAAATCGTAGGGGATAGTAGTTTTGCAAATTTTTTGATTTTATTGTGGTCGTCTCTGGCACAAACAAAAATAAAACCAATCAAAAGCAAAATAATAAATGACACCAGAAATTTAGTAACGCAGTTTGGCACTCTTTTCCTACGTCTATGGAGCTCTCACACAGCTTAATCACTTTCACCGAAGTACAATAGATTTACTAAGGTTTTACTGAGCCGACACCACTCAACTCTTGACACTAAAAGGATATAGAATTGCCTGATGAAAGGTTGTCTTTATATTATGAGATGTACGTAAAATATATAGAAGAGTTACTAGTGTTTGTTGTAACAAACTGAATACTAAAGTATATATAAGGATATACATGAATATTGAAGTATCTGTGAAGATAAACATTGAAGATATATACAGATTATTTCCTATTACGCCCCTGCAAGATGAAGTCGTGAGATGTGACATTCATCTTGTTCTGAAAAAGTTCAAACTTGTGTTGAGACAACGGCTTAGTCAAGGCATCTGCAGTCTGATCTAGTGTCGATATGTGAGAGATAAGTAGATGTTTCTGTTGCACCTGTTCTCTAACAAAGTGATAGTCCAAAGCAAGGTGTTTCATCTAGGAATGGAAAACCAGATTAGAACACACATACATAGCCCCCAAGTTATCACAATAAATCTTTGGCGCATCATGGGATTGAACATATAGTTCCTGTAGTAGATTACGAAGCCACATTACTTCTGCATCAGTGTTGGCTACTATACGATATTCTGCTTCTGTAGAAGATCTAGCTACAGTACATTGGCATTTCGAGCTTCAAGAAACAGGATTGTCACCAAAATAAATAACATATGCAAACGTTGAGGTTTTGGTGTCAGCATCTCCACCCTAATCAGCATCACTGAATGCTTGAAGCCTGAAATGTTTCGATCAATTCAGTTGAAGACCATAGTCATGTGTATGTTTGAGATAATGAAGAGTACGCTTTAGCTGCTAAAAGTGAAGTTCAGTTAGTTTATGCATATATTGGGTCAATTTGTTTACAGCAAAATTGAGATTTGGTCTTGTCAAGAATACATATTGTAAAGCTCCTACAATGCTGCGATAGAGAGACCCATCTGTTGTTGCTGAACCATCATCAAGTTTCAGGATTATTGATGGACAAATAGGTGTGGTCCACGGATTTTGCAATCTACCATGTTAAATTTAATGAGTAAATCATGAATGTAGCGCTGCTGAGAAAGAAATATACCATCAGCGTTTGGTATTAGTTTGATGCCGAGAAAATAAGAAGGAGTCCCCGTGTTTTTCAGTGAGAATGTCCCAGAGATATCTACAATAAATCTTTGAAGCTCGGATGTTGAGTTGCCAGTTAGTAGTAAATCATCAACATATACCAAGAAGTACATGTTTACACCTCTACATTTGTATATAAATAAAGAAGAATCACAGGTGCCGCTGATAAAGCCATATTGAATTAGAAAGAGACGAAGTTCTTGGTACCATGCTCGTGAAGCTTGTTTAAGTCTGTAGATGACTTTATGGAGTTTACAAACATAAGTTGGGTGCTCCTTGTTAACAAAACCCAGTGGTTATTGCATGTATACAATTTCAGTGAGATGACCTTGTAGAAATGCATTATTGACGTCCATTTGATGTAAAGCCCAAGAATTTGCCAAAGCCAGAGACAAGATTATTTTGATCGTCTGAGGTTTCACTACAGGAGAAAAAGTTTCATTGTAGTCGATCCCTGGACACTGACTGTATCCTTTTGCTACAAGTCGGGACTTATATTGAGCCACCGTTGCATCTGGATTCCTTTTCGTGCGAAAAATCCATATACAACCAATCACATTCTGAGCTTCTGTAGTAGGGACTAGTGTCCATGTTTCATTGCGTAACAGAGCATCATATTCCAAAAAGGCTGAGTCACGCCAATGTGGAAGTTTTAAAGCTTGGGTAATGGTACGTGGTTCCTCAGTATGTGGTAGAGGGTGACGGGTAATAACGAATGTTTTAGGTTTATGAATGTTGTTTTTTTATTAGGTTATCATAGGACGAATATTAGTTGATTGGTTTTATGGTGGTGGTGATGATGAGATAGGATCAGAAGTATCCATTGGTGAAGAAGAATTGGACTGTTGGTGTAGTGAAGATGAATTTTTTGCAGGTGCAGACAATGCTGTACGTACAGGTGGTTCCACAATAGGAATGATTTGGTGAGACATAGGTGGAGAAGACAATGTTTCTGACATGGATGAGATAGATGTGTTGTTAAGTGACTCATAAGGGTAGTGATCATCGAAGAACACAACATGTTTTGAGACATATACTTTGTTTGTGCTTAGATCAAGACATAGATATGCAAACTGAGTAGAAGAGTATCCAACAAAGACACACGGAGTAGACCTTGGTTGTAATTTATGCATGGTGTAAGGACGAAGCCAAGGAAAACATAGACATCCAAAAGAGTGTAAATGCTTGTAACTAGGTGTCTGATGAAACAGTTTTTCAATCGGTGTTTTCATTTGCAGTGTGGGAGTGGGTAAGGGATTTATTAGATAAACAGTCATTCGGGTGGCATAAGACGAGAAAGTTGATGGAAGTTTGTTATGACGGACAAAACATCATATTTATTTTGCAACAAGTAAACCCACTTACATTTAGTGAAATGATCAGCAAAAATTACGTAATAATGAAAACCATCAACCGAAACCATTGAAGCAGGACCCCAAACATAAGAGAATATTATTTCTAAAGGTTTAGAAATTTGCAAGTGAAGACTTGAGAATGGAAGTCTATGACTCTTTGCACACTGACAAGAGACACAAAGCTCAGACAATTCCAGACGTGATGCTAGCTCATGATTCGACTGAAGAAAGTTAAACACTTTATTGGATGGGTGACCTAATATGTGGTGGAGAACTGGTGGACTTGGGAAGCGGACATGAAAAACAGCTAGTTTATTCATCAGAAGACAAAGATCATATAGGTCATTGTGGCATGAACCTGTAAGAAGTACTGCCTGCGTCCGCAGATCCTTCACCTGAAAGCAGTTTGGAAAGAATTCAATGGAGATGCTATTTTTTGTGCACAACCGTTTAACAGAGAGAAGATTTTTATTGATTTTTAGTGTATGTAAAACTTTGTCAAAGATGACTGATTTGGATTTAGTGGGAAGATAGAAACTACCAGTATTGTCAATTGAAACTTCGTATCCATCTCCAACCTGCAAATTATCATCCCCTCTATAAGGGGAATGAATGGACAGATTACTCAAGTCATTTGTGACGTGATGAGTTGCACTAGAATCAAGAATCCATTGCCCTTTTGGAGATGATCCTATTGTGTGAACATTATTGGTGCCTGGAATGCGGTTTGTACACTGGGCAGACTGCATAGACCTGGTTTGACGCTTGGTAGGCTTTCCATGCTGCAGCCAACAGGTCTTAGCTATATGACGCAGTTTGTCACAGTATTGGTAGATGATTTCTTGCTGCTCAGACATGCTAGGCGTGACAAACGAGCTCTTAGGGCTAGCCTTGGGTACTGGTGGTCGGCTAGATGACGGACTGTGATTGTGACGACCATAGCATTTCTAGAAGCCTGATCACTATTTGCATGAGACATACACAGATGGCACCTGAACAGTTTCTTCCAGCCTTGTCTGCCATTCCAGAAAACGCTCAAAGTCAATAAGTTTTTCATGTAGTTCATCAAAGAAGATCGGAGTCTCTCGAGCACGAATCGCAGCACTAACATCTTTGAAATCAGTGGACAAACCATTCAAAGTATGGATTACCAAATCCGTATCATCTATTGGCGAGCTGACAATTGCAATTTCATCTGTAATGCCTTTAATTTCCTTTAAATATTCGGAGATGTTTCTGTTTCCCTTCCAAATACAAATCAGCTTTTGTTTTAGAGACATGAGTCTCGATCGTGACGTTCCTGCATACGTTTTGGCAAGAAGCTCCTAGGCCTCTTTAGAAGAATGACCAGAACTAAGAAGTGTTGTGATATTTGGAGCAACAGTGGTCATCAAGGCATGAAGGACAAACTGATCTTGTCGAATACATATATCCAGTTTCGGTCCTGTTATGACTGGAAGAGGAATTATTCCAATAACATAACCTTGAACATTATAGCCGATGAGTAGTGCACTAATCTTTACTCTCCAGATAGGAAAGTTTGCACCATTTAGTTTTGAATCAGACGAGAAACCAGTGTTGAACATAATCAAGCTTTGTGGTAGAGCAGCTTCAGTATTAACAGCAATTGCAGCTGTAGCGACAGATTCATTATCTTGAGACATTGTTAAGGCGAAGTGTGGCTATATAAAAAAAATGATGTCGTTAAGCTAGTGGCTCTGATACCATAAAAGGATATAGAATTGCCTGATGAAAGGTTGTCTTTGTATTATGAGATGTACGTAAAATATATAGAAGAGTTACAAGTGTTTGTTATAACAAACTAAATACTAAAGTATTTATAAGGATATACATGAATATTGAAGTATCTGTGAAGATAAACATTGAAGATATATACAGATTATTTCCTATTAGACACTATCTCTTAATCTCACTTTTCGTGAAAGATTTTCACACCCAATAATACGACCGACTCGTGTTAACCGCTTTAGAAGATTTTTCTCTACTACTCTTAATGAAAGACAATTAATAAAAATAATTAACGAACAACTCAAGTGATTAAAATAACTAGAAACAAAAACAAAAACACTTAAGACAAAAGAAAAGAACAACTTCTTGAAAAGTTAAGCTCCATTGAAATAAATCTGGAAGTCGTCGCAACAACAATGGATTGATTCATGCAGAACTCATAATCAACTTCTGCATAAATCACAGCTGCAAGAATACCCAATCAACGACAACATATTAAAGAAAACGCAGCAAAAAACCATTCAGCCTAGGTGACGTGATCTACAAAAATTCCAGCACAAAGATAACCAGCTGATTCTCGCAATTCCTAAAAAAATTTACAGCTATATTCACAAACCCATTAACCACACACAATCATGAAAAGTGTAGTACACATAAAAACTCCAATAGAGAACCACACACTATAGATCACTCACACTTCTCACAAGACTCCAATCGTAGGTTCTCAAAAAAAAACACAAAACACACACTCCACCAAGGCACTCACGCACACACCACTTCCCTAATAATCTGTAGATCTATTTTATTCACACCCAAAAAAAACACCGTTGTATCTTGTGCAAAATTCCACTTAATTCACCATGAAATTTACGGCAATACCCTTCTTGCACTTCAATCACATAAAAGCAATTTCATTCAACCCAATCTCTAGTCAAGATAGACATCAATTAGAGATAGAACTCTATCACAACTAAAAGATTATCCCCAATAGCTTTTTGAATTCAAGTCAAAAAAAGATACAAGATTAGCTATCATCATCTAATTAATATCTTATAGATTCAATTAATAATAAATATGTCAAAACAAAATCAAAAGATATATATCGTATATCTAACACAAGTGATTGTAAATATTCAAATAACCAAGAACAAAATGTTTCCACTTGAAGTATCCGCTGTGGAAAATTTTGCCTTGGTGGTTAGAGAGTAAATGAGTCCAAGTTGTGGCATCTTCAATATGGACATCTCAATGTGAAAGGATTGCAGCTACTAGAGAGAAAAGAAATGGTTCATGGCCTACCAAAGATTCAAACACTCGATACATGTGAAGGATGTATCTATGGCAAGCAAACCAGAAAGTTGTTTTCAATCGGAAAGGTGCAAAGAACTAAAGCAATTCTTGAACTCGTTCATGCAGACCTATATGGTCCTATAAACAACGAGTCATTAGGCGGTAGCTGTTATTTTCTTCTTTTCACTGATGACTTTAGCAGAGTAAGTTGGATGTATTCCTGAAATCTAAATCAGAAACATTTGAGAATTTCAAGATATTCGAAACAATGACTAAGAAGCAAAGTGATACCAACGTGAAAACACTTCGAACAGACAGATGAAGCGAATTTTTTTCAAAGGAATTCAAAAAACTGGAATTCAATGTGAGCTAGCAGCACCGTACACTCCTGAGCATAATGGAGTAGCAGAACGCAAAAACAGAACAGTGGTAGAGATGGCGAGGAGTCTGTTGAAAGGGAAAGGACTACCTAATTCGTACTGGGCAAAAGTGGTTACGATAGCCGTCTACTTGTTGAATCTCTCCCCAACAAAAGCATTCCAAATTTGCACTCTATATGAATCATAGAAAGGGAGCAAACCAATTGTAAGCCATTCAAAAGTTTTTGGTTCCATCGTTTATGTCTTTGTAAATCCACAAAATCGCTAAAAACTAGATGGAAAAATAGTAAAATGCATTTTTGTTGGCTATTGTAATGAATCCAAAGCATATAAATTACATGACCCTGGAACTAGCAAGATAATTGTCAAGAGAAATGTAGTGTTTAATGAAAATGCAGGTTGGAATTGGAGTAGCATCAATGTTAGCAATGGAGATCAGTCCCAAATTCCATTAATTGAGAAAATAAGCTCAGCCTCAGTCAATTTAACTACTTATACTCCAATTGAACTCAGCCAGCGACTACACCAAGTGCAACTTCAAGTTTGGTAAATGAATATTCAAAGGAGACGTCACCAAGAGGATTTAGATCGCTAAGAGAAAGTTATGAATTAGATGAATTTGCTCTATAAGCACCAGACCCAATAACGTATGAGGAAGCAACAGAAAAGAAGAGTGGAGAAAGGCCATAGAAGAAGAACTCTTGTCCATCCAAAAGAACTAAACTTGGGAGCTGGCAAATTTACCGAATGGAAAGAATGCAATAGGGTTAAAGTGGATTTTCAAGACAAAAGTTCATACAAATGCCAATGTTCAAAAATGCAAGGCTTGATTGGTCGCGAAAGAATATTCTCAACAACAAGGAGTTGATTATGATAAGACATTCTTGCTGGTGGCTTGATTTGAAACTATGAGATTGCTTTTGGCATTGGCGGCACAGCTCAGATGGAAGGTGTACCAATTTGATGTAAAATCGGCATTTCTCAATGGTGAACTTGAAGAAGAAGTATACGTTGCACAACCAAAAGGTTTTGTGATTAATGGGAAAGAAGAGAAAGTTTACAAGCTGAGGAAAGCTCTCTATGGCTTAAAGAAGGCCTCACGAGCATGGTACAGCAAGATTGATGCATATTTTTGACAAAATGGCTTTGCAAGAAGTGAAAATGAGCCTACTCTTTATCAAAAGAAGCAAGGCACCACTGATTTCATCATAGTCTGCTTATATGTAGATGATATAATCTACATGGGTTCAAATTCAGCACTTGTTAAAGAGTTCAAGTCAAGCACGATGAGCAAATTTGAAATGATAGATTTATGATTGGTGCATTACTTTCTTGGATTAGAAATAATGCAAGATGAATCTGGGATGTTCATTCGCCAAAAGAAGTATGCAGTTGATCTGTGTTAAAGAAATACAATATGTCCAATTGTAAAATTGTAGCTACTCTGATGAATGTGAATTAGAAGCTGCAGCAGAATGATGGAGCTGAAAATGCAAATAAGAGACAATTTAGAAGTTTGGTTGGTGGATTAATATATTTAACACACACAAGACTGGATATTTCATTTTCAGTTGGAGTTGTGTCAAGGTTCATGAGTAATCCATCCATGCAACATTACGGAGCGGCAAAAAGAATTCTAAGGTATATTGCAGGGACGTTGAATTATAGAATATGGTATGCTTATGTAACCAATTTCATATTGGTTGGCTTTATTGACAGCGACTGGGGAAGCTCATTGGGCGATAGAAAAAGCACTCCCAGAAATGTGTTTGGGCTAGGATCACATGGGAGATCTTCAATATGGACCTAGTGAGAGAACATACTCGTAGGCTTTAACACCACTCTTTAACCTAAAACCTTAAGGCATTAGGTTTATAAGTCCTTTCCACTTATATGTCCTTCACTAGTTTCATCTCTTTTCAATGTGAAATTCCTACTCACACTTGACATTCTAACAATCTCCGCCTCAAGTATGAACTTTCACATTAGACGTAGACTCCCCTTTGAGCGAAAGTCTTTTTTCTTAGTAGCTCGAGTATATGTCATCACCAAGAGTCCTTTTACTCTACTGGTCTGGGCTTATCAGAAGTCTCTTTGCTCTTTTTCGTGGGGAGGCAACCACGGAATCTGACTACTGTCTCCATACTCATCTCTTGCCGAACCATCGGCTCTGATACCACTGTTAGAGTTGATTTTAAGAGGAGAAAATCTACAGCACCAGATTAAAGAAAAATAATTAACAGTAAAGAAAGTGTTTTTTTATCACCCGAATAGCAAAACAAAGCTCGCCTATTTATAGGGTTACAAACAACTAAACATAGAAAAAATAGGAAAATAGCCGTTAGCTAACAAAACAGAAAATTATCTTAAGATTTGCCAACTAATCTTGAGCAGATAGTGCAGCATATTCTTCGTATATTTGCTGCAACCAATTTTGAATCATATCTCCAATACTTTTTTGTGATAATCGAAGTACTATATATAGATTGTCCATAATGATGTATTTAATGAACGCACAAAACACATAATGATCGACCGTCACTTTATGCATCATCGTGTCCATCATAATGTAGTTAATCTTGTTTATATATGAAACAATTGATTCTCTATTCGTTTCCACTAACACCATAATAACAATATCTACTTATAAAATACTATTTCTCTTTCGTTTCACTGGTGTGCATCGGAAGAGGGATTGTCCTTCGGTGAATGGACTACAAAACACAACTCTCTTTGTATTTTCTTTTAATATATATTAGTTGTTCAATTGTAGATATAGATAATTAGATCATTGAATTGAAATTTGAAAGTGAAAATTTTAAAACATATGTTTTTCTATAATTATTATTTATTTCCATGTAAACCAACAATCCATAATGTTCCCTTGCCAGTAACAGGTGCATAG
>JANIIA010000009.1:25331690-25342267 GCA_027478495.1 Erythroxylum alaternifolium
GCATGAGGTGTGGTAATTTACCACACCTAGACCCGTTTCTCAGGTCCGACCCGTTCTCTGGAAACGGGATGTTACATAAATACCTATCAATTTATAATTTAATTATCAAGTTACTAAGCCTTTACTAGTGCAATATAGACCTATAGTGATCTCATGTTGGTGATACTTTTTACAAAAATTCTAATGTTTTGTGCTTAAAAAAAAGAAACAAGGACAGGGGACGGGGGACGGGAAAGAGAAGTTATAAAGAGCCAATCTAGATCATCACGGGATAAGAAAGGAGCAAATTTAGAGACAAATAAACAAATTCCATCAATATTCAATTAAAGGACTTAAAGATTTTAAAAATCCATGAGAATGACTTGTTTTTATATAATTTTCTTTCTTAATTTTTATTAGATTTCTTTACCTTGGTATGAACTAAATTAAAATAGATTTAAACGGGATAAATTCCTAAACTTTGTATTTGGATTGATTCCTTAATTAATAAAAGACCTAAGCCTTTTGGTGAATTATTCATAATTACTTCTTATATTTGAATTGAAATTTTCTAATATTTTGATTCAATTTTAGATTTCATATATAGGGATTGAGAAATTATATGTATGAATACACCATAAATTGAATAATAAGAGTTTTATGAAATCAGAGAGATAGGACCACATAGATTTTTTTTTTATATTAAGAATCAAATATATCAAATAAAATTCATTGAACAAGTCAATATGTTATTAGAGTTTTGATTCGAAAGAGATCTCAATTAGTTGAATCTCCTGAAAAAGATATGGTTGTAACTTTACAATTTACAATTTCTACTAGATTAAGAAACTAGAGTTAATCATTGAATCAAGATAAATTTAGGCACAAAAAAGGTTGACGGATAATTATTTATCTAGATCTTGATTATTAATTGATTAGTTCATTCTTTGTCTACTGCTTTGACTTGTTATTTAGATTAGTAACTTTAGTTTCTTAGTCATTCTTTTAAATTCAATCATCCATTTTGTTAGATTAAATAATAGAAAGATAGTTATTATCAGTATTTATATTCTTCACAGTATCAACACTCATATTCATTAGATTATACTATCAGAATAATAGGTACACTTATCTAGTAATCTTTAGTACTGTGTTGGTTTAAATATATCACATCACCCAAGAATCATAGTCAAAACAACAAAACAATAGACAAAAATAAGGAAAAAATGGTAGAATTAAATTTAAATGAAAATCCTAATTTTGTTAGTAACTTGATTCGTTCAAATGATATTTAGATCTTAATTCTTAAATGAAAATAGCCTTAGATTGGCCTTCTAGGAGTTTTTGGACTTTTGATGGCTAGCCTTAACTTTTAAAGAGATAATGATGTGTCTAAAGTGTAAATTCTCCAAAAGTCACAAATATTAGGGCTTCTATGCTTTATATAGGTTTTCACACCTTTGAACATGGTCTAGGCGATAATTATGGCTTAGGCTATAGATATACATGTTTCTTCTTAAGTGAGAGACGTAGTCTCTAGCATGCTCATATCCTCAAACTATGGATCTTTCTATTTCTTTTATGATTAGCATATAATCTCTGGCACGAACATTGCTCAATCCATATTACTTTATAAATATTTTTCAATGCTATACATTCTCTCTCTAAGCCATGTCGTAGGTTAGGTCTCTTATTTCACTGAATCCACATCAGACATAAGCTAGTACATAAACATAAGCTTGAACGTATTCCTCTGAGAATTGCAATTTTTTTCCATATTTTAAAAAATTCCCTAATTCTTGAAAAAAAAAGAGATCAAAACATAAGTAAAAAAAGAAATTTGATGTGAAAAATCTTATAAAATAATAAGAAAATAGGTGCATGAAAGTTTCTTGGTTTTGCTTATAATTGTTCTAATGAGTTGTCAACTTAAAAAGAAAGATAAGTGATAGAGTATGATCCAGCCTTGAGGACTAAGATAATAGCTTAGTTTCATAAGCGTTCAATAAGAGGCCGTTTTCGATTATTAGGAATTTATAAAAGGGTCCGAGCCTTATTTTCATTGAAATATTATAAAAAATGATGTAAGGGAATTCAGCAAGTGGAAACGCAATTAGATGTATAAATATTAGCACAGAATACTTTAATTTCTCAATCTCACTTAGTACCCTGGTCCTACTCCAATACCTAGCCATCTACATAGGATATCCCCAAGACTCATGATGTCCCACAACCACTATAGTACCTGTCCATTGGTACAGGACATCATTGGAACTCAGGATGCCCCGCTACTACTCCATGAATAGATACCTAATAATCACTCACTCATATCTGAACAACTTATTAATCTATGGTCATCAAATGTAGCATATCCTAGACAAGCCACCGATTCTTAATTTTCACTAATTATTTACAACATATAATCAATCAATCTCTATTTAATTAACACATTTTCCATCCAATTAACAAGTAATACACCTTATAAAATGTAACAAAATAAAAAAGTGAAAAACCTTTTACTTCATTAATTATTTGTTAAATAAAATAAACATAATTCGTGCATGTAACTATTATTCATTAAATTTGGACTATCAATTAGCTGAGTTCGAATTTAATAAATAATTAAAAATATCATTCGCTAAAAATAATTTCTTAATAACAAAATGGTACGTTATTCTAAGAGTATAGTCTAAGGTTATCCTTACCTTAATTTCAGACTCAACTAATTGATAGTCCAAATTATTCCTTAAGCGGACCTTCAGACCTAGAAATTACAAAATTCTATTAAATTAATTTAAGAAAATTTTCAATCCAATTACACTTAATAATCCAACATTATTTCCTTTTCCTCCTTATTCTTAATTATAAAAAATAATATCCTTACTAACTTAACCACCATAATTACAAAAATACCCTTAACTAATTACTAAAATTTCAGATTTATCCTTCACTATTTGCATTTCCTACTTTGCCTGTTAATGCAACTTAAATTTTTCAAAAATTTCTATCATCTTGACCCTCTCCTCTTCTCCAATCTCCTCTTCTTTTCTCATTTTCTAACCACTTTTTCTCTAATTTTTAATCTCTTTCTATGACTTTAATTTGTCTCAAACAATGACAACAGCTATTCCAACTATAAACTAGTGTACGTTGATCAAAAATCACAAAAAAGACATAAAATAACAACTCCAATTTTATCTATATTTGAAAAGATTTTGAAGTTGTTAACCTCCACAATTTTCTCTCAATTTTCTGTAAAACAAACATAATAAGGAAGCCTACGAGAGAAGTTTCACGTGTAAGAGAAAGATGGTATTTTAACACTCTTACCAATTGGAAATAACTGAGACAAAAGATCAAGAAAGAAGTTGAATTCACTACTGCTCGCAATATTTTTCCAGATGTTGACTTTTATATGTGCTTAATAATTTATGGGCTGTTGGGATTTTTTTTTTTTAATGAGATGCTGGGCCGTTTTTATTTGCTTTGTGGGCTTTACAGTGTGTCCTATGCTCAACTGCACAAGAATACCTTGATCACTTATATAAATGCTGCTATTCCACAGCCTTATGGAAACACATTCAAAGTTTCTTTGGAATCCATTGTACTACGACAGACACAACAAATGAAACCAAAGCTTGTTTACTATAGTTTTTAACGCACTAGTGTATTACATTTGGAATGAAAGGAATAGCAGAATTTTCTGCAATGAATTCACTAATACGAAATCTAGTTTGAGGAATTTGATAACCAAAATTAATGCTTATGCTATTGCATGCAACTTGCTTGCTATTATGTCCCCAGGAATGTGTATTACATGGTGTTTATGAATAGTCCACTTCCCTTGGTCCACACTTAGTCTTGTCACTTGTATGGATTTGTTAGACTTGATTTGCTTTTGCATGTCATTTAACTTTGAGATCCAATTTCCTTTTAATGAATTCATTTACCTTTTAACTCCTCAATTGAATATTAAAATTTTAAATATTGACAAATGTTAGGTGAAATCAGTTCTTTAAGTTTAACCAAAGTCACTCAACATTTTTGTTAAATATGAAAAGATGTAAACACGAATGTATCGGGTCCAAAACAAAACCTAAAGGTCCGCGAACTTCAGTTCCAGAAGACTCTTTACTTGATATTTACAAAGTTCAAGTATATAATATTTTTCCTTAACCTTTGATCAAAAAAAGCTAAAGACATTAGTTCCATACTTTAAATATGTAAGACATTATATTGCAATATTCACAAAAAAAGATTCTGAATTAGGATCATGATTCATTCCTAATTGAGAATGATATAAATCATATACAACTTCATAATAGCTTTACAACTTTTATAAAGATAAAATTGATATTTAATTTAAATTTTATTTAGTTATATTAATATAAAACCCAAAAAAATCAAAATAAATTGTGCCTCCGGTAGTAAATTCAGCGTAATTTTGACTAAGTTGACCTTATTATATAACAAAATTATAGGTGGATCAGATTGTGTTTAACTAAGATAGCTATGGTTATACAATTTGTATATTAAATTGTGTTTGATTGAGGAAGAGATTAATATAATTTAACTAAGAAAATTTCTGACGAGTTCTAAATGCTATTAATCATATGCAATCGCCTAAAAGTCGTCTTAAAAATTTTCATTGATCTGTATGAATTTGCTTTTTTTTTCAAAGCACTTTTAAGTTGGTTCAATCTTGGATTGTTATGGGAATTTAGATAGAAAACCATCTTATTTATAATAATTAGTTAGGCTGACAGTAAAGTACAAGCAACTATAATTGTTGGGTCATCCACAAATCCACATGGATTCTCATTCCCTGCTTGTTAACAAATAGCAGTTTGGGGTGTGCGATCGGATTATGACAATTAAGGGAGTTGCATTTTTTAATGTTCAAATCAATACATGTAGTAAGCATAATTCTGACAATGATAGTAATGATGAAAATACTGACAGTCGTCCATAGCTTAATTTAAGGGAAAGAGAATTTAAAGTTTGAAAATTGTACTTTTATTACGTTTATTATTGTATTCTATTATTACAATCTTCCTTCCTCCATATTTATCAACCTGTTGAAGAAAAAGATGAAACAAAAAACCCTTTTAATGCATGTATAAAAGAAATTTAAAAGAAAAGTTTACAAGACATTCACTGCACAACTCATATATTCAAAGAAAAGAAGGTAACGAGGAATGGTCTAATGATGTAAACTCTTCGCTTAACTAAAGACTCTTCTTTATAGGAAGTGTTAAGTTTGAGTAACGCAAAAGGAGGTGAAATAGAAAATTTGTTCTATTGATAATTCTCTAGTCTCTTGGGCAAAGCTTTTTGATCGGATCAATCACGGACGTCTCGCTTCTAGCAGCAGTGTGAGAGTTGAAGCTACTAGGGAACTCAAGGGTTGTTGGGAACCATTGACTAATCAAGTATGTGACGACTCTTTATGCGCAAAAATGTACAGATTACGTAAAAACTTAAAACATCATATAGTTTCATATTTACATCTTCTGACACTTTTAAGGTGAGATTTTAAGAGTTTAGAATTAATTCGTCTAATCTGAGGTACGTAATATAATTATAAAAAAATAGAAACCTGACTGGAAGAGGTGAAGGCACGAGTGATGTAATTATGAAGAATCAAAATGTTGGACTTGGTGCTGTTATCGGCCAGAAGATATTTGCAAAAGCCAGAAAATGAAATGTATACGTATACCCCACTTTGAGGCCACGAACATGTGAGCGGTGAGCCCTTCACAACGTGAAAATCGAAAAAACAAAAATGGATAGCTAAGAAAGTTTTGAAACAGAGGGAATAGGGTAAAGAGAGAAGAGAATCTGTTCCCGAAAATCTAACAGCATAAAAAGACGGTGGCTCTATTCTAATTTCTAAATGAGAATGGATGGGCGTCTGTTGTACTGTCCCACTGCACACTCCACACTCCACACATTTATTAATGCGCACAGTAGCCTGAGTGACAGCTTTGGAAGAGATAGCAGGAAAGGAGGAGACAAATTTGCAGAGCCATGAATGAAACGCCCATGACTTGCCAAAAAAGAAATGTATTTCCTTTTTACCGTAAGATGAATAATTTTTCGTTTACTACAACTAAAATTGTATTAGGAATGTATTATCCACGGAGGCAGACAGTTACATTGTGTGGTGGGGCTGGCAAGGCAACCTGTTTATAATGTTGTCGCTGTCGGCCGTGTCCAAGCCAACCCCAACCTCTATTGTGGCTGTGAGGTTCACGGGGATCTTTGGAAAAGTCCAAAGTGAAAGATAGAGAGAGACTCTTGGGGCTAGGGGAAGCGGGCATGTGGATGAGTGGGGGACACCAAACTCTTAAATCAATTTACCCTTACCTCGCTTCCAAATAATTGGGTTTTTGACCAAAGAAAAGATGGTAAAAGAAACACAAATCTCAAACTAAAGCTTCGTCCTTTCTCTGGGTCACATTGCAACTTGAAAGGGAAAAAGGGAGTTAAATAGCATTAGCTTCTTCATTTCGCAAAATATTCAAACTTGGTTTCTCTTTCAGCTCCTCTGTTCCCCAGTGAAGAAGATGCCTAGGCCAGGACCTAGACCTTATGAATGTGTTAGAAGAGCTTGGCACAGTGATAGACACCAACCCATGAGAGGTTCTCTTATTCAAGACATTTTCAGGTTATACGCCTAGCATACTCAAGTATCTTTGATTCTCTTCAAGTGCGCTTCTTTTTCATCCAAATTTCCTTTTCTTTTGTTGATTAGACTCGTTAATGAGGTTCATAGTTCAGCAACTAAGAAGAACAAGGAATGGCAAGAAAAGCTTCCTGTTGTCGTCTTGAAAGCCGAAGAAATTATGTACTCCAAAGCTAATTCTGAGGTGAGGTTCTCTCAATCTGCCTACTCTTCACCGGCTTTTCTTTTGTCCAACCAAAATACTCAAGTCAATTTTAAATTAGATATCTTAAGATCCAAAACTATTTTCATCGTCTCATTTCCTTTTTGTTCTCACCAACTGGACTAAGCTTTTGCTTCTTCAGAGATTTAGTTGCTGTTGCTCCCTCAAGCTTGTGTTTCTTTTTTTTTATTTTTTGTCCCACTTTTCGCAGGCCGAGTATATGGACATTAAAACACTCTGGGATCGAACTAACGAAGCAATTAACACAATTATTCGACGGGATGAGAGTACTGAAACTGGAGAGCTCCTTCAACCTTGTATTGAAGGTATCTACCCTAGTTCTTTTTCCTTTCTTTGATGAAAATGTCGACCACTCAAATTGAGGTTGTCTCATCTAGAACAGTGAATTTTGTTGCTTAGGACTAGTTTTGGGTCACTTTCTCAGCGCCTGATGTCAATTTTATGGAATACTCTTTTGAATTGTTGATCGTTCAAAACATGTGGCTGGTTTTCTTAGAAAAGATAAGGAGGAGTTACTACATTTGATTGCACATTAACTATTCTTTTCCCTCTCAAAGGTTGTCACTATGTTCTCCACTTTGATCATGGTTACTGTAACTGCATGATGACTCCAGAAGCATCCTACAAATGTGGATGCTTTTTGTGTAATGATCTTCCTTGCATTTGAACACTTCTCAGCTGCTTTAAATTTGGGATGCACACCAAGAAGAGCCTCGAGGAGCCAAAGGAACAGTAATCCTAGGTGTTACCTGAGTCCTGGTGAAGATCCCAACAATACTGCTCCTGCCATGATACATGGCTCCATCCAAACAAATGACCCGCGCAACTTGCAATTTATAGCTAATTATTCTAATCTCATAAATCCCACAATTTCCAATCTGACCCGGTTAGCCTCAGAACCACAAAATCTTGTTCCCCAGAAGAGTCATAATGTCACCTCTGACAAATCTCCCTATGTGGCTTATAATAACCGTAACCAATTCTTATGCGTAGAAAATTATCCTGGATCAAGCTTGTGCTGTGTTTACCCCTTATACTATGGAGGTTGCCCTGAGACGCAGCATTGTTTTGGTACTACTACCAAGTCATTTCTTGGCGAATTGGAGCCTATAAAGGGTGGTATATCAGAAAATCTTTCCTCCTGCAACGTGAATGTTCCAGCTGATGGTCAGAAAGATCTTAGGTATGATCATTTGAACCAACATGAAGTTAGTTGTGATCTATCTTTGAGGTTGGGCTCTCTGTCAACTCCTTTTTCGTGCAAGGAAAACATACAAAGCCATGATGCTGCAGATGGATTTTCTCAGGAGCGGTGTAAGTTGAATGATCAGAAGCAAAAAGTGGATAAGGACGTCTCTTTTACTAATGTCAATGTGGACGATCCATTGCATTGCCCAAGCAAATTGAACCAACAAACAAGTAAGATAGACCTGACTAAAAAGAGCAAGGCATTTTTGAATCACCCTGTGGAGATTCAGCCATTCTTTTGGCCACCAAAGCTTCCGTGTAGTCATTTAACTGGTAAAATGGAAAGTGCAGGTTCATAGACCCCTGGTCTTGCTTCAATATGTGAGCTTCAAACTCATGAAATGCGTTGGCGAGAAATGGCCTGTTAAAGCATTTTTGGCAATGTAATTTGGTAGTTTAATGAATGAAAGTTGAGTTCCTGCGGTTGCTGTAAGAATGCGAGATTATATATCTGCAAAAAAACCCATCTTTGGTTAGCGGTCCGGATAAACTGATAGTATATCAGTACTTGTGAGTACAATGTACAACGAAAAGCTTTGTAGGTACTTGTGTGTACAATGTGCAGCTAATTGTGTTTTGGATGTATAAAGACAACTATATAGCCACTTCTGTGTACGATGTACAAAGAAAAGCCTTGTAGCTACTTGTGTGTACAATGTAAAGCTTTGTACATAGGCAAGTCGTTCTTGAGAATTAAGGTCAAATACCTTCATCCCGTGTATGTGCCTGAATTTAGGGAAAAGAAAATTATGAAATAAGTTTGATAACTGAGTTTTTTTCCTCTTGTAAATTGGGGCACATATAATACATTCATGATCTTACTATTACATACTCTGCAGCAATGAAGAGAACTTGAGCATTATGAGAACTAATTACTAGTCACTAAATGCCGGAACACCAGTCCCCGTTCTAATTAAAAGTGCAGAAAATGGATGATCAAGAAATAAAAGGGGCTTACCTGAACCTTTTTGCTAGCATGCGTGAGTGGTCATTCGATTATGTTGTGGTCTTCTCTTTAGCTGTAAGCTGTGATTGTATGTGGTCTATTTAGCTATTGGACTTGGTGATCAAGAATTTTAATTTTAGTTTAACTATGCTCCTAATTGGAATGTTGTGGACCTTGTAGCTCTTGTTTGCAAATTTGTCAAGAAGACTTGCCAATAAATAGAACATACTGGTTTGTTATTGTGGTAGGCTTAGATTTGTACTGTTTTGTCACTTGTCCACTGAAATAGATGAAGAAAGAAAGAATAGTCTAGTGTTTATCATCTTCCAGATGCAAACCTTACGGGCCACTCATAAACTTAACATCAGCCATGGCTGCTGCGGCTGACTAAAAAGGAAAATCTTATACAAGAGAACAATAGTGAAAATCTATCTGCAGTCTCCTGAGGGGAGAAAATGCAGAAACTGTCCCCTCTTCCTCCTCCAAATCCATAAGCGGTATATCAGCAAGAAACCTCTTTATGAACTCTTTACAACGCTCCTTTCCCCTTTTTTTTTGAAAAAGGAAAATGAATTAATAAAAGAGTTTTATAGAGCAGATAAACAACATAGAGTAGTACCCTTGACTAGCAAAAGTGACTATTTCAAAAATAAAAGGACAAGTTAGCTATAATGATTAACGAGGGGAGATAGCATTATAAATTCAGCCAGGAGGATAGTCTTGTGTTGCTTTGTTGAAGATTCTGGACAAAAATAAGCTCCCGTGTTTGCTGAAGGATCACAACCTTTAAGGTCTCGGTGGAAACTTGTGTGGCTGCAAATCTTTGGAGATTCCTTTCATGCCGTATATTGTACACACTAACGCGAGAGCTATAGTGTCAATCAGCTGATCATTTCATGTGTGAGGATTCTGGTATAAGACGATCGAGTATGACTAGAAAGGAGTCTCCTGAATCAACCAGTAGACATTTCGTAGTAATGTGGATCCAGATATCTTGGGTAAAAAGGCATTCAAAGAATAGGTGGTTCCTAGATTCTTCATTTACCAAGCACATCGAGCAGGTCTTATTAACCTGTAAGAAAGGCAGACAATCAGTAGTATTAAGTTTATTTTGTACTGTCAACCAGAGAATAAAGGATATTCTTGGTGTTGAAGTTTTGCACCATACTATCTTGAGCCAATCGACCTTGCTACCTCTCCTCCGTAACATATTTCTGATGTCTTTGTTAGTAAGTTGGTGCACTGGTTTGTCTTTCCAAAGAAAAGTGTCCGGGACCTCAAGATTTGAAGGTGTGCTCGACTATAGATAACGCAATCAAATTGGAAAATGCCAAGAGTTATCTTGTATCAAGGAATGAAGCTTTGTATGCAATGGGAGGATTGGGACACCAGGATGTGGGAGTGAAGAGACCAGTTATCCTTGGCTGGACCAATTGTCATACCAAAAGAAGATTAGTTTCCCATTGCCAATCTTGTTGGAAACCTCTTGCTGG
>JANIIA010000009.1:25408771-25427139 GCA_027478495.1 Erythroxylum alaternifolium
ATTTGGAGCTTTTGACGATGATGAGACGCAACCTCCTTCAGAATTACAATTTTGATTTTTATTGTTATTTTAAATTTGATATTGGACTCATATTTATTTATTTATAGTTCATTATATAATAATAAACATTGGTATATTTTTTATTTCAATAAAATATTTTATTTTTATTTATTATTATAAAATTTTCATTTTATTTATTATATTCCGGTTTTATAGCGGTTCACTACCGATTGAACCTCTAAACCTTAAACCTTTCTTTCGACCGGTTCGATGTCCGGTCCGGTTTTTAAAACATTGAAAATTACAGATTCTACCCCCTACATTTATGATGAACGGCTGGCAAAGGAAAGGCATCAGTCATGTAAATCTTTGAACATTATAGCTTGTTAATGGGCTTGGACTTAAACCAGGAGGGATTAGCTAATTACCCCTGATCTATGAATCGGAGCACTGTCACTGTGAGACACCTTTGAGAACCGAGAAATCTTCTTCTCAGCCAAAGAAAAGATGATGATTTTTACCTGATGATTAACAGGAAAAAAACGCTTAAATGAAGAACATTTTGATGCAAGCTTGACTTCAGACAACGTAAGTAAATTCCTCAAGAGCCATTAGTTAGGTTAAAGGCAAAACCATTCTAAACTAATCCCCATTATTTTAATCAAATCTACTCCAAAACTAAGTTGAAAATTGTATCGCTTGAAAAAGACTAACCTAATTTATATCTTAAATTGTACTGTACTTGCCAACTTTTGAAAAGAGTCGGTCTTCCTCCAGATTATGCCAAACGCACAAACGAGAGCTTGGACCCAATCACCTTTGGTCTCCAACTTCACAACTTGCTTATAAAATAACAATTCTCGAGGCTCTAAAGTCATCTTACAAATGTCTTTTATACTTGTACCACTCGGTCCAATGAAATTATCATTTTGACAGGATGGCGTATGCCTTGAGTGTCACTACACATTGCTGAAAAAGAACTCACACCATATGCCCATTATTCTCTGATTTATTTGCTATTGTTTTGTTGGGGCCAAAACGAGAATTCAACTGTAAATAAAATCGTGCTTGTGCTTCGCTTGCACATGTTAACGCCCGTATTTCCGGTAACGTTAGTCTAATAGAGCATCCGAAACGGCTAAAATCCACCAAACTCATTATAGTTGTGACGTCACTCGCTTAAATAAATGCTACGTCATTACACTCAATGATAATAGGATTTTATTAATAGATCAAAACGTAAAATGTCAAAAGACAAACTATATCAAAAAGTATCATCTTCGCGGAAAAGAAAATAACTTTAACGACACATCATGTTTGAATTTAGAAAATGATAATTAATAAAAAATAAAATAAAACCATAGTTGAAAAGTACATCGATTAATATCATTTACACTAAAACCATCATGTCACTATAATTAATTGATGGCGTATCAATCTTATAATAAATTAAAAATCTATAGTTTCTGTTTTTCTTTTACAGAACTAAATGACAAGTTATGCTTATCTCCTCCATTTTCTTTTACAAACTAAAACTCGTATGATTATATAATAAATGAAATCATTTGATATTTTCAATTTCAAAATGCCTATTTGATATTATACTACAACAGTGCCATGTGACAAAAGACGCTTTTCATGTGGCCAACCCGTAAAATCCTGTGCTTCTTCTGCCATCCAACTTAAAGGTTACATGTAATTAATGACGCAAACGTCCAGTTGGCTGTGTATTTGTATTTTGTTTAATATTGGGCTAAGAAAGGACTAGTTGGTACTTGTTACTTAGTTTCCTCGGTGCAAAAGATTTTAGATTCAAACAATCACTCAAAATAATATGCGAAACGTAGCAGTAAAGCATAACTTTTTCGAATGTAACCACATAAAAGGATTAAATTATTTATCCCAACAATAAAAAAAAGCTCTGACTTTAAATCCCAAGAAGGGCAGGGATTCACGAGGACGAAGAAAGAAAAGGTCAAAAGAAGATTATCCTACAAAATCCTGCCAAAGATTCGTGTAATGCTATGATAAAAGGATGATGAAGAAGAAGAAGAAGAGTGGCATACCGAAAAGCCGAGTCCTTCAATTTTGTGACTGAATGTGGCCTTTCGTTGTCTCTTGGGATTATTAAATAACAATATAAGGATGCTGTCTAGGTCTAGCTAGCCCACTCATGATCATGATACATCTGTCGTATTTAACTCGTCCGATCGCAGATTAATAAATAAAACAAATACTGCTGAGCTGTGATTTGGGTAAATAATTCATATATTCTTCCGGCACCATCCTTTTCTTAAACTGATCCCATGTGCCGTATCCTTGAAATTAATTAATGCCATGCCCATCCCAAATTTCTTACCATTTTGCTTCTTACACAGTTACTGTGGGACCACCATTTCTCAGCTAGCAAAACCTGTCTCGTAGACTAAGTCAAAGTGACATAAAATCCCGTACAATTACGGATCAAGTTTATATTTTCTGTCACCGTCAAAAAAATAAAAGTTTATATTTTCTGTCCGCACCTACCTTATTTTATAAGCATAAATTTATTCTGAGTTTTATTTATTAAATGAATAAATGTTCTTAAAATAGGATAAGTATAGAGTAATTAAAACAAATGATCTGTTACTATATCAATAGACAATACTAACGATTTTTTTAGGTCAAGTTTCTCAACATTATGATACGAATGTTTGTGACTCTTGGCTATCTAAATAGCGTAATTAATATTTATAACAATTATTTGGTGACTTCTATAATAATTATACTTAAATAGTTTTGTCCATTATTAATGGATAATTTATAACATATAAAAATAATTTTTAAGTACTATTGATTATAATAATTAGGAGGATTATTAAGAGATATTTATGTTTTATATTTCTATTATAATTTTTAGTTTTTATTTTTAAATAAAGTAAAATTCGTTTAGTTGTTAATTACTTATAATAATAAAATATTATATAAATTTTAAAAATAAAATTAATTTTAGTAATTAAGTAAGTAAAAATTTAAAATTTACTCTGTTTTCTTTGGTCGAGAAATAATATATAGAATTAATTCCTTCAATAAATAATTGAAATAGTTAGTATTAGAATTAAAGTCCTTCCTAGATAACTTTTTTTTAATATTTCATGTCATTTAAATTCATTTTTTTATTTCCTATACACACTAACTAATGGTCTATATGACAATTATTATATGCTTAATTTAATTAACATTAATTTTTAATTTTTAATTACCTTTGGGGAAGGCCTTGTGTAAAAGGTGTAAGGAAGTCTTGGGATTTGAATTCATAACTTTCAGTTCCAAAAGATTCCTCAAATCCTTGTACTGAGGATAAGGCATGTTTGGGATTCCTGCTCATGATTTTAGTTCAAGGACTCTATTTGAGAATCCTACTTTAACCAGTCAAGTCACACATCTCAAAGTTGTCCACTTCAATTTCTGATAGATTGGCCGTTGGATCTTTTGCTAAAATAAATTCAATAATCAAAACGATATATTATGTTTCATTTTTTAAATAAGCAAACAAAAACTTTTGTTTTAATAATTTTATGCTTATTTAGTCTAACTTTTCATAAAGATTCTCAATTAAGTTTGTGAGGTTTATTTTTTTAATTTCATAAATTAGAGTGTTTTTTATAAACTTAACATATTAATGACTCAAAATCTTGTTTAATTTATTTTTATTATCTTAATAAAATTTTATTAGTTTAGTTTTGACCTAATTTTAATTTTATAAGCAATTCGTTTAAAATTTTAAGGTTAATTTTGATAAATTAAATTAAAAAATAGAAAATTATGGATTAAAATGCACGAGACAAAGACAAAAGGATTGATTTGGTTAATAAAGTAAAATATAGGATAATAAATTATAATTTTTAATATATAACTTTAAGTAAATTCTCAAATTTTGGTCAAACTTTATTTTTTAACACGTTAATACTTGAATTCTCACTCTCATCCGGTAGCACGGTCAAGAGTATGCTGCAAGCCTAAGGGACATGTATCTAATGATTTTTACTTTTTAGCATTCAATGAAAAACATGTATCCTGAGTTTCCAGAAACAATAATAAAGGAGCTAATTTCTCAGACCAATTATGAGGGAGCAAAACATGCGTGCGGTATCAATATTTTATTTTCCAGAAAAGATTAATTTTCAGAAAGCACAAAAGAAAGGGGCAGCTTCAACTTTTCAGAAAACTAAAACAAACTCTATTCAATATTAGGCAAATACATTAAAATAAAGTAAATTTTATAGTTTCCCGATTCTATCTCAATAATTAAATAATGCCTTCCTCCTACTTATAGAGAAAGACAAGAGAGTTTAATTCATATTAAAATTAAACTTCTTAATTTTAATTAAAATCAAACTCTAATTATAATTTAATTTTAATAAAATCAAATATATCATATTTGATATTTGAAAATTTTTAAACTTCACAATTAAATTCAACTTAATTTAATTAATCTTCTCTTTTTAACTACTTTTTTATATATGACTCATTAAATTTATAATATGACGGCAATGATTATAAATTAAAACAATAATTAGATAAATTACAAATTTTAATTCATGATTAATTCTCCAATTAAATAATTTATAATCGTAGATAAATTGATGTCTCATAACACATAATGACTACCTAAATATTGAGAATGTTAAAGTGGTTTGACCCAATCTACCTATAGATACTTACGATGTATAATTTAATCTTTTCGTAATCTAATATTCTAATTGGATATAGAATATTGATATAATGTCTATTATTTTAAATCTAATTATGTTCATTTTTATTAATTAGTAGTTAATTTATAACTGATATTTGAAATCTCCTTTTTCAAATCTCAATTGATTTTGGCCGGAGAATTATTCAAATTATTAATAATGAAAATTAATAAAACATTCTCTTTAATTATCATATCCTTTATTGACCTACTCAATTATCTTTATATGCTTCATACTATATTCAAGAATTATCAACCAAGCTACTCTAAATTAATAGGTTATAATAAGCATCATCATATAATAATTCTCATATAGGATACTTTGGTAATATCAAATATAAGGGTCAATTATACATTTATCATAATGAGAAAATTTACAAACACATAAGCAATATCTCATTTGACATCTTCATAATCGAACAAGTTTAGTGAACATATTCTCTAATAAACACCTATGCATTTATTTAAATTTCTGCATACTTTAATTTATAAAATCAATTACTTTTTTATAAGAAAAAACATATTGTATGTTAGTTTCACTGTTTCATCAATATTTTGCCATGATAAAACTACAATTAGGAATAATTTGAAAATAATACATTAATATAAATTAAATTTTATAATTATGATCTCAACATAATTTCAATTGTATATTAATTATTTTAGAGATTTTACCTTTAGTATTAAAACGTAAAATATAATTAAAAATATATAAATGTTAAAAAATATTTATTAATTAAAATAATAATATCTTATATAATATTACAATCAACGATTAGTTGTAGGTACATAAATTAATATTAGTAACTTTTGGCTTGTTGATCGCATTACTTGATTTGGAGTTCGAGTATATTTAAAATCCAATCCTTCATCCTTATTGTAAATAGGGTAATACGATTATCATTACATTCATTCAAAACATTTAGTTTTCTCCATTAATCTTTATTGAGTTGAATAATTATTGCTATTGAACTGTTCACACTTGTGAAGAATTTGAATATATTATTAATAAAATATTTTACCATCATTAAAATTTAAAATCAAATTCTCTTTTGATTAGTTAAATATAACTCATAAAATAAGAAATATTAAATGATACATAATTAAGATGAGTAAATTTAAATCTTGTAAATTGCAAAATATTCAAACATATAATCATCTATATTTTTTATCGCTATCATTGATGTGACTAGTGTTATTTCATACTTTGACAACAACAAAAAGATTGCTAATGCTATCACGATATAGTCTTTTCATTGCCTTTGGTAACACTTTTGGCGAAGCTAATGCTATTGCAATGCCTTTAAAATAAAACTCTAGGTCTTGTCTTGTTACGGAAACAGCAATAAAATAAATTAGAACGACTTATCTGAAAGTAAGATGTTGTAAAAAATTATTGTCATAAGTTAAAAATTTCTCCTTTATAGTATAGTAGGACAATTGAATCCGACCTTAAGATTAATGCTTCTCTACCAATTTTTGTATACTTCTAAGGGTAGAATAAGAACCGTCTCCGAGAAAATAAAAACAGAAGTACTGAACAATAAGAGAATAAAAGAACCAAAACCATATGCAAGACGTGACGTAAAAGTTTTTCTAGCAAAGGAGATATATGTAGTGCTATGTGTCTGTAAAAAACCAACGAACGTCTAAGTAGAGAGGTCATATATATATATGCTGAATTAAAAGAAACGTTTGGGTAATAATAAATTAGTAATAATTATAATAATTATGGCCATTAAACATGAACGGTTGGGTAATAATAACCATGGCAATTGAAACTAAGAACGTAAGGAACGTTTGGAACAATTAAAACATCAACAATATCATGCAATAAAAGTTGGGATCTTAAAACATTTTAGGAATGTTAAAACCAAATTTATTAAATGAGTGGATATGTTCCAAGTTTTGGAACAACACCAACAGCACCCACTTGAGGCAAAACTTGAGAAATAAACTGTAACAATTTAGGAGAAAAATAGTTGAACAATCAGGTGAACTAAGTCTTGAACCTGGTGTCTAAAAAATTTCAGAGACAAACTGCTTAAAAAATTTCAGAGACAAACTGCTAAAAAAATAAACAATCTCAAAATGCCCTAGTGTCATGATCGCTCTAGAGAGATGATCCAAATACTCTCCTAAGAGGGTGGCTAGTCCCCCACAATCACGTAAGTGGGTCCATCAAGTGTGTACTACTCACACTACCCAAAATTAGGCTATGGAACTCATTAAGGATTAAACAAACCAACCTTAACAATCACAATAAAGTTATGCTAAGAAACGCTATTCAATAACTGAATATCTCAGTATTATTCCACAAACAATGTACAAGTAGTCACCACATAACTTCGTTTGACCCATTGAACTTAGTTTCCTAAGTCGGGTGTCCATCATGAAGTAACTACACAATTAGGCTTAACCCCATTTTTTCAGCTTGCTCTGAAACTAGTTTCCTACTCAAAGCTTTTGTAAACGGATCCTAAGTTTCTCTCTAGCTTGATAAAGTCTAGAGAAATTACACTATGTCTAATTAAAGTACAAGCAATTTTATGTCTCAATCTGATATGTTTACTTTTTCCATTATATGCCTTGTTCTTGGCAACATGAATGGCCACATGCGAATCACAATGAAGGAATACAGAATGAACTGGTTTTTCCCAAAGTGGGATATCTGCTAAGAGATTCGTTAGCCATTTAGCTTCTCGTCCTGCTAACTCCAAAGCCATAAACTCAGGCTCCATTGTTGGTCTTACAATACATGTTTGCTTGGATGATTTCCAAGACGCTGCAGCTCCTGCCAAGGTAAAAACATAAATACTAGTAAAGTGTATAACATCACTCTTCGTAACTCAGTTAGAATAAGAATACCCCTCCAATACAGGAGGATGACTATCAAAAGATAACCCATAATACATAGTACCTTTCAAATACCTCAACAAATGAATCAATGCATTCTAATACTCTTGACTAGGAATATGAGTATACCTACTAAGTCTACTCACGCAGTATGCAATATCAGGATGAGAATAGTTTATCGAGAACATCACATTACCAAGAATTTTAGCATACTCAGCTTGGATGACATTGTCACCAAGATTTTTCTTTAAAACAACACTAGTGTCATAGGGAGTCTTAACTAGATCAACATCATAGTAACCAAACTTCTTTAAAATTTTCTCAACATAATGAGTTTGATTCAACCTAAAACCATAGTCAGTCCTATCAACTTTGATTCTCAAAATAAAGTCCACAGTCCAAGATCTTTCATATTAAAGGATGACTTTAGCAAACTCTTCGTAGTATCAATGACAGATAAGCTAGTACCAAAAATAAGCATATCATCTACATAAAGAGTTATGATCACACAACTATTGACATCATATTTCACATAAATACAAGAATCAACATCACAAGAGGTGAAACCATGTTTGAAAATTTCACTTTCAAATTTCTCATGCCACTGTTTGAGAGCTTGTTTAAAGTTCATACAAAGACTTAACCAGCTTACACACCTTTTGCTCTTGACCAGGCACTCTAAACCCCTCTAGCTGATCTATATAAATTTCCTTATCTAGATCACCATTCAAGAAAGCTATCTTCACATCTATTTGGTGCACATGAAGCTTAAATATCAAGGCAATAGCAAACAACTTCCTTATAGATGCAATTTTAGTAAGTATAAAAAAAATCCAATCCTTCCTTTTGTTTAAAGCCTTTAATCACAAGTCTTGGCCTTAAACCTCTCAATGGTTTCTTCAGGTCTCAATTTCTTTTTGAAAATCTACTTACACTCTAAAGACTTACACCCTCAAGGTAGATTAACTAAAACCCAAGTTTTATTAGACATGATTGACCCTAACTCACTATCTATGACTTCCTTCCAAAATGTAGCACCCACAAATCTCAATGCTTCCTCATAAGTTTTGGGATCTTCCTTAATAATATAAGTCATCACAAAACCGTCATCTATCTCCTTAGTTTTTCACCACCAAGGAATTAATAAAGTCAGAACCAAAACTAGGGGTATTCTAGCTCTTTTGCTTCTCCGTAGTTCAATATTTTCCTCTTCCTTTACTTCATCATTAGTAGAAGAACTAGGAACAGGAACTTGCACACTCACTTTCATAGTAAATATATCCTCTAAGAATACTACATCACTTGACTCTATAATTTGTCCATAAGTATTAGATATCTTTTCTTTAACCATAAATCTATAGACAGCACTGTTAGAGGCATATCCCACAAAAATTGAATCAACAGTCTTAGGCCCAATTTTCTTCCTCTTATATTCAGATAGAGCAACCATTGCAAGACACCCTCACAGTTTCAAAAACTGCAATTTAGGTAGATAACCTTTCCAAATTTCGTAAGGTGTTTGATCTATTTTCTTATGAGGGACTCTGTTTAGAACATAACAAGCTAAAAAAATAACTTCCTCCACATAAAATCAGGTAAACCAGAGGAAATCAACATTACATTCATCATATCCTTAAGTGTTTGATATTTCCTCTCGGCTATTCCATTTTGTTCAGGTGTATAAGGGATTGAAAGATCATGAATAATCCCAATTTTTTCAAAATAATTAGTAAGGAAATCAGTACTATACTCACTACTTTGATTAGACCTTAATCTCTTAATTCTCCTTTCTAATTAGTTTTCAACCTCAGTTTTGTATTTCATAAACATTTCTTCTGCATCACTTTTATTTTTCAATAAGTAAATCTGAGTAAATCTAGAACAATCGTCTACAAAGATAATATAATATCTCATGCCTCCTTTACTCATACAATTCTTAAAATCACCCAAATCTATGTGCACCAAGTCCAACAATTGTGACTCTCTCTCGGTCACTGATTTAAAAAGTTTTTTAGAATGTTTAGCATCAACACAAATTTGACATTTTTTTATTTCATTAACGATCTGGTTAGGTAACAAGTTTATGCTTTGCATCAATTGACCTCACATTCACATGCCCAAGTTTAGAATGTCACAGGTCTAAAGACTCAACAATATAAGCAGAAGAAGTAGATGCATTCATTTTAATGTCAAGTACAAATAAGCCCCATTACAAAACTCTTTTCTAACAAATTTCCCATTTTTAGTTAGATCAGAATCAAAGGTTTATTAAGCAATGCACTAGAAATCAAGTTTCAACATTTTTTAATGCCAACACTTTTCCAGATGTAAGTTTGAGAGTGATCTTGCCAACTCCTTGGACAGGAACTCTGTTAGAGTTGCCCATGCATACGAATTCACCATTAGTAGTATCATTCAACTCTTTGAACAGGTACTTGTTAGTGCAAACGTGGTATGTGGCTCTTATGTCAACAATCCACTTGACCAAATTTTCAGTAAGGTTGACTTTGGACACCATAGTAGTAATGATCTCATTATCACCAGCTTCAACCATATTAGCTTGAAGCTTACTAAAGCTCTTCTGGTTATCACGTTGGTACCTTGTTTGGTTTCATTTATTGAACTGTCACAGTTTCTATCATTGTTCTTTCTTCTCATAGTTGATTCTAGCTTGGCAATCGACAGCAGGATGGTCTAGCTTGTGGCACCACCAACAGTCACTATCATTCCTTTTACGCTTAAACTGACCCTACTTGGTATTGAAAGACTTGTTTTGTCTACCATTCTTTTTAAAGTTATTAGCATTTCTATGTTCTACCACATAAGCCTTAATAGTAGAGACAAGGGTGAGTGTTTTGGTCTTATCTTGTGCATAATTTGCATCCTCAATCTTTATATGTCCTATTAACTCCTGAAGCTTCATGTCTTTCTTCTTATGCCTCAACTGATTTTTATACTCATTTTATGAGGTAGGTAGTTTCTCAATAAGTGCATTAGCTTTAAACAACTCACACATGTTCATACCCTCAGCAAGAATTTCGGTAACTAGATTTTCATACTCATGTTGTTAGTCCATAATAGGCTTATCATCAACAACGGTAAATTTTAACCACCTAGCAACTACATATTTCTTAGTACTGGCATCATTCGTCCCATATTTCACTTCTAAAGCACCTCAAAGTTTCTTAACAGTTTTGTACTTGCAGTAGATATCAAACAAAGGGCTTATCATATGAATGAGCAACACTCCCCTAACGGTACGATTATCCTTAGTAGTCTTAGGGTCAGTATTGTCACTAGAAATCTCTTGAAATAGGACATAATCAATTTCGTATTGTTGAAAGTCAAATAAAATTTTCTCAGACTATCATTTAAAATTTCTCCCATCTAAAGGCTCTAATCTAGTTAGGTTAGGTATAATTTTCGGGGCTACGGTGATAAGGGCTAAACCTATGTGGGGAATAGTATGTATAGAACCTAGGTAATTCTCATTTGCAATCGACATATTAAACCCAAAGCAGAAATATCTCAAACAAAATAATCACACAATATGAAGAAATAACACCGTATTCCGACTTCTACCAAAATAAATATGTAATAGCAAAATGACAGCAATTTCCAACAAATAGTAGCAACGCAACAATAATATTTTCGACTTAGATTGTTAGGGAAATAGCAATAAAATAAATTGGAACGACTTATTTGAAAGGAAAGCATCGTGAAAAATCATTATTCTAAGTTGAAAATTCTCCTTTTATGATTCAGCAGGACAATAAGATCCAACTTCAGGATTAACGCCTCCTCCACTAAATTCGGTGTACTCCAAAAGAAGGAGTAGGAGCTGTCTCCAAGAAATAAAAACAGAAGAGCTGAACAACAAGAGAACAAAAGAACCAAAGGCCATACACAAGACGTGACGTAGAAGTTTTCTAGCAAAGGAGATATGGGTAGTGCTGTGTGCCTTAAAAAAACCCACGAACATCTGAATAGAGAGGCCATATATATATATATATACTGAATTAAAAGAAACGTTTGGGTAATAATAAATTAATAATAATGAAGGCCACTAACACATGAATGGTTGGGTAATAGTAACCAGGGCAATTGAAACCAAGAACGTAAAAACGTTTGGAGCAATTAAAACATCAACATTATCATGCAATAAAAGTGTGGATCGTAAAACATTTTAGAAACCTTAAAACCAAATGTCTTAAACGAGTGGATATGTTCCAACACCAACATTTCTTTCTGACAACGAGTTTAATGTTCAAAGACTTTAATTAATTCAAATGACCGTATATGGTAAAACTTAAAGAGTAAGGATTTTATATTAGAAGTTGAGTTTTCGCGTGAAGAAAAAGCCATCAAGTGTCTTGGTATTTCTCGTGATCGTACAAAAGAAAACAAACGCCAATTTACGTCAAAGCGGAAGAAGTTAGAGGCGGTGGAAAAGCTTGAACCGGGCGCCAGTGGTTTTACATTCATATTGACTTTTCAATCTTTAGCTTTATCACGTTCCAATTCTATATTTCATATGTTCTAGGCACATGGAACTTTACTATTTTGAAAACAAAAATAACTTCAGCTCCTCCAACTCGATTCAAATGCCGTTTTGGAAGAAGACAACTCTCCCTTCTTACAAGGTATTGGCGAAACTTCAATACAATAAGCTTCGATCAACTTTTTTACTAATTATATAAAATATTGCCGTAGTATTTGGCAATATGAGTGAGAGTTAAACTCGCAGAGCCATAAATGAATAAGAGCACCTCTAACTATTCCCGGAAAAGTTATAATCGACAAGCAGATACCGCGTCATTCGCAAGAAAATGTTTGGGGAATTTAAGGTTCCTGAAGTAACACCAAAGTGAAAACAAAAAACTAAAACGGAAGCTGCACAACAAGATAACTCGAATGTTTGGTCGTAAGTATCTCGTGGGTTTGTTTGCTGTGGCTCTCTAGTGATTTCATTAATTACTATAACACAAGCTAAAAAGAGTGCAATATATTATGTCGTATTTACATTTTGTATATGAAACTTTATCATAAAATCTTGCTGAAAATAGTGAAAACTATAATATAGTTTAGTTTAATGGATTACACTTTTAAAATTTTGTTTAAAGAAAAAAACCAATGGTGTCAAAAAGGAAAAACAGAAGCTACGTTTTGATTAGTGGTGATTTAGCAAGTATGTTAACGTTTGAGTAGTTGAGTCCACCAAAGTGTTCATAGGCGTAAGTCGGAACCTAGTTCTGTACATGAAATCTTCAGTTATAATGTTTCAATATGGTGTTTTTTTAATTTTAATCAAATATTTATGTAAATATTATATAAATATATAAATAAATTAGAAATAACACGGATCGGAGCACTTGTCCCCTAATTCTGAGTTGGCAACGCTTTCACTCCATTAAGTCAACGCGTTGCATTAAATCTACGCCCAACTGTCATTATTAATATTGAGGACCCCATCAACAAAATTTAAACATTTAATAAGATTAATAATATTTTATATAATTAGATTACCAAGTTGCAGGCAATAGTTCTTGGAAGACCAAACCTTCTTCTGTTGAAAACACCATTGCTTTTATTGAATTAAAAACAGATGTATCTGAAATGACGACACGTTATGTAGTGATGTTGTTCAACTGAATTCTATGTATAGGTCCAAAGTACAAACGGAATAGTTCAGTTTCACTTACTCTGTTCTATCTCATCTGATGTAGATATTTAGGTGGGATCAAAATGTGTGAATAAAATGGAATTAGTAGGAATAGAGGAAGTGGTGAATTCCTTCACGTACACGGCCAAACTAAAGTGTATTAGAAAGCAAACCCATACCCAAGGCCACATGCAGTGAAAAAGCTAAATTATTTGACAATTAACGCTTTTAAATGACCAAGTACTGCTGAAAAATAATGTTTTTACAGTTGATGGACAACCTTTGAAGATACACCATAGAAAATACCCACCTCAGATCCCTTTTGTGAGAGTTGAAACCAATTTTCAGGTGAAGACCAGAGATCCCCATGTTCGTTAGATCACTCCTTTTCTACACGAGGTGAGAGTTACCTGTCTGTTATGTATATAGATATATTCTACAAATGCTCGCTTTTGCTGTCTCTTTCTGTTCTCCGTTTCTATATCTCCCTCTCCTGCCATTATTGCCAGGGAAGAAGAATTCAGTTCGTCTGAATATGGCTGTCTGTTTTCACATCTCAGTCAGCGGTTTCATTTGCAACTTGGTCTAAATTTGTGGACCAAATAAGATAGCCATCCATTCTTGTTGATGGTTCTCTTTTCCTTCTTCTACTTCATCTTTTTCTGAATAACCCATCATTTATCATCATTGACTCTGCCGTTTAGTTGCAAGTGGATAGCTTTTTTATTTGTTTCCACTGATTTAAGAGGCTTCAACTTCTTCATCATATTTTGTTCTTATTCCCTTTCGTTCACTTGCGACTTAGGATTGTTGTGGCGTCTCCTAAAGAACTGGACTTTCAATTCAAAATGGCAAGACAAAAACTTAGAACCCAGAAAGCTATGTGATTTACCAAATTAGACGTAAGAACGGAGAGGTTTTTGAATCTGTCATATCCAGTTATCCCATCTTTTTTGGCCGGTAGCTTGTTATCTTTCATCCTGATGTACTCTGGTTTCAGGAATTATGCTCTAATTTGCTTCCTTCTGTGATTCCTTGAGTGCTTCAAGTTCCTTTGCAGAAGTAAAGAGTCTGTTAATAGTCCATTGTTTTTCATCCTGAGTTGTAGACCTCTTCTTAGACCCTCGGCTTTTAGTATGGAATGTTTCTTCTGGTAATTAATTGGTTCTCCTATTCTTGCTTGACATCTCAGTTCGTGCATCGTTTTCCCTTTATTGTTTCGTGAATTTGCCCTCCTTCCTTGTTTATTACTCACCCCCCTTCTTTGATGACAACTGGGCAGTCTTAGTTATGGAGACATACAGTTTCATACGAATTCTAGGTTCCATTTTCTTGTTGTTTCTTCTATCATCGGAAACTTGCATGGCTAGCATCCGAAGTGTTGGCAGCATTAGTCCAGGTTTTCAGGGGTCTCAAATGAACTGGATCGATAACTATGGTTTGTTCCTTGTGTCTGAAAAATCAATTTTCGGCTTTGGCTTTGAAACTACGAAAGACGTCAGATTATTTCTACTAGTTATCATTCACATGAGAAGTCAAAAAGTGATATGGTCTGCAAATAGAGGATCTCCTGTTTCAGACTCTGATAATTTCATCTTTGATGAGAATGGTAAAGTCTTCTTGCAAAAAGGAGGAAATGTGCTTTGGGAAGTTGATACTGGGGGTAAAGGAGTTTCTTCAATAGAATTGCAGGATTCTGGTAACTTGGTTTTTCTTGGAAATGACAGTAGCATTCTCTGGCAGAGTTTCAGCCATCCAACTGATACTCTAATTTCGAAACAGGATTTTGCGGAAGGAATGAAGCTTGTTAGCGATCCCAGCTCCAACAACCTTACCTGTGTTCTTGAAATTAAGTCTAGTGACATGTTCCTTTCTGCAGGGTTCCAAACTCCTCAGCCTTATTGGTCCATACAGAATGAAAATCGAAAAATCATCAACCAAGATGGAGGGGGTATCACACTTGCATCTCTTTATGGAAATTCGTGGAGGTTCTACGATAAAAACAAAATACTCCTTTTGCAATTTATTTTCTCTGACAACACCAATGCAAACGATACCTGGATTGCAGTTCTCGGAAACGATGGCTTCATCTCTTTCTACGATCTGGATGATGGAGGATCAGCAGCTGGTCGTTCACAAACAAAAATACCAAATGATCCATGCAGCAGACCAGAACCATGTGATGCCTACTTTGTGTGCTCCGAGAACAATAGGTGTCAGTGCCCTTCAGGTCTTGGTAACCAGCCAAATTGCAAATCTGGTATTGTCACTTCCTGTAATGGCTCAAAGGGATCAACAGAGCTTGTCAATGCTGGAGATGGTTTAAATTATTTTGCGCTTGGCTATGTTCCATCCTCTTCAAAAACGAATTTGGAAGGCTGCAAATCTTCCTGCAATGATAACTGCTCATGTATTGCCATGTTTTTCCAAAACAGTACGAGAAGTTGCTTCTTGTTTGACCAAATAGGTAGTTTCCAGGACTCAGGCACACCCTCCGGCTTTGCTACGTATATAAAAGTCTTGAGCAATCCAGGCAGCGGCGGTAGCAGTGGAGGAGATGGACGCAGCAAAAAGGGCTTTCCATTCGTTGTGATAATTATTGTAGGAACTGTGCTCGCCATTTGTGGCATGGTTTATGGTGCATTTAAATATTACAGAAGGAAGAAAAAATTGCCACCAAGTCCACATGACACCTCAGAAGATGATACATTTCTGGAGAATCTATCCGGGATGCCCACGAGGTTTAGTTACAGAGACCTTCAAATTGCCACTAATAGCTTCTCTGTGAAGCTTGGCCAAGGAGGGTTTGGTTCAGTTTATCAAGGGGTTCTTCCAGATGGTACACGGCTTGCTGTCAAGAAGTTAGAAGGAATTGGCCAAGGAAAAAAGGAATTTAGAGCAGAAGTTAGCATCATTGGTAGTATCCACCATCACCACTTGGTTAGGCTGAAAGGTTTTTGTGCTGAAGGAACTCATCGCCTTCTTGCTTATGAGTTCATGGGTAACGGTTCTCTGGACAAATGGATATTCAAAAAGAATGAAGACGATTTTCTATTAGACTGGGAAACAAGATTTAGCATTGCACTGGGGACCGCCAAAGGACTCGCCTACCTTCATCAAGACTGTGACGTGAAGATTATTCATTGCGACATAAAACCAGAAAATGTACTTCTTGATGCTCATTTCCTTGCCAAAGTCTCAGATTTTGGGCTAGCAAAGTTAATGAATCGAGAACAAAGTCATGTTTTCACAACACTAAGAGGCACCAGAGGATACCTTGCACCAGAATGGATCACAAATTACGCCATTTCAGAGAAAAGCGATGTTTATAGCTATGGAATGCTGCTGCTAGAAATCATTGGTGGAAGGAAAAACTATGACCCTGCTGAGTCTTCTGAGAAATCCCATTTTCCCTCCTATGCTTTTAAGATGATGGAAGATGGGAAATTGAGAGAGCTTGTTGACTCCAGGTTGAAGTTAGCAGAAGAAGATGAGAGGGTGTCCACTGCCGTAAAAGTTGCATTGTGGTGTATACAGGAAGATATGCATTTAAGGCCATCCATGACCAAAGTTATTCAAATGCTTGAAGGTATCTGCCCTGTTCCCAAGCCTCCAACTTCTTCACCATTGGGTTCTCGCCTGTATGCGGGTTTCTTCAGATCAATCAGCGAGGAGGGCACTTCGTCGGGACCGTCAGATTGCAACAGTGATGCCTACCTATCTGCTGTTCGGCTCTCGGGCCCCAGATAAAATTTGCTGGAGATGTAGGTGATAGTTGTTGAAATTTAGAAACTGTGTTTATCCCTTTATACCTTCGTTATTACATTTCTGTATAGTTGTTAGCATTAATCCAAGTTTTGTAACGTAAGCCACCATTAAAGTTATTGCGTCATTAATAACTTAGGACAAAAGATGCAATCCCTCTGACTATATGAATTCTAAAAAAAGATTCGTACTTTAAAAATCTCACAAAAAACTTTCGTACTTTTAGATCAAGTGGAACACGGTTAATCGTTTAAGTTCATAGTAAATATCCTTTTTATTGAAATTAGTTTAATTAAGGTTAAGTTATATTATTTAGGATAAATTAAGTTTATTAATTTTAATTAAGGTTTATTATGAATAATTAGAACCAATAAATTAATTTAAATCTAATTAAAATATTCTTTGTATCATATAGCATAATATGAACAATATAACTGAAAAAACATTGCACCACATTAACGTTGACATCGTACATAATACAAGAAGACATAACTCCATTAATAATTTGGTTTATTTAGAATTTAAGTTAAATGTTTTGTAAGCATTAGGTAAGGATGTAAGTCCTGTCAATTTTCCGGAAAAAAAGGATATAAGTCCCGATCCGTACTAGTCGGTTTAAATTAAATGTTTTGTAAGCATTAGGGCAGGGATGTGAATATCGTTCCCTATCAGGCTGGACAGTACCGTACTGACCAAAAAACGGAACTATATCAAGGTTAATGGTATTAGTTGACGGTACCGGTACTACCTGGTATTTCGTATATCGGCTAGTACTATAAGTTTTAAAAACTCCAAGAACTTTTTAGCAAAAACAAAAATTTTTACCCCCTACCCCAACCCTCGTTTGCTTCCTCTCTCTGATTTTTTTGTGTTTCTCTCTCACACACTTTTCATTCTCTCTCACACTCTCCATTCTCTCTCTCTCATTCTCCTCTTAGGCAGCCACTTCTTCCTTTTCGATGACGATAGAACCACCGCACCATTTTTAACCCTCCTTCGTGTTGGAAAATCGGGTTCGGATCTGATCCGAACCGCAGCGGAATAATCACGAAACTTTTTCGTGGCTTTGGATTTCCCGATAACCAAGATCTATTTAATTCTATAAAATGATTAACACGAATCATAATATTTAATTCGTACCTTATTCCGAAGCTTGATCTTTATCTTGATGCATCCCTCGAACTGTTTCTAAAACCGATCCGTCTCAACCACTGTAGCTGCACAAGTGTCTGGCCTCTAACAGTATCCACAGAACAGGTTGAGAGAACTCTGTAATTTTTACAGAGAGGGTTAAGCATGAAGTGCTAGCTCCATAGAGCTCAAGCCTATTTATAATAAGCTTAGGACGATTTA
>JANIIA010000009.1:25485423-25507867 GCA_027478495.1 Erythroxylum alaternifolium
GATCTTGCGATTGTGTGTTTAAATTTTATACATGATAAAGTTTTCATGTAAGAAAGATTAACACACAAAATACATAACATTTAGTGACGATTTACAAAGATCATCGCAAAATGTTTGACAAGTTATGGTGACATTTATAGATTTTGTCACGATTGCACTATTTTGCAACGAATACTGCAAAGCATCACCCATTTTTCTCGATTGTGCGACGATTTTTTCTGAACATCACTAAAGGTTTTCATTTGCGCGACGCTTTATGTTAAGTTTTAGTGATGAACTCTTTTAAACGTCGCTATAGGTTGTCTTTTTGCAATGAATATTGTTTCGTCACAAAAAAAAGGTCGAGAAAGGCTTCGTTTGTTGTAGTGTGATAAGTCAGAAGAGAGAACCATATTGTAAAGAAGATAAACCCCTCCACTCAACGCATCATCCGTATCCGAAGCAGCAAATCAGTATAGAATTTAAAGAAATAAAAAACGTGCATTAGGCACTTTTATTTTCTGAAAAAACAAATGAACAAGGCCCAATATACGACGCACGTGCACATATGGAGATATCCTCATTCCTCTCACCAAAAAACTAATGAGGGCACTAGTTCACACGTTTACTAAACATAGTAGTATATAAACTTAAGTGAGCAAGTATAAACTACTGATGTGGACAAGTTCAATAAGAAAGAGAGATTAAAAAACTAAGTCTCAAAGCCATTGCATTACCAACATCTTGATACAATGGGGTCACCACTTATCTATTAAAGCAAAAATTAAAAAAAATATAAAAGATAGAGAACTTTAAAGTTCCAGGCCAATGATACAAAGAACTTCGGATTCGATGACATATTAAAGAAGACGTTAGGCACTACAATACCCTACCTTATTATAACAGATAATAACATAATTAATACTTAATTTATGCTAATTTCCGAAACTGAAGCTGCACGTGACATGAGAAGTACTTTCAGTTGGGAATCGTTTGACCCAGTGCAAGTCACGTATCCATGATGTATGCTATATAGATGAACTGCGAGTTGACGGTTGAAGGCGGCTCCGAGTGTACATTGCCCACGTTTTCCCTTGGAAAATTGGGTGTCGAATAATATCTCACGAGAAAAGTAGCTATAATGTGTACAAAATCCCCGGTTTTTTGTAACTATAATTTTATTTGATTTAACATGGCTGCCACACAACTCCCCAAAGACAACCTTAGGTACGTCAACCTTAGTACTGTTACGGAGTGCGATTAGGTAAGAGAGAGACCTGATGTTTACAACTGGAAATTGAACAATGTACTTATCTGGTTGTTACGTGGTTTGGTGCAAAAAGCAATAACAAGATAGAGTCCATAATCTATATTGTTTGTACTTGGGCTAAAAAATTGAACAATTTATCAACTCTAAATGGGCAATGGTTTTTGGGCTATATCAGTTGAGTTTTGGGCCCAAAATACTATTAAGACAAAAAAGTCTTGCCATATTCTACTAGGAAAATAGGGAGATCAGATCTTCTGTCCAATTTTATGGTGTCTTATTCTGTCTCATCAATCTCAGCCATTTATTTATGCGGGTCTCGCATAAATAAATGTAGGACCCATGTAGGACTCACATAAATAAATGACTGAGATTCATGGGACAGAATAAGACACCATAAAATTAGACAGAGAATCTTGTCCCGAAAATAGGAGAGCCTCTTACTCTTCCAAACCTCAACTGTGGCGGACTTGTTTCCTTAGTTGGATAAGCTTCTTACTGTCATCGTCTTCTTCTTAATAAAATGAATCTCTACTTTTAGGGAAGAAAAAAAGAAGAAGAGTAAACAGTCGTATGAATTTAGAAGAGATGCAGGGAGAGATGGGTGTATGGCATTGCATTGATTATGTTCTTTCCCATCAGCAGCGTAGGAACTAGGAACAGTGGAGGAGGGGGCCTCTCCGACCTCTGTCACTGCACCGCAGAAAAAGGAGTTGGCCTAGTTTTGGTATGGTTCAACGTACCCTTTTGGCTCTTCTCCAACAGAATAGTATTCCTTATCCGTCTAATCTTTTTGTTCTTTTCTAATCTCTATTTCTCATAATTATGGTTTTGCCAATCCTTTCCACTTTTTCTCTGCTGGAACCATTAGGTTTAATGGCTTAACATCAAAATTTGACGTGGGGTCCTTGGACCTTTGTGGGCCAAATCCATTTACTAATGATTAGGGAAGAAGCAAGACTAATAATATCCTGGAAATTAATATGATAGAAAAAAGAACGTCCGTCTGAAAGGTGCACCTGGGTCTGGATGGCTTAGCTAATTAGCTACCATTAGATTACTTATATAGTTGGTAAAAGATTCCTTTCGTTCATTATGATGGACAAACAATTCCCTAGAAGATTTAAATTCTACTTTATGTCTCTGTCAATCATACTTAAGGTTTATTAGCCACACAAAACTTATAAGTTTAAGATAGAGCACGATAATTATGTATGCCTCATATCTGAGTAAAGAAGGGAGCGTTAAATAGTTTACTTAAAAATTATTGTGTAGACGAAGTCTTATTCACTGTGATAAGAAGGGGGGAAAAAAAAACCTAAGGACTATAGAAGACAAGAGACCATGGATAGAACTTTAGGTTGGACTTGTATTGATTTGGGAACAGGCCACGTGTTGGGACCCAAGAAGGGCAAATTACACGTGCAAATGCTAGAGATTGTCTTAGAAACAAAGGGCAGGGGGGCGTAAGCAATTAACCATTAATCGTATTCGTATCAACTTATCTCTTTCACTGTCACTCGAGCTTGCCTCAGTGCCTCTCCTACTCTTCACCGCCTCCTATAATGAGCCTTTCACTTTGTACTCTTGTAGGTCTATCACGTGCTTCATTTCCTTCGGCATGTGGCATGTGCCCTTCAAATTTCCTGAATGTCATAGCCGAGTCAGTCAAAGGGCTGAGAATATATGATTTACCGACTTTATACTTGTAGCTATTTTATTTGATTTTGTTTTATTTTATTTTTTTATGTACTTATTTACTTTTATTTACCTCCACTCTTAACATTTCAGTTTTCATCTGCATTATTTTTTATTGTCACATCTGCATGTGGGTCTACTGAAAACAACCTCTTTATTATGTATAGGTAAGGTTGCGTACTATTAGACTTCTCTAGACCTCGCTTCATTGCGTGATTTCAAACTGGGTGATAATGATGATATTTTCTCGATATCTATAAGCATAACCTTCTGTGGTAAGTGAGAGGAAGAAGAAATACTTCTTAGAGATTAATGACACATAATACGTAACAGGACCTTTATTACGTATCTTGCATTACGTGAATGTGAAAGGGAAATAAACGAAAAAATGTAGAAAATATCTGATTTCCATTCTATAACTTCAAATGCACTTTCTGAAGTTGAAACGAGTACAAATCTACCTCACCTTTACGGGAACTGCTCATCAGGACGTGATCAACATCTTTATACAGTTTTCTCAAAACATGAATCTCTTAATGGGTCACAATAACTTTACGTTCACGAATAACATGAGCAACTGCATGAGACCTTAACTTCTTTATATAACATCCATATCGGACTTCCTCATCACAGGCCCGATATGGGTTCAGTCCACACTGATTAGGATCTATTTTTCTCCCGGACTTCGGCCTAATGACTTAGATCATTTGTTGGGTCACTTTATTTTCTTTATCTGGATCAAATCATGTAACTTAACCGAAAAGTTATTGAAAATCGATAAAATGTAATTAATCGTTGTCCAACCCTATGGAAAATATCAAAAAATCCAACATTCTCCTCCTTAGACAATAATTAATTGCGATATTGAATCAAGTTTAAAATAGTTTAAAAACTCGATTAGTATTAGTCAAGTAGGTTTAAAAGCAAAACATTTGATCCAAAGATAACGAAAGTCTATCATTCCAAGCCGTAAGGCTTTCGATACCGAAAAGTGTCAAATACATGTGTCATGTGCGACACAGATCCAATACAATTACGCATATCTAATACCTCACTAATATGAATAAGAAAATGTAGTTTGAAAATATAAGATGACACTTGTATGATCTAAACTATATCATCTTCGTTTGTAGGTCTTGATTTCTTTAAACTTTATGGTAAGAAATCATGTTTTCTCTCACTGAATGTTAAACAACATTAGAGAAAACTTGTTTCTTCTCACCAAATACTAAACTGCATCAGATAAATTCTTTATGTTCTCTAATTGAATGCTAAACTACATTAGAGAACTCCTGTGGGATTAAAAACTTATATCCCTCTATGTGATGTTTAAAATTTATGGATATCCTTTTAAACTTTATGTGTCCTAATGATATAGACTCAAGTTCAATCTATATATATGACCAAATGACCTTTAAAATGCTTAATATTGACACAAATCTTAAGACTTTCACATTTATTATGACTATGTATGATAACAGTTATTATTGAGAATAAATAATGATCCTCTTTATTGATCAACCACCATACTGTCATAATACAACAAAATGTGTAAATGTACAAATATACACAGAGCAATCATAATGATCCCCTAATTAATATTGTCTAAGGACTTCAAAACACCCATACTGTATACTTGTCTTTCAACCACAAGTAGGCGAAGTTCTTTAGTTAAAGGATTAGCTAACATTTCCTTAGTCCTTAAATGCTTCACCTCAATGTCACCTTTTATGTATCAACTTATTTATGGTCAAATATTTGACCTCCAAATGCTAAGATCATGTGATATTCTTTGTTATTTTAAACAATACAGTAGTAAGATTATTACAATACAACCGAATGGGTATAGTCACTGAACTAACTATAGACAATTTAAAAATCAAGTTTTTTAGCCAAACTACCAATGAAGCAACCCTATAGCATACACTCTGTATGCATGATTGAGGAAGTTACCTGTGTCTACTTGACACTCTTCTATGACATTGTACCATCTACAAACATAAAAATTTAACCTTATTCTGATATGAAGTTCCTATCTTCTAGACACATAGCTTAAATTTGAATATGGATTCCCTATGAGGTTTAGACTGTTGACTTTTTTATATGTCAACATATAATCCTTGGTTCCTTTAAGTATCTCAATACTCACTTGACTGCATTCCAATGGTCTATACCTGGGTTAAGCAGATATTGACCAAATAGTCTAACAGTAAATGTAAGGTCTCGCCTAGTACTTACCCGAGCATATATCAGGTTATCAACCGTACCAGTTTTAGGAAAATTACTCATAGCCTCTGTCTTTACTTCATTCTTTGGACATTAAGCCAAAGATAATCTCTCACTATGAGAGATAGGTGCTACGATAGGTTTATAGTCAACCGTAATAAATCTTTGTAGCACATACTCAATATATGCTCTCTGTGAAAGGTCTAATGAGTATTAAGATCAGTCTCGGTAAATTTGCATACCTAGGATAAAAGATGCTTCACCAAGGTCCTTTATATTGAAATGATGGGCCAACAGTTGCTTAACCTCATGCAATATGGTCAAGTTATTCAATGTGAGCAATATATCTTCCATATACATTAATAGGAAGATAACTTTGCTTCCCCTGGCTTTGTGATACAATTATCTTTTAACTTTATTTTCCATAAAGCCAAAAGAGGTAAAAACCTCATCAAATGTAAGGTATCACTTTCGGGAGTTTTGATGTAAATCATATATTAATTTACTTAACATAAAAACCATGTCAGTTCCATCTGGATCCTGAAATCTTTAGGTTCTACCATATAGACCTCTTTATAAAGGTCTTTATTCAGAAAAGTAGTTTTGACAGCCATTTGATGTAATTCTATATCATCATGAGCTACAATTGTCATAATCACTCAAAATGTATCCTTCAAGGATACAAGAGAAAAGGTAATATTAAAGTCAACCTTTCTCTATGAGTGAACCATCAAGTAACTAAGCGAGCCCTTAAACTGCTGAACTTTATCCTAAAATCCTTTTAGTCTTAAAACTTATTTACAACTAAATTAACTAGCTCCCAGACCTTACTATGCTTCATGACTTGCATCTCATTAGTCATCACATCCCATCACAAATCCGCATTGGATCCAGAAATAACTTCTGTAAAAGTAACTGGATCTATAACATGTCTAACATCATAGTCCTATTCACCAAATAGACTATGTATTTAGATAGGATAGTAGGTCGTTTCACTTTAATGGATTTATGCAACTGCATTGGTTGTTGTACCCCAGGAATCTCTGTGTGTAAATTATAGGTTCCTATTCCTGTATAAGCAAGATACTAATAGCTAAATCCAACAGATCTAACTGTATGAGTGGTGGGTACTTTATAACTGTAGTATCCATCCTACTATCATTTGAAGGATCAAAGGGCCCATCATCATTATAGACATCATATTCCAGAAACTTAGTTATTTGTGATTCCATTGTTCCAGTCCTTCCTTCTCTACAGTAAAATCTATAGCCTTTAAAGTGGTTGAAATATTTGACTAAATAGTAATGAGAGAAACGAGCATGCAATTTGTCTTTATAAGAAATATACTACCTCATTAGGGTAGACTTATACACAAATGTGTGTAAGACTGGATTTTCACACTTCTAGATAATCAGGTAGATTAGTCCTATTTTGCATTGACTTCGTCATGTCCTTTAAGGAGTGATTATGCCTTTGGGCAACACACTATTTTTACTCAGGATTACCCAGCATAGTGAACCGAGTCACTATTCCAGCTGATTCCATATATTTGACAAACGAACCTTTCATGTCCTTAAACATCATGTTTGCCACTATACTCTTCTCTACGGTCAAATCTGACTATCTTAATAAATTTTTCCAATTGGTTCTCAACTTTTAGTCTTTAAGCAAGAATACATAAAATGTAACGGGAATAATCATCAACAAATGTCAAAATATATCTAGAATTGCACAATGCAACTGTATAAAGTCTTTTGATATCCGTATGTATCAGACCTAACAAGCTAGAAACATGAGTAAACCTTTTTCCTTATTTTAGTCAACTTACTCGTACAATAGTCAGCACATGTTTCCAGATCATCATAATTTAGAATTAAGATAACGCTTTCCTTAATCAATCTCCCAACCTTAGCTCTGGAAATGTGGCTTAACCTTTATGCCATAATATGTATGACTTAGCCTTTATCAGGGCCATTTTTCTAAACTTGTTTGGCAAGATACGAAGAAGCATATATCTAATTCGAGGTAAGACACATTCTATACAAACCATATGACAAGAAAGTTATACCATTATGTTTTGCATTAAACAACAATTGTATAATAGAAGCATTAATTACAAAATGTTAACTTTCTTTGTCCAAAATTGATATAAAAATCACATATAAAATGTGTCGTGTAAAATCAAAATGAACCTTGTAGCAAGGTTTAGTATATATATCCCTTATAGATATTACATCCACTTTTGCATTGTTGATAACCATCAATTTCTCCTTCCCTTTATTTGCAAGGTTCAGTATATACATCCCCTATAGATATTACATCCGCTTCTTCATCGTTGATAACCATCAATTTCTCCTTCCCTTTATTTGGCTCTATCCTGGATACGAACCCTTGCATTATGGAAGCATCATGATTAAATGCTCCACTATCTAATCACCAAGAAATTAATGTGACTATCGCCAAATTAGATTCATAAATTGATAAGCCAAAGAGTTACCCGATGGTCTCAGTCTTTCATTCTAGGCCTTATACTGTTGGCTTCTTTATGTCTGTAAGACCTTTACCAGCATTGGATTGACCAGCATTAGCATGTGGAGAAGATTTAGGCTTTCTACCTTTGAACTTAGCAGGCTTCACCTTTTCCTTCCTTTTAGTTGCTTCAAAGGTTGTAGGAGTAATAATCTTGAGTTTCTCCTCCTCAGCAATATAATGGGCAATCAAAGCATTGAAGTCTCATTCCTCATCCAATGCATAAAATGTTGTTACCAGATTACTACACTCTAGAGGGAGAATATTCAGAGTCTAATAAACTATGAAGACATCAGGAAAAAGGAATGTTTAGCATCTTCAGTCTACTGTAAAAATGGATCATTCTTGATATGTACTCTATCACTCCCCCTTGTCTAATATACCTTATGGAGAAAAATTCCTTCATCAAGTCATTTATCTCAACATTAGGTGAGACAGTGTACCTTTGGAAGACATTACTACGAAACTCCTTCGCTATGTCTGTGTTTGGAAGTCCACTTAGCAGATGGTCAGGTATAGATCTCTTAATAGTTATGCAACATAATATGTTAGACCAATCTCAGGCTGCATAAATTACTTTATGAGCTCTTGAGCTCCTAGATGTAGGTAGAGATGGCATATTTGTACGTATGGCCATATCAATTTCTACCATCTCCATTGTATTCAATGCATCCTCTATCCACTTCCGCATATTGAAACTAGTCATGGTTTCAATAGTGACATTGTGATTATTGGCCGAAAAGGTAACCGCAAAATAACAATGCAAAGATCAACACAAATACAGGATAACAACGATAACTAAAGTCATTAAATAGTATCTGTACCAAGAATCTAGTCTCACATATTATGAAACATCTGTGGGTTGAATACATAATATATGCAATTAGACCTCCATATGCAAGCGATTAGAGTACATACCATCAACTCTCATGAAACTACCACCTGTAGGCAAATAGATCATTTAAGCAACGGCTTTCCTCCATATAATGCCTTTATGCACATCTAAAAATTCCATGTAAGGCTAACACCTGTAGGCAGAATAATCAAACATGAGACTAGAGACATCCCCTAACATGCAAGTATAACAATTCAAAATACTAACTCGAAAGATCACTATTGTGACTACAATCTCAATAGTACCTAAAAGGTCCACAAACATAAGGGATACATCTTTATGTTATCCTCACATCCTTTATGGGCATGTTGTATGTGATAATGTAACATCAATAAATGCTAAAACTGAAAGCATAGTCTCATCTTCACATACTCGTGCTGAAGACATTGTCAATAAACTTTATTTGAGACTTTTGTAGCTAAAATCTCAATCTGAGTGACTATCATGCTATTTCGAACATTGAACGTAAGACCCGAGACATAAAAACTTCCAGTGTCTCCCTTATGTGAAATCCGAAACATGAAAATTTACTCAAAAACGGCTTCAGAATGCCTCGTTTACTTTCCTAGAGTAAAACTTTAATTTATTACTAATGTAATAATTCCAGAAAAATTAAAAACTCACTTTATAAATTCCCCCGACCCAAAAACTGACCAAAAATGACCCGGGATACCTTTACAAGAATTTTGAAAATTTTATGTTTTTTTCCTTTTTTTTGAATTTTCCATATGGCTAACATCAGCATGACGTCATCAATGTTGTCAACGCACGCATCATCTGCTGACGTCAAATGACGTTAACATGCGCATGGAGTGTGGGCTTGCGTGCTATGCACATGCCCACTATGACGCACCTCACATCATTATGGCATGTGGGGTGCATGCACGTGTTTGTCACTATCGTCTGGCGCATGTGTTGCATGCGTCAACATCTGGCACACTCTTATCCACACGCATGTCGACTAGCTAGCACGAGCCAGACATACATTTGGGTGGTATTGTGAAGCCGTCGAGTGAGTGCACTCACCGAAAAAATGCTATTTTCAGCTAGTTTTGGGGTCCTTTTTAATGCTTTTAGGCTCGTTTTCACCCCATTTTAAAGGCTAAACACATGTATAATACTTTCATGCATTAATAAGCAAGAAAAAAACAAAAAACAGAGGTTAACTCTCCAAGAACCTTACAGAGGAAAACAAAAAATTTTCATTTTTAACCACCCGATCATGTCACCGCTTTGATATCACGTGTAATATGTAATGGGACCTTAGTTACGTATCCCTAATTGGATGTGAAACGCAAATAAATGAAGAAATGCGGAAAATACCTTATTTCGGTTCCATAACTTCAAACGAGCATTTTGAAGTCGGAATGAGTGCAAATCCAGTGTTGACTTCACAAGAATTGCTCACCGAGAAGCGGTCAACATCTTTCTACAGTTTTCTCAAAACGTGAACCTTTGAATGAATTAGAGTAACTTTACAATCACGAATAAAATGAGCAACTGCAAGAGACCTTAACCACTTTATATAGCATCCATATCAGACTTCTCCAATATAACATTCATATAGGTCTGGCTCACACTGATCGAAATATATTTTTCTCTTGAACTTTGACCCAGTGACTTTGATCATTTATTGAGTTATTTTATTATCTTTATTTGGATCAAATCATGTAACTTAACAGATAAGTTATTGAAAACCGATAAAATGCAATTAATCATTGTCTAACCCTATGGAAAATGTAAAAAAATATCCAACATAAACTTCTAAAAATTTGTATTATTAGATTAATAAAAAATCTTTGATTAAAAGAGGTATTAAGCATTTACAATTTAAGAAGCATATATTTATTTAACTAATTTTTCATTGTATTTAAACAATATAATTAATTGAATAACTAGTATAAATTAAATTAACCAAAAATAGATTTGTCATCATTTCGTTAATTTAATTAATGTACTTAACAAATTACATTTAAAATTTTATATAAAATACAAAGTATTTAGGAATTAATAAGTTAGATTTATAATTTTTTATGTAAATCACAAAGTATTTAGCAATACTTTGTAATTTTTATTGCAATTGTTAATATCTAATATCATATTGTAAGAACAGTATCATGATAGTTATAAAATTATTATTTCATAAAATTATTAATTTATAATATAAATTAAATCACACATTTATATCAAAATATTTCAAATAGTATTATCTTATCAACTTATCAAAATTATTAATTTAGTTTATTACTTAATTCATACCAATTCAACAAAATTTTATTTTACATTTAAAAGAATTACAAATTTAAAAATAAGTAGTAAAATTTTGATCAGACAATAATCTGTCTAGTAGTGAAATTTTGATAAGACAATAATCTGTCTCTTTAGGTTTAAGAAAATTATAATCATAAAAATAATTAATTAAAAAGTTCATTAATAACCATATTTCATAAAATTTATAAATTCTTTCATCTTTTTTTCTTTTTAATATATATCATGTCACAACTAGGTCCGGCCCTGGGCAGGGCCTAGCTGGACCTGTGTTCAGGGCTCCCTGATTTGCTCTGTTCTTCTGAGCCTCTAGCTCCCTATAAGAACTAACTGTTTTCCTACACATAGAGGTAAAGTCAGGAGGCCCACATCTTCTCTTTCACCCCGGGCCTACAAAATCTCAAGACCGGCCCTAGTCACAACTTTAAATTATAACAACATATAATTATTATATAATAAAATTATTAATTTATTGAATATTAAATTACAATATTTTTGTATCTTTTTATCTGAACCACTTAATATTTTATTTGAATAAACCTAATAGCTATTAAGCGAAAGTATAATATCACTAACTTCTTAATGTTTTAAGTGATATTATAATAAAATAAATATTACCACAATTTGTGTTAAAAGTTAGGTTTAGTTTGAAGGATATTAAATACATTTGCATTTCATTCACGAGGAACTACACTTTAAAATTTTAAGATGTACTTATTGACATAATTAATTAATTGAATATTTTGATTTGCAACCACTCCTCAACTTCAAACCAAACATCAAACTTGTGTAGCTGTCCTCGTGAGTTTGGTCAGTGAATTGATGGAAGTAAATTCCAGAAAGAAAGATGAAATTGCTATGACATCATTTGGAAGGTGAAACGCTGGAATAGGTAAGCAGCAAGATAATGCATAATGTTGACGAAAACCCCCACATTCGCCTTGACTTAAAAGCATTCTTGTCTTATCATGTAGATGATGCGCTCTATTAAGTATTAAGCAAAGCAACATCCCTTAAAATTTGACGTACAGTAGGGTTATGGGAGTAGATTGAACCCCCTTTTACTGTTTATATTATTTGCCTTTTGACAGTCCAAAGGAAATTTTAAAACCCACCACTTTATGGCAGTGAATGTTATATAATTGAACAAAACGATTAAATTAATGATGACTCATCCTAAATACTGTTTTGATGATTAATTTATTTAGAGCCAGTGGCCGGACAGTTTCCATATAGGTGGCAAATTCCCGACGGTTTACGACTTGGGAGGTAGTAGGATCATAATATATGGCAGTTAGCTAAACACGCTGGTCTGGTCTGATTGCTCTACTCAGTTTTGTCCCGACAACTTATTGCCCTGAATGGTCGAATTCTTTTATACGCTTAGACATAAGAACTGTCTGAGAGTCGAGAGTCGGTCAGTGCAATATCATTGTTAAGAAATTACAAACTATTCCTTTTAATTTTGAATATTCAAGCAATATAACTGAACTAGTTTAAGCGTAATTTCTTTAAATATACGGTGGAACAGAAGCAAATATTGATATGTTACCCCAGTAAGAAACATCGCGTACATCCAGTTGACATGCTTGAATAATACTAGTAATGAGGTTGCGTTGCGTATAATAGATTCGTATATACATGAATGAAAACCAACTATCGTTCGTATTATCCAACGTGATTGATTTGTATTCAAAAAATAAAGTAGTATTTTGAGATCGTTTAATTCTATTTTTATTTTTTTTTATATTTTTTATTTTTTATTTTTTGTTTTTTAAATATTTAGTTGTTAATGTTATCGTAGTTATCCTTTTATCACTGTTAATAATTACATTTTAGATAAAACTTAATGATAAATTATTTTTAATTAAATAAATTTATTTAATCTCTTATATAATATTTACTAACAAATTATTAATAAAATTATGTTATTTTAATAAAATAAATAATTTAAAAATTAAAATTTTATTTACAAACGAATATTTATTTGAAACATATTTTAATTATTAAATCAACATTTATCAAATATTTGTATATTTTAAATTTAATTATACATAATTTAACTATAAAAATTAAATTATTCATAATTTTATTGATAATTAACTTTAATTTATTAAATATATAAATATAATGTTGAATTAAATTATTCATAATTTTTACTAAAAATTAAATAACTAAATAATATATATTTAAATGATAGTAAATCTTATTACATAAAAAAAGTAACAAAAACTACTTTTTATAATTTCTATAATTTTTAAAAACTGCAAAAAATTAAAATTAAAATTAAAAATTAAAATAAACAAAAAAATTTATTAAATTTAAAAACAAAAAATTAAAAATATAAATAAAAACAACTTATAAAGTTGATGGCGCTGGTACATCTCATTGTCAAATCACAGGGGTGAACCAATAGTTAGTTTGTTACCAAAACCGCCTAACCTAACTCGGGTTAGTATTTTATAACCGTATATATGCGTATGTACCGTATATGAATGTCACTCTCTCTCTCTCAACTCTCAAGTCTCAACTGTAGTTGTAGATTTCAAAGGCTCTGTTTAAAAACACCCCCATCTTTGAGTCTCCACTTCAAATCTGTCTCACCCAAACAATACCAAAATAAAATAGATTGGTTTTTTCTTTTAAATATAAAGGAAATAGTGTGGAGGACTTGGATCATTACTGTTTTGGGTTCGGATCCTCCGATTTGCTCGACCCCCTTCTCCTCTCTTGCAGATCTTTGGAACCGTTGTCAGTAATTGTCCGTTTTGGTGCTTAATGGTGGTCTGATCTTCGCACGCTTTACTAGGTAGTGGAGCGTCTTCGTTCGACTTAGTTCTCTCTCTCTTGCTTTTTTTGCTGCTAAGGAAATGGAGGAAAATCTCTCTCTTTTTTTTTTTTGGGGAAAACTTGTTGTTTTACTTGCTAGTGAAAAGTGTTGCTGTGACTTAGATTCAAACCAGTGGTTTTCTGCAAACGGTTTCCTAATTATCCCCAGATTGCTTTTGTTTTGGCGAGCTTTGATCTGCATGTTATTTTCTGCAGATCAGTGTGTATATGTAGATTTGTGTTTGGAAATGCTGCGTCGTCTAATGGCTGATGCTGAAATAGTTTATATTGATGAATCTTTACTGTTGGTAAACTATAGTTTCCTGAATCTAAATTCTTGGTCGCTTTAGTGGTTGAGAAAGCTAGAGAAGCAAGATAGACTGAAGAAGAAATTGGGATGGGTTTTTGTTTTTGTTTAGACCTTCTGCTTATAAGAACTAAGAGCTTGCATGGTCATTTCTGTTTCTTTTTTGATGCTAAACAATTGAAATATCTTTGGTAAACTAGGATTATATCCTTTAACAAGGTAGTAGAATTGTTTCCTTTGTAATTGCTAGATGCTTAGCCAAGATTTCTGAAACTATGCTGGGAATTATGCTCTGAAATGCAATTCAAAATGAAGCAACATCTTTGAAGTGAAATCTAGTTGTCAGTTATTGCTAGTGTGACCTTCTGGTGTTGTGTTTGTCATTTTTACTTTTACATTTTTTTTGGTAATTCTTTTGTATTGGTACACTTACTTTAACTTGTTTCTTATGTTAAAGGAATTATTATTTCCAAGAATAAAGTGTAGCTCCCTATCCATTGTGTTGTCTGTTACTTGCTCAAACCATTAATGCTGTTATAAGATTATACTCAGATGTGTTTGCTTACAGTGTGTGATGGATTCTGATAACCGCGCACCTGTTGATGGGCTTGACACAGTCCACCAAAATGGAGTTCACAAGCCAAGTCCAACCTCTGAAGATGATTATACTGTTTCTAGTTCTGTGAATGGAAATCCTGAAAAAACTTTGTCATCTGGTGCACCAAATGGGAATTTGGAAAATGAACATAAGTTGGATGACATAGCTGCTAACAGTTCATCCTATAATGTCACTGAAGGATCAGAATTTCTTGTTGGAAGCATTGGATTGCTGCCTGTATCTAAGGTAGGAGTTGTACCAGTCTAGTTATTTGTTGATGGGAAGGACTAAGCTGATACATACCCTGTTGTATTCTATATAGGATGGGGAAGTGAAAGATTTACATAATTTGGAACAAGCCAGACCACGAAAAGGTTCAGGAAAGAGCAAGAATGAGAAGCCCTTGAATATAAGAAATGCCTCATCCATTCAGATGAAAAAGGGAAAGGACGTGAAAGATGCTGGGGTATCACCTGCTGGGTCAAATGGTCCTGTTGCTTTGAATGCAAGACCAAAACAACCTTTGAAAAACAAATCATTCAATGAGAAACTTGTTCCTGCTTCTAAGGTATTAGATGATATTAAGAAAGTGTATTTCTTATGTGGCATGTATTATCACTGTCAATGATTATGCTTACATTCCTTTATCTGCTGTAAACAGCAATCTGGAAAGGCTGGCGTAGAGTTGCCCGACGACCTCATGTATGTTTTGAATCCACATACTTCTGGTTTCTTAGTATGTGATGGAGCCATAATTTTTACAAATTAAAATTTATATTAAAAATAGAGTGAAACGTTCACATATTTGAAGTAAATGGTATTGTAAAATAATCACAGTGTTTGTCTCATTGTGAACTGTGATTTCATACATACAGGGAGAAAAAATTGAATCCTCTGAAGGAAGGTCCTGCTCATAAAGCTGAAGGAGATACACAATCTTCGTATCCTTTTTACATGAACAATTATATTTTGTATGGTTTTCTGCGATTGTTGCTTATGTCTCTGGTTTTTGTCTGGCTTTCTTAAGCTTATCCTTGATCAATGTATAGAAGTCCTAATGCAGAAAACACAAAACCACGAAAGGTGGGTGCACTTCCTAATTATGGTTTTAGCTTCAAGTGTGACGAACGAGCTGAGAAAAGGAAAGAGGTCAGCTTTTTTATGGTCATTTCGCTGGTCAACAGGTGGAATCTTTTCTTTTTGATGTCAACATAATCTTCTTGGCATTGATACTTTGCAGTTCTATACTAAACTTGAGGAGAAAATTCATGCAAAGGAAGTGGAAAAAAATACCATGCAAGCCAAGTCAAAGGTATGATAGATATATGACTATGAGACCATATTTTTGTACATATTTTCTAGATTCCATGGAAACTTTGCAATTCTCGTACAGGAAACCCAAGAAGCTGAAATCAAATTACTTAGGAAGAGTTTGGCATTTAAAGCTACACCAATGCCTAGTTTCTATCAGGAGCCGCCACCACCTAAGACGGAGCTAAAGAAGGTTTGCGCTTTTAACTACTACGTCAATTGTTTCCTGAATTCATAATAGAACTACTAAAGATCTGGATCTTGTAGTTCTAGCTGCAAACTTTGTTTTGCGCTTACTTGGATATTCTGTTTATTAAATTAGACTTGGTGGATTTTACATCCTATCTTCTACTTTAGATTCACATTTTATCATGCTTCCAGTCAGGTTGTCAAATATTAACGTTTTTATATGGTAATTGAAAAAGATTTCTAATTTTGTGATTATAAACGTATTATACTCAGTAGAGACTTATGGCACTTTAATTTGTGTAATAGAATTCTCTCAATACTTTCTACTGACCCTGCTTCTTGCTGCCCAAAATTATGATGGCAACCAATCCTGAATGGTAAAGAAGCTGCAAACGTCATGTTCAGAGTGAATGCTAAATGCAATATGTATTCTGAGTTAATTTGGTTGTGCGTGGGTTTATACCATCTTGTCTTTCCTTGACAAATCCTCTCATTATATTTGTTTTGAGTTTTATCCCTCTTCTGTATATCATATTTATTCAGTCAAAAGTTTCTAGTGACAGTTTGTCATTTTTATATTACATCTCGTTATATATGGTTGACATAGTAACAGCATAATATATACACTTCTGCATCTTTACTTGCTATTTGTCCAAACTTTTAGACTTGAAGTAGTGTTATGCAACCTCTTATGACAAGTTGCATGTACCATGATCATCTGATTGCATGCGTAAATTTTGGCAGTCTGTTTTCCGTGCCATTTTTATATATAAATTCTACCTTAACTCTCTTGATATCTTATTATCATGCATAATTTAATTTTTTAAATTGCAGGCAGTATTTCCTTTGTAGGAAGGAAGGGGTTATTGTTTTTTTCAAAGTAGAAACAAGTTGATAAGAAATTTCTTATGTTGCTTTTGATCATATGGTCTCTGTTAGGAGGGTTCATTCAGAAAACTCAGTTTGATAATCTTATATGAATATTGCTGTCTCCTTATGGCAACCTAGAGACTAGGTTTGTGAAGTGCGGACTATCATCTAATATCCATTTCAATGCCTTAAATTGTTAATATGAGGCAGATACCTCCAACTAGAGCCAAATCTCCCAAGCTAGGTCGAAGGAAGAGCTCATCCCCTGCGGATCCTGAAGGAAATGATTGCCAGACCAATCGATCATCTCGGCTAAGTTTAGATGAGAAAGTTTCTCAGAAGAATCCTAAAGGTCTTTCACAAGGAAATGATTGTCATACCATTCGACCAGCTCGGCTAAGTTTAGATGAGAAAGTTTCTCGGAACCATTCTAAAGGTCTTTCACCTGTTCCTTCAAAGAAGACACAGCGAAAGTCCCTCCAGAAGCTGCCTTTTGAAAAAACCAGTTTAGCAAATGTGATGAGCGAGGAAAATGCCCCATCATCCCATGGATCAAAAGAAGAGAATACCAACATTTCTATAGAGAACAATCACGATACAGTTCTTACTCAAGAGCAAGAGACCATTCCCAGAGCTGGGGCAAGTGAAATCCAATCCCAGACAAGTGGGGAGCTAGTAGCTCTAGAGCAGCAATCCGCTATGGTGCAAGAGCCTCTAGCATTGGAGCAGTAAGCATAGTGGTAATGAAATTGAAATTGCTCATATGCAAAGCCCCACAAATCCTCATCTGCATTAATAAGAGGTTCAGAAGTTCCCTTATCTGACAATTAAGGCGTGAAGGATTTGCATTTTTCACTGTATTGTGATTGTCCATAGTCAGCACCAATGGTTGTTTTGCATGCCTTCCTTTTGAAGTTGCTGGTCTTCTAATTAGAATTCTACATTCTGCTTGCAGCATTATATGTTGTCATTTGAGAAGTTATTCTATGTTATTAAGCATGGATTGTTTGCCTGCTTACTGGAAATATTGTCGAGAATTTTGGAGGTGTCTGCTGCTACATAGGTGGTTGTGGTTAAAGGAATGATCTGTTGGAACTCTTATATTGAACAACTGGAATTGTTGATTAAGGTTGGCTTTGTTGTAACTGTCCCATCTTTATTTATTTCTCGTTATCACTGTCGTGATTTACTTTATATGTCAAGTATTTCTTTCATTTTCGTTATCTCGCAATCCATTACTGAATAGCAAGTTTCAGTTGCCACCAATATGGTCTAGTACCAAGACGGATTCAAGTTCCAATCAACTTTGACAGGATCAATTTTGCTAGTGTTGTGGCACATTGTAATGACCGAGTTGATTGAAAATTCAAATGTTCTTGGTGCTTGGTAGCCAAATGGTACTTTACTTACGTTACCCTTTTGGCTATTCAATTTGATAAATAGCATCAGAGAGAGGATCACAAAAATGAGAAGAAAAATGAAAATCCCATCTATTTTTGTCAAGAAAAAGTAAAACTCCATGACTGAGACTGACTAGGTATAATAACTTGTATTATCCTTTGAAAAACAGTAGGAAGCGTCAGGCGTGAGGGGAATTGGAATTTGATTGGGAACATTGTTGTGGGTTGAGTTTGATTGGAATTGCGATTTCTCTTCCCTGGCGTCCCACTCCCACAGGAATCTAGCATAGGACGCCATGACGTAACTGTTGATTATTTTAGCAAAGGTTAAGACAAGACACAGATTAAGAAGGCTCATTAGCTAGCGATCATGGTCTTGATTATGTTTACCAGTCATCAGGAGATGATTAAAGAGCTCGATCGAAGTAAGTCTGAGCACGAGCACCATCCCCGTGATTACTCCACACTAGACCACCATACATTGACAATACGTTCCCATCTCCTCCACTCGTCAGAATCGCTCTTTCACAGTACTCTTCCTCTTTCAGGCCATCACCTCGCACCTAATTATGTTCTTGATCATCAGAAATCCCTATCCCATGCAAAAGGAAAAGGGAGTTAAAATATGCTTTATTTACCTCTTTTAAGAATCTTGCGTAGTTGGCAAGAAGAAGAGCGTCACCAGGGTAGGTCTGGATCATCCCCTGATAATATATGTCCATTGTCTCATTCCCGTACGCCTCAAGATCATGAATGGAATCCCGCGAGATACTCACCCCAGCACCGACACCGGTGGTGACCAGTTCCTCGTCTTTGGACGAAGGCGATGCTTCCTGTTTCAGAAGGACTAGTGTCCTCTTGGAGAACAACTTCTCGGTTGAGAAGGAAAGTCTCTTAAGATCCACCCTCAGAGGCTCTACGTTCAAGGGACATTGAAACAGGTCTAGTGGATGGGAACCTGACATTGTGATCGGGTTCTTGGTTTGACCTTGATTGGAGGACAAGCGATTTTAAGATGGGTGAGGAACTGCTTCTTAGAAGCATTTTTCTCTCGAGTCACAGGTTTTCTTCTTCTCCTTCGGATGAGAAGAGGGAAAAGATCAAAAGAGATCTTTCAGTCCAAAATGGAGACAAGGGCACTAACATATAAGAAGATTTGGATAATCTAGTCGGTAGTTAACGTGGAAATAGGTATTTCTGTTGTTGCCGCTTCTCAAAATAAGAAATGACGCTAAATTTGTACATAAATTCATGAGTTAAGTTGTGATATAATTAGAATTACTATTTTTGCCAAGGTTTTAAAAACCGGACCGAATTGGCTGGTCTGATCGAAAAAAATCTGAACTGGCCAATTATTCGGTTCGATTTTATGTAATAACCTCTGAGTATAAAAACCTACCGGTTTAACCGGCCGGTTTTTCAGCAACTGGTCCAACCAATTTGTCAAATACTCACCATTCAGATACCTAATGCTACTAAGCTTTCAGATGTCATTCAGACTCTCTCGCCTCTTCTCCATCTTCTTTTCACCATATCTCACCGCTTCTATGCATGTAGGTAAATATGATACTTGGGGGTAATCATAGATGCAGAAATTGATTTCTATTTGTTATCTTCTTGGGTGGCTACTGTGAAGTTAATCTTCTATTCTCCGATATTTCGTAGCTGGTCTGAAATAAAAAGCTTGTTGAAGCAACTTCGAACTCCTTCCTTAGCGACTAAGTACTGTGATGGAAGAGATTGTGTCTACATCCATCTCATGTTCCTCACGCTCATGTTTTGGTTTATTTGGCCATGAAATGTTTATGTTCTTTCTATTTAGGATTTGTCATTTTTATTGTATTTTCTCTTAAATTTGGGCTTTAATTTTTTTATTTCAAAGGGGTACTTCTCTTTTGCTTGATGCTGCTGCACTTTTCTTACTGGAGAGGAGGACTGAAGAACATATCATATAAAGCTCCAATTTGTATAGAGTTCCAATTTGTACCGCTTTATTCAAGTTTTTGTTAAGAAATAAGGATAAGGCAGTGATAGTTTCAATATTTTGTTTTATTCAAGTTTTGTTGTTATTGTGTTTTCTGTACCAGTTAGAATAGAACTTTATTATGTACTCTATTAACAGATAAGGAGATAAGGATCCACTAATATTGATTAATTAGTTTTCTGTAATAGTTAGAACTCCATTTCATATCAATCTTTAATTTTGATAGTTAGGTTATATGTACTCTTTCAAGTATTCAATTTGTTGATCTACTAACAATATTTCGGTGAGGCTGTTTGAACTTTGAAGTGGAGCAATTGCTGGAGCAAAGTTTTAATAAGTGAGTAACATCTGTTCTATCATCTGTGTATCCATTCTGCTGCTGTTGGTCTTCTTTGTATAACTATATATGTATGTTCCATTCTACAGTATTTTCATTTTTCTCTCCTATTCCTTCTTTGTTTGGTGTTTGAGAAGCAGCTTTGGATGTTAGTAGCTTCCCATATCAACTTGATATATTTTAGAATCATATTCCTTAATGATTACACATCTAAAGGTTGAATTGAACCTGTGAACTTTACATATTTATTAATGAACTTGTCACTATCCTTAGAAAATCCAAGTGGGAATTGGGAAAATTTCATTCTTGAAGAGGCAAAGATTAAGAGTTTGTGTGATAAGAAACATCTTCTAGGCTTTGTTGAAGTGAGTGGGGATCCTTTGTTTTAACTTAATTTGGTTATTTGATCCTGAGTACTTAATTTGATTACAAATATAGTTATTATCTCCTTGTTTCTTTTTGGAGTGGAATCCTTGGTTGAATTCTGAGGTTAAGTGGGCAACAAAATCCCCTAAAACCTCAGCTCAATCCAAAGTTGTACAAAACCCTTAAAGGACAAAAGCACTCTTCTTACTGTTGGTCTTCTTTATTACAATTGATAAATGAGAATTATTTAAGTTGTATACTTTTGCCCTGACAATAGTAAATTCAATTATTTTTTTAAATACTTTTTAGGTTAAATCATAATGAAAAATATGGAATCATCCTCTACTTGTGGTAAGCCCGATCTAACATGAAATTATTTTTCTTTTTCTCAAGCATCTGATGGGAATGTCCAATATAACTGTATGTTTTGCAGTAGAATATTTAAAGGGGGAGGAATTTTTAGAATGAAAGAACATCTTGCTGGTGATAAGGGTAATATTGCTTCTTGTAAAAAAGTACCACTTGATGTGTGTGATATGATTGGAAAATATTTACAGCAACAAATAAAAAAGAAAAAGGAAAATAAAGAGGCTCATGATATATATTTTGGAGATGATGAAACACCAAAAGCATTAGATAAAGGAAAAAAAAAGCTACTATTGACATATATTCTTATTTTTCTCCAAGAACTATTCCTGGTTCTCAACCCAGTCTAAAAATTTTGATGGTTAATAAGAATATTGTTTTGAGATGTAAAAGAGTATGGGCTAGATGGTTCTATCATTCATGCATTCCTTTAAATGGTTTAAATTCACCATATTTTCAAGAAGCAATTGATGCTACAACAACAATAGGTCCAGGATTTAAGGTGCCATCTTATTATGAGATGCATGTGCCTTTGATTCAAGATTTTAAAAAAGAATGTCATTTAATTGTAGATACATATAAATCTAGTTGGGAATCAACAGGATGCACTATTATGGCATATGGGTGGATTGATCAAAGACAAAGAACCTTGATTAATTTTTGGTTTATTGTAATATTGGAATAACTTTTATCAAGTCTGTTGATGCTTCTGTCATGGTAAAAAGTGCTAATTCTTTATCAGAATTATTCTCTAAAATTGTCGAGTGGGTTGGACCAAAGAATGTTGTACATTTTGTTACAGATAATATAGCTAATTATGTATCAGCTGGGTACTTATTACAATTAAAGTATGGGCATATTTATTGGTCTCTATGCGCTGCTCATTGTATAAATCTTATTTTAAAAGTTATTGGTGGTATGGATCATATTTCTAGTCTTACTTCATGTGCATCTAAGATCACAATTTTTGTGTATAATCATGTCACATTTTTGTCTTGGTTAAGAAAGCAAGAAGATTGGGTTGA
>JANIIA010000009.1:25507967-25531438 GCA_027478495.1 Erythroxylum alaternifolium
CTCAATCCTTATTGCTTATATAGTGGAGAAGCACATACAATTAATATTATGGGCGGTTTGTTTGATGTGATTGAATGTAAAGGTATTTTCTCTATTGAAGAGCAATTACAAGCGATAAATGAAATTAAATTGTATCGTGAAGGTTTAGAGAGTTTTGTTAGATCATCAACAAAGAGATAACTTATGATGAAAAAATGCAGCCAAGTAAGTTTTATACTTTTAATTCATTATTTAATTAATAATAATATATTTTTTATCATAAATATTAATTTAAAATACAGATGAGTGGTCGAGATTATTCGGTGATAGTGTTCCAACATTGAGAAAACTCGCTATTAGGTTACTCAGTCAAATAGTTTCTGCATTAAGTTGTGAACATAATTGGAGTGTTTTTAAACATATTCATACAAAGAATCGAAATCGTTTGAAACATCAAAGACTTAATGACCTTGTTTATGTTACTTATAATCTGATAATGAAGAATAAGTATTTTATAGTTTTGTTTTTATTTCAATAATTTTATTTTTATTATTGACTTTATAATTTCTATGTTGTGTTCAGAGTACTTAGTAAGAAGAGAACATATGATCCAATTGATATTGATTGTATTAAACATACTGATTTTTAGATTGAAGAAGAAGAACCATCACCTGATCTTGATTATAATGAACTTAAAAAGACGATTTATGAAGAAAATGTATTTGTCACAACGAATGAATTAAAAATATCTACTAATAGTCAGTTCATATCTTATGTTGATCATATTTAAGTTAAAATTATATTGTATTATAAGTTTACAATTGAGAATAATTTCATACATTACTAATTTGTAATTTATTTTAATGCAGTAGAAAAAGTTGTTGCAAATATTTTGGATGAAAGTGTAGTTTACAAATCTTTAAATAGTATTGGAGAATTTGAAGCTTTTGACGATGATGAGATGCAACCTCCTTCATAAATATAACTTTGATTTTTATTGTTATTTTAAGTTTTATATTAGACTCATATTTATTTATTATTAGTTCATTATATAATAATAGACATTGATGTATTTTTTATTTAAATAAAATATTTTATTTTTACTTATTCTTATGAGTTTTACTTTTTATTTATTATATACCAGTTTTATAGCAGTTTACTACCGATTGAACCTTTAAACCTTAAACCTTTGCTTCGACCGGTTCGATGTACGATCAGATTTTTAAAACATTGATTTTTGCAAAGTCCTAAGAAATATTTACTAAATTACGTCCAACTAAAGATTGTTACAGTTAATAATTAAGAGAAAAGAGGAGGTAAATCTTCCAAACCCATGCTTTCTTTTGTTTGAAACAGGATTATATAGAGGATGCCACTAATGCCTTTTCACTTAGGTATTCTAAGTTCTACCTTTTAAGTTCAAATTGGAATCAAATTTATTAATCATTTGCCCCCTTTGCACAGTTTGAATAATAGTATTCATAGTCTGAATATTATTAAACTAATTACTTATATATTAACTCAATTTAATCATATTCATTATGACTTTGACCTTTTCTGTTTATTTCAATTCGATAACTAATAATTATAATTTACATTAATGGAGTGATTATTCAATCAATATTCAAATCAAGTAATTAATTAATTAATTAATTAATTAATTTATTATTATTATTATTATTATTATTATTATTATTATTATTATTATTATTAAATTGATAAATAAATTAAATGTGAACTCTAGTTGTAATATGAGAGAAATATATATAACTCCTTAAAAATTTTTAAGACCATTCGTATTCATCAGTGAAATGATTTATATATATACGTACAAATGGTGGTTTAAATATTTGTATAACATTTCAAATAGTTTAAAATTTTATAATTAAATTATAAAATTTAGGAATTATCTTCACCAAATTCTACATGTCAAAATCTAGTGAGACAACTTGATTTTAATATAAATAAATAAACAAACATAAATAAATAATTAAATAATTAAGTATATTTTTTCTTCATATTTTGTTACCAAAATTATGATATAAATGGATAATGCATCGTACTGAGTCTCATATTTTAAGATTTAAAGGGAAAATTAAAAGCAAAACTCATCAAACAAAAATATGATCACGCGGGAAAATAAAAGCTTTTATTGTATTTAAACCATTAATAATATAAAAGTTAAAGAGATTCGAAGAAAATCTTCATCCTCTAATTTATAATTATTTGCTATAATATTAATGAGTTCTTGAAAGAAAAATGTAATTATCTCATTTATAGATTCTAAGGAATCTAAATCTATTTCAAAGAATCCATATATGAAAATTTCCATGAATAAGAAGTTATGATATAATTATATGAATAACAATTTTAGAATTTCTAAATTAAAAGGTCCATTACACTTTCGTATGTGTATTCTTAGTTTTTTTACTGTAGATTTATCAGGTTTTCATTGAGTCTTTTAATGAGCATTCCAGCTCTAACTTTTGAGTATGGTAACTACCTTCGACACCCTTCAGCAAAGTCTAGCACAACCTTAATTCGTTTCCTACTTTAAGGCATATATGAAAGATTTAGGAGAAAAGTAAAGTTTTAAATGAAAATTGTCAACTATATTTGCGGAAAGGAAAATTTTATTTCATAGCAGAGGAGATTACAAAGATGAGATATATAGAAGATGTTTGATGCTCCTTTTACTACCCTAGGGGTCTTATTTATATAAGTGGACTTAAAGTCTAAATTTTAACTGGACAAAAAATTACATCATATCAACTTTTCAAAAAGTAGATTCTATCTTTATAGATAATGGATTCTCTTTTATTTGGGTGGTTGAAGAGTTTTCTATGTTATTTTCTTATCTTTCTGATTCAGAATTATCATTATATGTAGATATGCTTGATGCTTCAACTTTATCTTTTCCTTTAAAAGTCTTCCAACCACTTGTACAAGAAGGACATATATTTTCTGTATGTTTTCAGAGATGACAGATCCTTTTTTGTGCTTTAGAACTAGATCTTATCTTTCTTTTTTCAATCATGCTTATCTTCACTTTTACCAAATTTTAAGTAGCCAATGGTGTCTTTTTGGATAAAGTTATCATTAGAGAAGAAAATTTGGTTTTTTAGAGAAATCTCATCCCGATTCCTCTTCTGTAATGGATATCATTTTTAATATATTTAGAAAATTATTTTCTTAATTTAGTATCCATAATAATGGGAAAATATTTTGCCTTCCTTAAAGTAATGAAATGATAGACATCATGTTGCCATCTTCACGAAAATCTGAACCAACAGATAATATCTTTAATACTAAGGTATCTTTAGGGGTCATTATAAGGTTATTAGATAACAATCCTTGACCCCTACTCGAATCTTTCTGAGAAGTAATGATATCTTAGAAAACTCTGGATTAGTTAAGTATGTAACATTTATTGTTTCAAAATAATACCAATCTCTAATAGTTCAAGGATGAGCTCCTTGTAAAAAGTTCATTATATAATATATCTCAGAAAAATCAATATAGCAAGTATCACTATTTGTAAAGTGTATGAGAGACTCATACCTCATAATGTGCATGAACACAGGATGACTTTTTGGAAGGTTATTAATTATGATATTTCTCTGTACCATTAATTTGTGCGTAGTATAAGGTGCTAGAGAAATATTATTAAGAGTAACTTTTTTTGGCTTAATCTGTTGACCAGTAGATTCCTTTTCCTAGGAGAAAGAGCTTGTAGATGATGAATCTTCAACTATCTTAGCCTTGTTGACTAAGCTATGAAGTTTTTGTTCTGAATAATTATAATGGTTTATCTTGGCTTGCCATGCAAAATGAAAGAAGTAGCTCTGCAAGTTGTTATCAAGTTGAAGTTAACCATATCTAATAAATCTTTGATTTGTGCTTGGAAAATATTGACATAATCAGACATCTGTTCCAACAAGTCAACTATTTCTTCTTTGAGGTTGACTAACTTTGGTTAAAAATATGCAAGTGCATTATTATTAGATTTGATAATCTCAATGTCAAAGGTACATTCTGTTAATAAAGTTTGTCATTTAATATATCTTTTATATTCAAGTTTAGAGGGTAAATTATTTTGAACAAAAGTCTTAACTTGAGTATTATCAGTTCTTAATAGAAATCTTTTAGTTAATAAAATAAATAAAATTTGGATAGTTTTTGACTAATGCCAATAATTTCTTTTCATTTATATGATATCTTTGTTGAGTATCTATAAAGTTTCTCGAAGTATACTTACAAAAAGACTCATTCATCTTAATATTAGAATTAACATAATCTATTTTAATACTCCAGTCCATACATGATCAGGAGTATTAGCTTTAAAAACTAAATCATCATCATCAGATGGTAAAGAAAGTTTTAGCAATATAGTATACAAAATTTTAATTTTCTTTACCTGATCAAATAGGATAAAAATTCAAATCTTCCATTTTTCAAAAAGCATTTGAAAAGCTTTTCTTATCCTTGGCTTGAATAAAATTTGAAACATAATTTCATACTCCTAAAAGCTTTGGACTTTTTTAATCTATTAACTTATTAGGAAATTATGAGATTTTTTTCAAGAATATAATGATGAAGTTTAACTCCTCTACCATCTATCTCCTTACCAAGGAAATTTATTTCCATCTGACATGTCTTACCTTTTTTCTCAGGCAGAGCTAAATCATATTGTTTACATAAATTTGAATATTTTTAAAGATGTATAATATGTTGACCAATATTATTACTTGTTGTTAAAATATCATCCACATAAACATGTATGAAATTATGATATTTGAAGATACCTTTTTCCTCTGAAATATTTGTAAGGCATTTTTAAACCAAAAGATATTTCTAACCATTGGTGATGACCTTGTTTTTTAATTTTAATAATAATTATGTAATGTTTATTGTTATCAATATTTTAAAAACCAAACCGAACGGAACCGATTAATTCAACTGAAAATAGTAAATCCAACTAGTTATCCGGTTTAGTTTAGTTTAATAACTTGTTTATATAATTGAACTAGTCGAAACCAGTTGATTCTTCAACCATCTTCTCTTCTTAGTTCTCATCGTTTCCTTCTCTTCTTTGGAAACCAGTTGATTCTTCAACCATCTTCTCTTCTCAGTTCTCATCGTTTCCTTCTCTTCTTTAGAAACCACTAGTCCCTCCACAACCCACAAGCCAACTTTACTACCATCATTTAGCAAAACCATGGGATCGCCAGTGCCATAGAGGAAAAGCATGTTTGAGGCAACCGACAGAGAACGTGGCAGTAGGCGAGAGAGTGTCCATGAAACAGTAGTGTTTTTCTTCTTCTTTCCGATCTCTTTATCGGTGAGTGATTGATTAAAGAGAAAGTATGTTTCTTGTGGGCTAAGAAAAGTAGAAAACCAAGGAACACAAAAAAAGTGGTTCTGAATGAGAATGTCTTGTCTTTTACTTTCAGTTACTTGTACTATGAAGTAACTCACACATTTTCCTTTTTCTTTTCCTTGTTCGTTTTGTGTTTCTTAACTTACGTCTTCAAATTTAAGAGTAAAATATGGCACATTTTCATTTGATTTTATCTATTTAAATTTATTTTTATGATTTTAATTACTAAAAATGTTATACTATTAAAGATTTTGGAAAATATTTTCATTAACTATGTTTCAAGTTATTTTAATATTAATTATTATATAATTGATTGTATAATTACCTAATTTTATTTCAATAATAATTTATATTAAACAATTTACTAGAAGTTTTTATTCTTCTTTGAATATTCATGGAAATCCAAGGCAGAGATGGTAAAATTAATATTTTAAAAAATTGAATCGGATGGAGCAATTCAACCGAAAATATTTGATTCGATTTATTATTAGCTCATTATATAATAGTAGATATTGTTGTATTTTTTATTTCAATAATTTTTTTATTTTTACTTATTCTTATAATTTTAATTCTTATTTATTATATACCGGTTAAACCTTTCAGTTAACCGGTTCAACGTCTGATCCGGTCTTTAAAACATTAATTGCTATTAATGCTTACATATTATTTTTTAATATATTAAATATTTTTGTAAACTTCTTAAATATATTAATACTTAGTATTTTAACATTCTTAGAAAATTATTAATTTTAATATTTCCACTAAATTTTGATTAAGAGTTATTTTGTGAATAAATATTAGCATTAATAATAAAGGGACCTATTTCAATTCTACAAAAAATTAAAATAAATGTATGCTCTTATTAAACAAAACATAATAATGTGAATGAAAAAAATTAATTCAATGTATGAAGAAAATTTAAAAGAGTAATTTATCAATAAATTAATTTCAATTTTCATAAAATTTTAAGATATTGGAGCATATATTTGACAATTTTGCTGAATGCCTTATGTCATTGAAAATCTTTTCCTTAAATAGGAATAAACTTGCTTAATTTACATTCTTAAATACCAGCTAGAAAATTAATCTCAATATTGTAAATTATATGCTTCTTAAATAGTCAGATTGACTAGCTAGCTGTAATCCTAATTAGGGAAAATTATTTACATAATAATTACAAAGATATGTAACAACTATATGACCATATTAACATCCCCCCTCAAATTGATGTTGCACGATCAAAAAGCATCAATTTGCCAACAAGAAATTGATGTCATTGTCGAGTCATAGATTTGGTAAAGATATCAACAATTTAAAGAGCAGTAGAAACGTTAGGCAGCAAAATGACACTGTTGTCCACAAATTCCCGGATAGAATGACAATCTACCTCAATATGTTTAGTACGCTCATGGAAAACCAGATTTGTAGCAATCTGAATAGCACTGGTGTTGTTAGCATAGAGAAGAGTAGAGCGAGACTGAGGAAAACCAATTTTAGTAAGGAGTCGATGAAGCCACACAATCTTTGAACAAGCAACATACATAGCCCGATATTCAGATTCAGTTGATGATTTCAAAAATCGGTCTTGTTTCTTACTCTTCTAAGATATCAACGAACCTTCAAGAAACATAAACCACCCTGTGACAGACTGACGAGCATCTGGACATCCAGCCCAATCAGCATCACTAAAAGCCACAAGCTGAATAGGAGAACCAATAAGAAAGAATAAGCCACAATTGGGAGAGCCTAAAAAATATTTAATGATGCAATGAACTGCCACCAAATGTAGATGACGAGGAGTATGCATGAATTGACTAACTTGTGGAACTGCCAAAGAGATATCAGGCCTGGTAATAGTAAGATAATTCAAGCTGCCAACTAATTGGCAAAATAAAGTCGGATCAGAGAGAAGGTCGCCTTTCTCACTATGAAACTTGACATTCAATTCTAATGGAGTATTAACAGGAGATGAATCTTGAAGTCCTGCTAAAGCTATCAAATCTTAAGTATATTTATGCTGGTGTAAAAAATATTCCAGAAGAATCAGAATGAACTTAATAATTAAGAGTACCAAGATCCTTCATATGAAAAGAATACTGAAGATAATGTTGAAGTGTGGTGATCAATGATGAGTCATTTCCAGTGATAACGATGTCATCTACATATACAAGTAGAAGAACAATACCAGTAGATGTCTTGCAAAAAAACAGAGATGAGTCATACTTGCTTTGTACAAAAGAGAACTAAAGTAAGGTGGACCGAAACTTGTCAAACCACGCTCGTGGTGCTTATTTAAGGCCAAACAAAGATCTTTCAAATTTACACACATAAGAAGGAGAACAAAACAAGCATGGTGGAGATGTCATATAAACGTCCTCTTTAAGATCGTCGTGGAGAAGAGCATTTTTGACGTCCATTTGATGGAGAGGCCATCTTTGAGAAGCAACAATGACCATAACAGTATGCACCGTAGTCATTTTTGCTATTGGAGCAAAAGTCTACTCATAATCTACCCTATACTCCTGCTTGTTATCAAGTACAACCAATCGGGCTTTGTATCGATCAAGAGTTCCATCAGAACGAAGTTTGACTGAGTAAACCCATTTACATCCAATAGGTCAATATTAGAAGGACAAGAAATAAGATCCTAAGTGTGATTCTCCTAAAGAGCCTGAAGTTCATCTTGCATAACTTGCTGCCAACATTTATGTTTCGAAGCTTATGAGTAACATGAAGGAACAGAGATCTCAAATAAAGTAGCAGAAAAGCCATACCAGTCAAGAGGTCGAGATACTCTGCTAGATCGTCGAAGGATAGGCTTTGAAGGAGTAGACTCAGAACCAATCTCAGAGATAGGTGCTAGAGCAGGTGCAGGTGGCGATTTAGTCTCAAGAAGAGGTAAAGTTGGTGAACGTCTTTCATACACAACCCCAGGCTTAAATCGAATAAGAGAAATGGATAAATCTTCAAAGATAGGTAGAACATAAAGGAAAAAGGAAGACCCAACAGTCATAGGAAAGAAATATTGATTTTCAAACAAAATAACATTTCAAGAAACACAAAATTTGTGAGATCTGGGATCATAACAAACAAAGCCCTTTTAAGAAATGCACATTTAACACGTTGAGTAAAGAGTTTATGGCGTTCTCGAGAAGGAAAATGGACAAAGCAAACACAACTGAATGGATGTAAATCATGATAGCTAGGATGCTGATTATAAAGACAAAAATTCAGAGAGTTAAGATTTAATACTTGCGATGGCAATCTATTAATTAAATAAACTGCAGTAGACAAGGCTTCAACCCAAAATTTAGATGGAACAGATGACTTGAGTAATAAAGTTCTGGTGACATCCAAAAGATGACGATTTTTACACTCCGTACCCTCATTTTGTTGTGGAGTTTATGGACATAAACGCTATGAGACAATGCCTTTCTCCCAAAAAAAATCATGAAATTCATGAGACATATATTCTCCAACAGAATCAGTCCGTAATATTTTAATATAAGTGAAAAATCGTGTTTCAACATAAGCTAAAAAAATCTTTAAAATAGAGAAGACATCAGATTTGGAACGAAGAAAATATACCCAAGTATATCTACTATCATCATCAATGAATGTGACAAAGTACTTGTAGTGGGCAAGAGAAATAATATGAGTGATGCCCCAAACATCGCTATGAATAACAACAAAACATTTGATAGCACGGCTACCATTAGAAGGAAAAGGAAGAGTTTTACTTTTGCCAAGTTTACATGTGGAACAATCAAAAGAAATATTAGAGAAATGATCGTTATTTCCCAATAAACCAGAATTTGATAAACGAGACAAGATAACATAATTTGGATGACCTATAAGTTTACGCCAAACTTCACTCTTACAAGCAATAATAGTAAAAGACAAAGAAGAAATACTGGGAATAGAAAAAAAGTGGGAACAATCGTCCAACTTTAGGCCCCTTCACGATTACCGTCCCCGACACCTAATCCTGCACAAGACAACCATCATGAGAAAAATGGACATCATAGTTGTTATCCACCAATTGACCAACAGAAAAAAGCCTAGTATTGAGCTTTGGAGATAGTAAAATATTTTTGAGATATAATGTTAGATCCACAACCTTAGTAATAGGTAATTTACTGCCATTAGCAACATGAATTTCTGTAGAACCATGATACTTATAAACATTTTGAAGCATGGTAGATGAGTTGGTAATGTGATTTGAAGCAGCAGAATCAACAAGCCAAAGTTTAGAAGATGAAATATCGTTACCTTGTAGCCTTAAGGCAAAGAAGGCCGAAACAATCGTTTGCTGCACTATTTCATGATTAAGAACCACAGATTCAACAGTAGCGGGAGTAGAAACTGCTAAACCAGCAAGGTGAGGAGAAATATTATTGTTGGCTTTACGATTTTGAGGTCGGTTAGGGTAGTTATTTATAATGTGTCCTTGTTGTTTACAATAATTGCAGTACTTCTTGCTACAATGGGCAACGATATGGCCATAGTCTTTGCAGCTATAACACTAAATTTTGCTCATATCTCCCCCTTTCCTTTTCCTTGAGCCGCAATGGCAACTGTGACAATATTCTTAGATTTGAAACTGTTTTGTGTAAGAAGATGCTGCTCTTCATGAAGCGATTCACCAAAACAAATGTCTAAGGAGGGTGAAATTTCTCAACTCATTAAATTGGAGGGAACAACCTCAAATTCAAATCTCAATTTCATCAAAAATTGATCTCTCTTGCTTTGTTCATGAATTTCTTGAATTGTAGGAAGAGATTCTATACATACCTTAGCATAAACAATGTCAGTAACTCCCATAAGTTCTGAAAACCAGAAAAACATTCTTAGATGGACATATTGTCCTATGAGTAATTAGCGATATCATTTACTAAGTGAAAACGTCTGGCAGTGTTGTCTTGATTATACACCTTTTTTAAATAATCCCATATGGCCTTTGCAGTCTTATATGGCCGAAGCATCCTTAACTTTTCATTGAAGCAATTCCTTTAAATCCTGAGGAGCTGAATCACTACCATCTACATGTCCCCATAAATCTTTTCCAGTAACAAATAATTGAAACTGAAATTCCCAGGAGGAATATTTTTTCCAGTAAAACGAACATGAAAAGTCTCAAAATGATTCCAAGTAGTCATTTTGAAGAGCACAAGAAACACCAGGAAGGAGAACCAAAAACTTTTACGACCAAAGACACGAAGATAACCAAAAAAAACCTTAAACCAAAAGAACCTCAAATATTGATCAACAAATAGGATCAATAAAGCCAAAAGACAAAGCAGAGAACTCCAAAAAAACTCAGAAAGTGAGCTTTGATACCATGACAATTTTGTTGAATGCCTTATGTCACTGAAAGTCTTTTCCTTAAATAGGAATAAACTTGCTTAATTTACATTCCTAAATATCAGCCAGAAAATTATCCTCAATATTGTAAATTATATACTCCTTAAATAGTTAGATTGACTAGCTAGCTCTAATCCTAACTAGGGAAATTTATTTACATAATAATTACAAAGATATATAACAGTAATATGACCATATTAACAATATTGAATAATTGAAGTCACTGCTACTATTAATTATGTAGGTTTAAATTTTATTGGAGAAAGGAAAATAAGATTAATTATTAAAAATTTAGAATGTTATTTAGGTTTTTACTAATTCTAGTCCATCTTTGATGAGTTTTATATGTTGATACTTATTTTCTATAATATTTTTTATTTTTAATAAATGTTTTCTTTTTGAAAACATTGAATTTTCTTTATATTCTACACCACGCTGGCTGTGCGAAGTTTAAAGGGATCGGGGAGATCAAGCATAGGTAGTTTTGATTTGATTAACTATTTTCTAATGACCACAAGGAGTTTTGAAATGTGTTTGTTGTTTAATAGTATCAATTAATATTTTATGAAATAATTGGAGAAAGTTATTTCCTAAAAGAATATTAGTTCTGGTATCATAAAAATAAAAGGTGGACATTTTATTAAAAAGTATCCTAATAGGATCTGGAGTTGAGGAATACCTTTAGATAAATTTTTAGAATATTAGTTTCAATATCATAAAAATAAAAGGGTGAAAATTTTATTTAAAATGATCCTAATAGGATTTGGAGTTGATGAATACCTTTAGATTAATGTATCTTATTGTTGGAAATATCTAATCCCATTATATTTTTTAAGGTTCCATGATATTGTAAAGAAAAACAACTTGCTTTACATAAACAACTAGTGTCACTGTTTATATAGGCAGCAAAGTATTTAGCTCTATAATCTTTATAAGTTATGTCGATTGGAATATAAACACTGGTAAGACTGGTCATTATCTAGGAATATATTATATTATTGTTATAGGATAACTGTATTCCATATTTAGTTATCTTATAAGGTTGAACTTGTTTGAGAAAACTAGTTCCTAGCATTATTTCTAAATTGAATCCTTCATTTTCAACTAATAATCTTATAGGTATTTTGTTATCTCCTATCTTATCAAAATATTCTGTTAATTTTATAATTATAACTTATCTTTCTGTCAACTCTTATCGAAGTATTAGCATATTGTTTACTACTTGAAACACTAGATTTTGAATAAGATAATCTAGGTAATAATTTATTTTGAGAAGTTAATAATTTGTTGTAAATCTAATAAAAAATCATCTTCAAGCTCTTCTGTATTTGTGATATAAGGAGCATACATTTTTTCAACTTCAAAAAATAATTTTGGAAAGTCAATAATATCTTTGGTTACAAAACATTCCGTATTATAAGTATTTGATGAGAAATAAGATGTCATGTATGTAATAGAATATGCTCTATTTCCATCTTTAATTAAATATTTTATTTTAAAGTCTTAGATTGAAGAGAGTGTTATGTTGAAATATTTATCTTGTATATTATTAAGACATCTTAGGATAGATATTAAACACAAGTTTTTGATATCGATGATTACCTCTCAAAATTACCATATAGGCCTCTTTTTTAATGTGAATTCGATCATCTAATATTGCTAAATTTATAGGATTATTTATTCCTTCTCTAAAAGTAGATCTAATTATTATTCGTATAGATCCGATATGGGCCCAACATATTTGTCCCTAATTTCTTTGGGAATGTGATCAAGTTTTTAGGAAATGTCTCCTTTAGATAATAGATGAATCATTACTTTATTAGAAGTTAAACTAATATCTAGGTTTTTTTCTTTAAGATTAATACCATATAACATATGGTGTTTTCTAGATTTTAACCCTATTTTTCTAGAAATTTCATATTAAACTCGTTATAAGAATTTAGAAAACATAGTATTCTGAATCTTTTTAAGTATTTTTCTATCGATAAGAGCTTCATGATTATAATCTCCATGTGATTCAAATGTTTCTACTATATTATCTATTATTTGCTTATTAACTTGAACGTTAGAAGATTCTCTTATTTCACTCAATTATTTCAAATTTTGAGGTTTCTTTGTAATGTGTATCTATTATTATAAAACTGTTTTCTTCAAAAGAGCATTCTTCAAAAGTATTGATTCCAATAAAATCTTAATTTTCTATCATTTCATTTATTTCATCATCTAGTTTTATTTTCTTTTTATTAAATCTTTTCGGACATTTATTAGCTTAGTGTCTTTTTTCTTTACAATAATAGCATTGACAATTAGTCATTTTTTATTTCTTCTAAAAATAGGTTTTTATAGGTTTATGTCCTTCCTTTTTCTTATAACACTTTTTTTACGTTTCTTAAAATATCTTTTATTAAAATATTTCTTTCTTTTATGTTTCTTTCTTTTATCTTATTATAATAATATGGACTATCACAACTTATTATTGTAGGCATTTTTAAATCATTCTAACAAAAAGAAGATTTTTTCTTTATTTCTTTACTTTTCTTTAATAATATAGTATCATCATACAATTCACTTAATTTATCTTTTAAAAAGGAGATTCTTTTTCCTAAGGTATCTACAGGTACAAGATTGTAAGTTGCCTCTAATCTACTAGCCCAAGGATTAGGGATCTTTGAGTAAATAAAGTTGTGTATTATCTACTTGATTATAAATACGGTAATAATAAAAACAATAACATCGCTAAGTGGAAGTCCCGCTGAGAAGCGAGATCTGAAGAGGTCTAATAGTATGCAGCTTTACCTCTACTTAGTAAAGATATTGTTTCTAATTAACTCACATGCAATGAAGATACTACAAAATTATAAATAGGTGTGAAAAATGGTAATAATAATCTAAGAAAATACATAAATTTAGTCTTTGTAATGCTATAGCATATTTTCCTATAGTAGTTGTATCTTTTAAAATATTTTCTTCTCCAACAAATTCTAGTTGAAAATTTTCAGCTGCTTGAGTTATTAAATTTGCTTTATCATTATCTAGATTAAATATTTAGTTTTTTGAATTTTCATCTAAATTTTTCTATAATTTGAAGGAGTTATTGACTAAAGTTTTTTTCTAAAAATTGTTTCATTTTCTCATAATCCATTTTATTAATGGCGACAACTACTTGAAAAATAGTTTCTCATTTATCTATTGCTTATTCCATATTTTGAATGTAACATATATCTAAATATACACCAAAAATATTTATAGCTTCCGTTCTTATTTTATCTATGGGAGTAAAACCATCTTTATCTTTAGTTGTTATATGAGTTCCAACATATCTTAAATTATGTCTATTAAAGCTTTCTGAAGGATAACTAGGAGGTAGATTTCTAGAAATGCTAGGGTATATCACCATGCAAGTAACTTGGCAGGACACATTATTGGATCCCTTCAACCCATCTAGAGGGCTCCGACAAGGCCATCCGCTCTCGCCTTACCTGTTTGTACTGTGCATGGAGTGCCTAAGCCATCTTATAGCGAGGCAAGTGAGATTGGGTCGGTGGCATTCGTTAAAATTGACTTGATCCTTTTCTCGGAAGCGACAGACACACAAATGTAAGTTCTTGCCCAGACACTGCAGGTGTTCTGCAAAGCTTCAGGGCAATAGGTTAACAAGGACAAAACGAAAATTTTTTTCTCCAAGAACGTTCCCCCGGCAACAGCCAGACGTCTCAGTCAAGCATTACGCATTTCCAGCATCAATAATCTGGGTGAGTATTTGGGTGTGTCCTTGCTCCATGAGTGATCCACGCGAAGTACATATCAACATATTCTTGATACGACTCAGCAGAAACTAACAGGCTGGCGTGCTAAGAATCTGTCATTAGCGGGCCAGGTCACTCTGACTCAGTCAATGATCTCAGCTCTCCCTATTTTCACGATGCAAACAGTTCACCTACCGAGAGGCCTATGTGATGATTTGGAGCATATCATGCGTAACTTCATATGGGGATCCACAAACGGGCACAGGAAAATATCCCTGGTTAACTGGGACTCAGTGTGCAAGCCCAAATAGGCATGCGGTTTAGGTCTTAGAAAGATCAGGTCTATGAATGATGCCTTGCTAACTAAGATGGGATGGGCGCTACTTACCAAACCCAACCCCTTCTGGGTCCGAACCTTAAGGGCTAAATACCGCTTGGGCCTGTTCAATATACCACCTTCGATCGATAGACAAGGGGCCTCGAGTTTCTGGAGGGGTATCTCAGCTAATTGGTACTTCGTGTGCCAAGGAATCCGTTGACAACTGGGCAACGGGCGTCATATATCATTCTGGACAGATAATTGGCTGACAGTGTGGGGTCCTCTTATTGCGGTGGTAACCACCCCAGTCCCTGAAAACCTACTGTTCACTAAAGTCGCAGATCTAATCAATGCGGATGGAACCTGGCAATGGAATTTATTCCAACACTACCTCCCGATCACGGTTTGCATGGACATTGCAGAGACCTCCTTCAATCCTGTGGATCCCGGGGAAGACACCATACGATGGGCTCACACTGAACATGGGACGGTTACGACGGCTTCGACCTATGAGTTAATTGAAGGACATTCCCAGGATAGGTCTCCGATTCTCTGGGACCTTAGAGGATCCGCTCATTTTTTTGGTTAATGACCAAGAACAAACTCCTGACTAATCAGCAACGGGTAGCACGTCACATTGCGACAGACAGCAGTTGCCACATTTGTGGCCAGGACGAGTCCACTCTTCACGCCCTCAAGGATTGCCCGAGAGTGTGCGCCTTCTGGCGCACATTTCCCTCGGAAGTAGTCACTACGGAGTTTTTCTGATCGGACATGGAGAGCTGGGTACAATCCAATCTTTTGAAACAATCTCAGGATACGTACGGGGATTGGGCTACTCTTTTTGGTGTCGCCTGCTGGATGCTTTGGCATTGGCGCAACAAAAGTCTCTTTGAAGCCGACTTCGTTTGGCAAGAGGATGGGGCGAGAGCAGTGAAGGAGTTTGTGAAATGGATAGTCAAGGCAAGGACAGTTGAGTGGCGTTATTTCGGCTCAGAGTTTACCGGCGGGTAGTCCAGTAGGGTGGTCTAAGCCACCGGAAAACTGAGTTAAGCTGAACACTGACGGAGCGGTCAAGCAGACATCGGCTGCGGCTGTAGCTGGTGGTTTAATTCGTGACTGACGCGGACAATGGTGTGGAGGCTTTCTACATCGAATTGGACGAAGCTCACCCCTTATGGCAGAAATCTAGGGGGTCCACTCGGGCCTCACCCTCGCTTGGGCAATGGGGTATCGCCGGATTTTGCTCGAAGTGGACTCCTTAGAAGTTCTTAACCTTCTATCCTCTTCCACTACAGGCATTGACAATAATAATTTTTTGTTGGCAGGTACTCGCGGCTTACTCTTACGTGATTGGGAGGTGCAACTTTAGCACGTACATCGAGAAAGAAATCAGTGTGCCGATACCCTAGCTGCCCTAGCCGCCTTCACAAGTCTAGGCTTACAAATCCTTCAGGAGCCTCCGATACTAGTTGTCGAATCCCTTCACAGGGACAAACACAGGGCAGTGTACCACCAAGCCAGGCGATAGCTTTATTTTTCTTAGGTTGTGAATTCCCTTGTAAGAAAAAAAATATTAGAATTTCAGTGAACTTCTAAATCAAGTTTTATATGTGCTAAAATTTCTAAGTTTAAACTGTATATCCGTTCATTTAACTCTTTGATTTCTAAATCAAAAGCTGGTATCAAATTTTACATTTTATCTATAATTAGGAGGTATTTTTAATTTTAAAATTATATCAAATATCTCTATTTCAGAAAGTAAATGATCGTAATAAGTACACCCTTTCATGGTTAACAGCATAAGTACAATATTTCTAATAGCCTCCATCTAAATGTAGCCTATAATGCTGTATCACTTTTATGTTCTTTTGTATATTGATGGTGAGCCTATAAGGGTTAAAGGCCCTAATGATCATAAAGTGGCTGAATAATTGAAGATTACTTTTTCGGATATTTTTTTGGTCATACTTGATGCTTAAGGCACGTTTAACCTAAATATTACAGGTCCATCGAAAAATCTTTTCACACAGAACCGGCAGGTTAGATTCATAGTACCTGTTAGTGACCTCAGCAAAAATACTTTATTAACGCACCATCTACTACAGGTCTTCTGATGCACAATTTGATTGCTTTCAAATGAAGTTACACGGCTAAAGGTTCGTTAGTATTATCCGTTCGAATACACGATAACTTGTATCAATCAACCTACACATGGGAAAAGTGAAGTTCAATAATAAAGTTGAGGCAGCATAGACCATCAGAACAACCGAGCAGAGGTTTATAAAGTTTTATTTATTTATTTATTACATAGAATAGCTGAATATGATGCAGACAACAGGACGGGTGGGGGGACTAGGATTACAGTACATGATAAAATAGGTCGCATCCTCAAGAAATGAAGCCTCAAAAACTAAGGGCTTTGGTTATAAAAATCCTAAAACGGATGGGCTATGGCAGACCATATATTATAATTTGCTGCCACCGGCCAAAGCCCTAGACCACAAGGCTCCAGGAAGGAAGAACTGCACAAAGCAACCACTGAAAACCACTACTCTCTCAGCTAAAGCTAAGCTAAGCTAAGCTAATCCAACCCTAATCACCCCTCCAGGAAAATATGACAACCCAGCCATCAAGAAAACGGACTTGATGCCTGCTAAGTCAAACATAAGAAGCTCCCAAGCATATCATGGCATGAACATGACCCAAGTATAACGCTTGCTAGAGCTTAAAGCATAAGGTGTCAACACCCCGAAACACAAACACAAATACATTTAAGAAGCGCTAGAAGCAGGACTCGATAACTTTCACTGGGAATTTTAGCCATGAAGAAACTTCAACCTCCCATATAGAAAGCCAAAATATCCTCTAACAGACTTCCAGCCATAGGAACCCTGTAAAAAAACGAGTAGATGGCCAATTTTCCCGGGAAATGAGAACCGAGTCCTGCAAGAAGGAAGACCCATGACCGATGGACCCAAAAACTACACAAGCTACTACTACTACTCACGAAAGCTGACTAGATTTTGAAGCTGCTTGATTACTTTCATACCAGTCCTCACTTAAGAGAGGATATCACATCTCCACAAATGCTCCACCAGCAGTTCAACAGAGCGGCTGTTGATGGCTTTGCAATGCTGGATATTTAATCCCAAAAGAGACTGGCCCAATTTTACAAGAGCAGGTAGACCTTTGTCGGATATCATAGAGCAACCAGACATAGAAAGGATCTGCAGATTCAAATGCTTTGAAGAAGCCAGAGCTGTAATCCCTGAATCAGTGATTCCACACCTCGAGACATCAAGATCACAGAGTAGCAGGCAATTATTGGCAACAGCTGCCAAACTTGCATCAGAAATCTTTCTACAGCCATCAAGATTTAGCACTTCAAGCGTCCAACCATGCAGTTCCGTTATTTCAGTCACCACTTTGTCTGTCAGATTCACACAACCACTAAGATTAACCTTCACCAGACCAGGCTCAGAATTCTTAAGTAGCTCAAGAACTCCGCTGTTGCTGATACCTTCAAGCCCACTCAATTCCACATGCTCGAGTTCAGGGCACAGCTTCCCCAAATAAGTCAGGCTAATATCACCAAAACCCGGGCAATTACGGATGCACAGTGATTGCAGTGATTTGCAAGGAGACAGAGCAGGTAATCCCAAGTTCAAATCTCTAATCCCCAGGCAGTTGATCAGGGATAAAGCCTTCAATTTTGTACCACAGTTTAAAAGGGAACCAAACAACCCAAATTGGGTGATCCTATGGCACTCCTCCAATTGTAGGCTCTCCAGTGACCCAGCAGCTTTTGTGAACGAAACTAAACCATTATCAGAGACCAATGGGGATTTCCGCAAGCAAATCTGTTTCAGATTTGGGCAACCTTTTCCAACAGCTTCAAGTCCACCATCTGTCACACCTTGGCATGATGTAATAGTAAAGGACTTCAACTTCTGCAACCCATAAGCATTGCCCATAACCCAAAAGCCCTTCTCACTCACATTCGGGAGGCTGGTGAGCATAAGGTCAGTCACTGCCTTGCCATAGTGGCCAATTACAGCTAGAGATACATCAGTAATGTTCAATGACTGCAGCTTAACCTTGGTCAAAACAAAAGTGGCCGAAGACACTAGGCCTGCAATTCCTTGATCACCAACAATTGGACAGGCTTTGATTGAGATGGACTTCAGATTGGTGCAATATTGACCAAAAGCTTGCAAACCTCCATTCCCAATGTTTGCACAAGATTCAATGACTAGGTCAGTCAAATTAGGACAGCTCTTTGCAATGGCAATCAAACCCTTGTCAGTGATAGAAGCACACTGGGAAAGATCTAGCTTCTCTAGAAGATGACAGCCACTAGCGATCTCTGACAGTTCTTCATCCCCAACAGAAGGCAAGTTCCACAGAGAAAGAACCTTCAGAGAAGGACAGCCACGGGCAATTGCCCTCAGGCCTACCTTTGTCACACCACAACCAGAATTGTTTCCACGGATAGAAAGCTTGCCCAACCCTCCACGGCTAGCAGTTCCAACAGAGATCGCAGCAAGCCTTATATCTGTAGCCTTCTTTCCTTCTAGGCTCCTAGAAAGGCATCCATCATCCTGAATTTCCAGATCATCAGTCTCAGTTTTCTTGCTGCAAAATTCATCCCTGCTGATATTGCTCAGAAGACTGAGCCAACGCTTTGAGACACAAGCACAGGCACTCCTCTCCTCACCTCCAGGCAAACGTCTGAAGATCTCAAATAGACACTCGTCTGGAAGAATGTCAATGCAAGTTTGCTTCTTCTGCTCAAAACTCTCTCCATTGAAAACAAACGGAGCACTGATGCGAGACCTCTTGCAAGGAGGAAAATATACGTCCAGATGATGACCAAGGGACAGAAAGAGGCTAGGCTCCTTAGGGTTCCTGTACAGAGAACCTCCAGGGAAAAAATCCTCACTTCCTGATAAACGCCAAAACAAAATATCATTAGTTATTTAAACTCAGACAAAAAATCTTAAGAATCCAGGATCAAAAGAAAAAAAAAAGAGAGAAATACACTTCAAAGCAAGGCAAGTTAAGCACTATCTTCCAGATTAAAAACCATGCCTGTTATCAGCAATCACCAGCCTTAGCAGACAGAAAAATAGATCTTAAAGTTCATTAAATCTACATAAACTTAATATGAGAGATATCGTTCAAATAGTTCACGTCCTCATTTGATCTACAGACCCTTCTCGTAGCTTCAACTACAGATCCGAACATCAGATCTACAAACGTAAAGCATCTAATCTACTTAATGGTTAAGATGTCAGCCAACAAAACCATATACGCTCCACAAAAAAGCATGTATTGAAGCATGCAAAACTTGAGCCAGAGGCCATAACAATAATCAACAGAACACATATGCTTAGCAATAAATAGGTTCAAAGAACTTATTCCGTACATCTGATCTACCCACAAAAACATACAAAAGCTCTGAAACATATAGATAAATTAGACAAAAATCACAAAACCATGAAACTGTAGGCATATTAAACGGGGAATCGTGAAGCATACCAGCGAATCCCAGAAGTTGAGACATGGGTACAGTTCAAAAACCGCAGAAAATTGAAATCCGCAGAGAACAGCACCCAAAAACCCTCCAAAGAGAGCAAAAAAGAGAGACCCAGAAAGCAGAAACACCGTCAGAACACCTAACAGATCTTGGGAGCCCGAATGCATGAGAAAGAGGAGGTAGAAGGAATAGAAACCCTATTGAATAGGGCAAAAAAGAAGAAAAGTGGAAGGAGAGGAAAGAAGAAGACGGAAGAGAAGTGAAGGAAGAGGCACCGAAGAAAGGTTTTTATTAAAGATGGATTGTGGGGTTTGGGTACATGACAATACGCGCTAGATTAGGCCACATGCATTGCATTTGCCCTCGTCTCGTCATCAAGTGGGAGCGGGTTTCTTTTGTTATATTCTTTTCCTTCCACCACCAATGCCAATGCCAATGCCAATGCCACATCCGCACCTACACCTAATTAGAAACATTGAATACTTGTCAAGTGTCTATCGTGGGTGATAAGGGCTTGTTTGGACATAGAAACATTGAATACTTGTCAAGTGTCTATCGTGGGTGATAAGGGCTTGTTTGGACATCGGGTTTGTATTGTATAGAAATTAGTTGTGTATAAGAAATTATATCAATTAATTATAGTTAGGTTAATCTAATTACCCTAAAATCTTAAACCTAATTTCTAAATCCACATTTACTGTTTTACCCATAAAGCGAAGCATAGCAGCATTTCTTTGCCCTGAAAAACCCGAGGTATTGATACTTGTCGCCGTTTACAAGAGCTCCATCTATCAACAAACTTTTCTCTTTCTCAAGATTCTCTTTGTCCTTGCTTCTTGTCGAGCAATCTCCACCTGACAGTTTAAGTGAGAGCTGAATCTTCTAATTAAGGTAAAGAAAAGAAAGTTGTTTGTTCTTTTACCTCCAAAAAAAGAGTTTAGCCTTCCAAGCAACTTCATACTTGGTCACTTTTGTTCATGTTCTTTGATGTAACTTTCATTTCTCTCTCCTTCGTTAGTCTGTCATATTTATCTGCATCCAACGCCTCCTTCAATTCTTCTATGAACTTGTCTACTAGTACTTTTATTCTTCTCCTCCTTCTTCTCTCTACTTCTTTGAAATTTATTTCAAACCCTCCTTCCCATTCTTATGCACGCCAGTTATTCAAAAAGACTAAAGGTGAGCATTTGTAGAAAGAAGAAAAAAAAAAGTCTTCTTAATCTTAATTGATGATTGCATTTGAAGCCTATTTTAAAATGGCTAGGACTATTTCCTGTAATTGATCTATATTGAAGTGTTAGGAAGCTTAATGAAGCAACTTAAATGGGATATGAACCAGAAGCAACCTTGATCACTTGAATGTGAATTTGGGGATTATGGTTCAAGATTTTAAGTAATTAAAATTAACCTTATTACAATTAGTTAATATTATTTAGGTAGTGGAATATAATAAAAATACTTAAAAATAAGTATAGATAATTTAATTTTAAATAAAAATTATGCCTGCACTACATACACTTGGCATTGAATCCCCGTATCGATTAATAAATAAAAAATATGTTCCATGTCAGTAATGACATGATACTTAACAATCATAAACTTATTCTCGTTCAATTTTTCATCCAATTAGGGTTCATTTCGAATATTTTAAAAATGTTATGATTTGTTTTGTAGGCTCTGAAATGTTAAGGTTTATCTTGTTGGAATTCGAGCATGTTAAGGAGAAATTTTCTCAGAACTTGTATTTGTCTTCTTATCGACGATGTAGGTGGCCTTCAAAATGCTTAGAAAATGAAATTCTAAGCTACATTGATATTAAAAAGTATTGGAATAAGATTTGAACTAAATAAATGACTTTATTTAGGTAAAAGAAAAGTACAGGCTACAACGGTAATTTTAGAGAATAATAAAGATGATTACATAATATAAAGGAATTTGAAATAAAAACAAGGTGTTTTTATTAGAGTAGTCTGACTGTTTATATATACGCTTATTTGTCCTTTGTGTTGCAATGCTGGTGAATTTATATAATCCTCTCAACTCCAATTGCTTCAAATAAGTTTGCTTAACTTCTTCCCCACTTTTCATAATGACTACATTCTAGTTAATTGCCTACTACATGTTGTTCTCCTAACTTCGATAGCTTCAAGTAACTTTTTCTGTAATTTCCTAACTTCCAACCTACTTCCCATTTTGGCCAATCCTGACTAACTACCTCCACACACTATTGTTTTTAAAGCACGTCAATTATGTGTCAACTGTCTAAACTTTTCAATTGATTCTTATGTCCACGAATTCTCTGGCAAAATGACTTCTAAGATTTCTAGTATTTGGACCTTTTCACTTTGGGTCAAATTTGATATTGAAAACTTTTAAGACTTTCAAAGTTGTCAATCTTTGTAGGGGCAGATTCCAAGTCCTAGAATTAACTTCATCCTTTATCAAGAATTCCTCCTCCTAAAAACCTATCTTGGCTTTCTTACACACTTTTTATATAATTATCCATGATCTTTTGCATTTACAATTTGACTTTTGTTGCTACCGTAGCTCTTCTATTTGAACGTCTATTCATCAGGTTCCTCTTGACATCCAACAGAAGCTATAACTAAAACTCCATTTCATTAGCAGTTACAACTAAAGGAAATGGATGTTCATTTATCAATATAGTCTGATCAACTCCAATAAACAATATAATTCCTTTATTGATCCAATCTTGAATTATATTCTTGAATCTCCAATATGAATTTGCAGGGTGATTCCATATATTGTGGTACTTGTAGTCTTTGCTCTTATTTCTTTTTGTGGGAATTATGTGTTTAGATGGTAAGATAATGAATTTGTCCTGTAACAAAAAATCGAAGATTTCCTGTAACACCCATATAATACCCTTTAGAAGATATGTGGATGTCACACAAGACAGTACAAACAAACAAACAAAAAACATTTTACACATACATTTCAGAATCTCAAATCAACCATACAGTACTTAACATATCATTCATACTGTGCCTATCATATTACATACCATAAATTCAAAGACCAACATGTATTAAGGTTATTACAAACCTTCAAACAAAATTGAAAAGTCATACACATCAGATACAAGCCCAAAACAAACTCATAATACATTTTTCTCAAAAC
>JANIIA010000009.1:25531538-25545562 GCA_027478495.1 Erythroxylum alaternifolium
TAAAAACATAATTAAGTCATATGGAATACATGTTTAATGAAACATTCCAACTAGGCTACAATTTGGGGCCTTACATTTCCTCTATTTTGGAGGTGTCAAAAGTTTATTGAATTTGATGAATTGGTTCCTGCATTTTCATTTTGATTTCAAGAGATTTTTGCTTTAAAGAGGAGTAAACACAGGTTCTAGGGATATTAACTTCAACTACTACCAAATCGTATGAATTTTTCTTTTGTAAAATAAGTACTAACTAAATTATTTTCCTGATGTCTTTTTTCTCTAAGAAGTTCTTCATATTCAAATACTTTTGTTGCCAATTCATAAAAATCACTAAAATTTCATACTTTAGATTTTTTCCGAAGTTTAATATTGGGGTTCCTTTAAGCTAACTTCATATGCTTGATCTCCTACAGTGCAATCCGACATCAACTTCTCATCTTCTTAAATCAGACAATGAACATGTATGTATTCTCACTACTTTTCTTGAGTAAATCTAGACAATTCAACTATACTGACTTCATGTTCAGTTTGAAAAAGCACACTATGAAACAATCTCTCTATTTTATCCTATGAAATGCCATAGTTCTTGGATAACAGAGCCTACTAAGAGAAAGTCGTGCCCACTAACAAATTCTGAACATTTCAAGCTTGAAAATATTGAAATTTTCATAATTAGCTAATTCATCATACTGAATGGTAAATCTAGCAATGTGTTCAATGGTTGATTTGCCATTTTCACCCAAAAACAAATTAAATTTAGGAATTTTGTAGCCATAGAGATAAGTATCGTGGTCAATATGCTCTATATAAGGATTATAAAATTTTGGGAGACCAAGCTATCTTGCACTAAGCCCATACATTTCTTAAACTTCTTTGATAACTTCCATATTAACTTGTAGTCTCATTTACAGAGGAGAAATAATGGGATTGCAGTTTACAACTACAAGGTTGCCCTCTAATCCATAATGTGGTCTATTAGCTTCAGAATCTACACCAAATCTTTTTTTTTCCAAAAGCTTAAAACTTGACCACCTGTTGGTCATTTTTTGGATTAATATGCATAGGTGCAATAAGAATGTCCTCTCTTTTATGAAGAGGAACATATCTTTCATCCATAAAAGAAGAAGTCAAGGAACAAGTAAACTCATCAGTTTCCATTGCATTTAGTGAAGAATGCCCCGAGTCCTTCAAAGATCTGCCTTGCTAAAGAAGGAGAATTCTACCCAACGACCTACATTAGGGTAAAGTTTGTTCATCTTTTATGTTAGTATCTGATTGCCTCAATCGTAGAGACTGAGTTAGATTTTAATTTTGGAATCTCATTTATATGAACAATGTCATTCCGAGTTGATGGCTATAGTGATTTTGGATTCTAGCCGGTTAGAGGCTTAACTAAAGGCAAAGCTGCCTTCTCAAGATTCTCAACCATTCGGAATACAAAACCTTCATCCCTTATTGCAAAAGGGACTTCTTCCTCCAGGTTTAAAGGCACAATTTTTTTTTTCATTCCTCATATGTGGCATCATGTCCCAATGGGTGCGCCAAAATGTTGGTTGTTTATATCATCAACTTGGAATTTAAGTGTGTTAGGATAAAATTCTCCCAAAATTTATACTTAACTTCTTATCAATGATATAGGTGGGATTTAGAAAACTTTAAAAATGAAATTTAAGCTACCAAGATACTAAAAAGTGTCAAAATAAGATTTGAACTAAAGAGATGACTTAATTTAGGCAAAAGAAAAGTACATGCTATGAAGGAAATTTAAGATAGCAATAGGGATGATTACACAACGCAAATAAAACTTAAAATGACAACAAGGCATTTTTGTTGGAGTAGTTGATTGTCTGTGTGTGTGTTTATGTGTCCTTTGTGTTGTGACATTGGTGAATTTATATAATCCTCTCAACTTTAACTGCTTGTAGTAGTTTTGCTCAACTTTCGCCTCACTTCTCATTATGATCACATTCTAGTTAATTACCTACAACATGTTGTTCTTCTAACTTTAACAACTTTAAGTAGTTTTCTTATAACAACTTAATTTCGAACCTACTTACCGTTTTGGCCACGTTTTAACTAACTGCCTTTATGCACTATTGTTTTTAAATAACATGTCAATTATGTATCAACTGTCTGGACTTCTTGAATTATGGGCTTCTCAATTGATTCCCATGTCCACGAATTCTGTAGCCAAATGACTTATAGGACTTTCAGTATTTGGACCTTTTCACTCTTGAGCCAAAAGGGTTAAATTCTTTTTAAGCTATCAACAATTATATTATGGTGAAAATGTTAGGGTCTAAAATACACTTTTGGCCTTCACATTTTTTATAAAGTAAAATAATATAACACTTAATATAAAATACCATTGTTTAAAGAATAATCTTTTTTTGTTAAGTTCATTTATTTTTATTTATATGTAAAAGTTACTTCTTAAAAAATATGAAAAATATTTTTGAATGATTGATTTGGTATGTAAAAAAGAATTTCAACTTATTGATTCAAAGATAAAATCATTATTGTCTAAGGAATACTCTGTTCAATAATTATTAATATTATTGAAAGATTAAGTCAATGTATCTAGTACATGGGGTTCCCTGCTTTGCGGGGGTCTCGAGAGGATCATGATGTATGTAGTCTTCTCTTTGTATTTTTACAAAGAGACCGTTTCTGTGACTTGAACTTATAACTTTATGGTTATAAATGAGGCAATTTTATCAGTTGCTCCAAGGTTCACCCTCTAATATCATTGAAAGATTATTATTAAGAAAACTATTTAAGATGAAACTAAATTAGATTCTTGTCTTATTAGCTTAATATTTAATTAAACGATATTAGAGGCTTTTATATTAAAATCAAAGCTTCAATACCTCTTAATGAATGTAAAGACTCACGCAATAAAGTAAGATGAATGATTATACATGGTGAGCCTTTTAAATCATTAAATTAACAAAGCGAGCTTAAAAATAATAATAAAAATGTGCAATGACCTTAATGAGTCTTGATTTCCTTTTGTTCTTGTTTTGACTTTGAGTTTATGACTTCATTTGGTTTTAATATTCATTTTTCATACGCATAATAAAGAAATTAGTAGTAATTATGTTTTATTAACATTAAAATATCAATTGGAACCTCCGTTGGTTCAACACATAACTTCGTCAATGTTTTGCAAAAATTTCAAATGATCTTTGGTATAGTTATTAACATTAACAAAACTCAATTTATTTGTTTTCTGGGAACATGGATTAAGCCACACCCTTTTTTCCTAAATCATAGGTTTTAAATAGGGGCACACTAACCCTGAGATATCTGAAGATCCTAATCACTTTAAAATTAGTTTATAAGGATTGCTTTCCTCTTTTATAATAAGTGGAACATATATTTGATAACTGGAATGTTAAAATTCTTTTCTTTGCCTAGAGACTTCATCTTATAGTTTCTACTTTGAGTGATCATCATATCTACTAGAGTGCACACTTCCTTATTACCTTGAATGTTGTCAAAACCATTTAAACGATGTTAAAAAACTTCTTATGGAACAAAAACATGACTATTTCCTCCCAAGGATAATGTTAAGTAGTAATATTTGTTTCTATCGAAAGGTCAAGGATAGATTAGGATACATTCTCTAAGATTACTGAATAAGATGTTACAAATTAAACGTATTTGGAAACTCTTAAAGTTATTTTTAAAGGAAAAGGCTAACGGAAAATCAAAAGCTAGAACATCATAGCCTCTCAGGTAAATTATAAGCTTAAGGGAAAGTGTGAGAATAACTATGAAATTTGTAATAGGTTGATAAAAATGCCTTTTCTAGTTTACTAATTGGAAGTTATTAGGAACTCTATTCACTTTTATGTATATTAGAGCTATTATAGAGGATATACCCTTTAATTTTAAGGTAGAATATGTAATTGCCAATGATAATTGGCACTTACCATTACCACATTTAAGATCATTTGCTTTCATCTAAGATAATTTCCCCCATTATCAACTAGTAAGGAGAATCAAATCATCTAGACTAAGCATACTTGTTGTTGCTTAATTAATATATTGAGCATTCAACTACTTAGAGGGACTAATCTTTGAACCCCTTGGTGGAAACTAATACGATTCCTTAGTTGCTTACCTAAAGCTAGCTTCATCCTATAAGTTGTCATCAAGAAGAAGCTTTACTTAAAATAAAATATTTCCTTCCTACTCAAACAACTTCAAGTTTTGTGTGCTATAACTTTGGTGTTAAGTCCGTTGACCATCTTTTCTTTTAGTGTCCTTATTCTTCTTTAGTCTGGAGATTGCTATTACAAATCTAAACCTTATTTAGAATAAATTACAGTGTCATTCAATAATTAAATAGGCGATGAAAACTATATCCTATTGCAAAAGGGAGACTTTTATTTTCAAGCAACATTTTAGCTATTGTATTTATATCATTTGGCAAAAGATGAATTTCACAATCTAATAGAATCTCCTAATTCTACAGAGGAACTATCTTATCATGCTTTCTAATTTATATAAGAGATTATGGTAGCTGAAGTTATCAACTCAAAGACAAGTATGATGATAGGCTTCTTTATCATCGTATTGAGTTTGACTTTGGTTAGTAATTCAATAATTTCTCATTTAGTTAATATCAAGTTAGTTGAAGAGTTTCTTTTAGCTTTTTGTTCATTCCCTAGTGACTATGGTCTACACCCTTACAATTTTTCCCTATTGGTTAGGTTTTTATATACTTTTAATTAAGAAAATTTCTTCCCCTAAAGTTCTCTTAATGTTATATTAAAAAAGATTCAAACTTAATAATTCAAAAGAGGGTGTCACTTTTTAAAAGCTAAAATGATTGAGATAATAAAAAGCTATAAAATTATAATGATGTTAATAATTATCATATAAATTGTTAAATACTATATAAATTCAATATAATGAAGTTCAAAAAAATATTAATTCATTAATTTTATCTAATAAGTTAACTTAAAATATAATGGAAGTTTACTTGTTATCTATAAGTTTAAACTAAGTGTACTTTATAATATTAAGACTAGTTATAAGCTTAATGATCAAGTGGTGTTTGAATTAAGGATTTGGATAAGAAAGCAGTTTCTAATGCACAATCTCACCTATTAAATAGCTTAAAATACTTTGAAGTAGTGAAAAAGATATCATTAACATACTTCCTCAAGGATAATTCACAACAATTACCCAAGGGGATTTGAGTTCTAACTTAAGAGTTATTTAAATGTTAGAAGTTCAAAACCAAAAGGCAAAGCGTATCCACTCGCACCAGTTCTCACCAAATAGTGGGTGAGCTGGCATACTGTTGAAATGAAATCAATATGATTTTAGTAGTGGCAATATAAGGCTTGATTATGCAATAAAGTGCTAGGATGAGAATTTTTCCTTTTCACCTAGCACATTTGACTTTAGTTAAACATGTTCTAAAATGCAAAAAAAGACATAATTTTATAATTTTTATAAATCTTAAATATTTTAATTTAATAGAATGAGTTAGCATTGTACCTTTGATAAACTTGAAATTGCATGGTATTTATAAAATAAATAATTATAAGGATAATATATTCAAATTTCTTCCAAATTTTTATAATTTAGTTTAATAATATTAATAATAAAGGTTCTCACTCAATTTGGTGCATTCAAAATTGTACTTTTTAGTGTTAAAAGAACTAAGTAGACTTGACAATGGATTGGGTCAAGTTGAGCCTATCTTTAATTTGGCTTCAACTATCTAAAATAAAATTATTTTAGTTTCACTTCCTAAAACAACATTATTTTAATCTTGAGTTTTTTAAATTGAAATATTAAAATTACGTAGTTTTGAAAAGTTAAAGTACAACAATATTATTTTGGGAAGCCTGGTGAAATTCAATTAATTCGAATTTATTTTGTAAATTTTGTGCTAGGCTATACGAAACCAAATTTACCACTACTAAAATTGAACTGTGATTGAAGACATAATTATGAATAACTTTGACCTTGTAATTTACTTATTCTTTCTTCAATAGTGAGAATAAAAATTACATAAGAGTTAGAATACAAGTATTATATTTGATTGCTAATTGCAATAAGAAAATATTCTAAAGTTTAAGAAATTATATCTTTTATCTTGACCGAAAAAGTTAAAACTAATGATTTTAAAATAGGAGCGAATTGGCTGGTGCGACCAAATTAACCTCAAATTGGCTTGATTTTTTGTTCCATGAATAAAAATCAGCGGGTTTAAATTTTTCTTCTTCTTCACGATGGGTCACCGACAAACCCATGTCGTGAAATCTTCCACAATTTGTAAAATCGCATATCAGATCGAGGATATAAAAGGATCCTTTACAACATACAAAGAGAAATTGCAAAACTCAGAAAGTATAAAGATAGAGAACAAAAAAAAAAAAAACAAAAGAGGAGAAGAGAACCACTTGTGTTTGTTGATATATCTCTCAAATTTTCCAGTAGATCGCGGAACAAATAAAACAGTGAAACACCCAAGATTCAAAGAAAAGAACTATCGTAGAATAGATCCAAGGTCAAGTAAAGAACAGTCATTACAGAACAAACAAAACACCCAAAAGACTTCTCTGTCCATTGCTTGCTACTAATAAAAGATTAACAACTTCTTATTGAATACTTGAAGCATTGGAAGAAGCTATTACTCGAGAGAGGTGAAAGAAAATTTCTTCTTGAATACTTGAAGCATTGGGACAAGCTATTACTCAAGAGATGTGAAAGAAAATGAGGTTTTATTTGTTGGTTTTGTCTTCTGGGAGTATCACAGTTACGATGATAAAAAAGTGGGGTACATTAGTATTGAAAATAGAAAATAAATTTTAATAAATTGTAATTATTTTTTGTGGCTGATTAAAATTTACTATGTTATATTTTATATCACATTTATAAGAAATAGTAAAATTTAAAAATAAGAAAAACATAATTTTCAATTATTTTGGGATATTAAGAATATTACTATTTGTTGATCAAAATAAAACAGAATTTTATTTAAAATTTTAAAAAGTATATTATAAAAAATACTAAAAAATTTATTAATTAATAATTTAATATAAATAAAGAAATTTGTTTAAGATAATTTTAGAATATTTTAATAAATAATATTTAAAGTTTAATTATTTCTTTATATAATAATAAATAATAGTATATTTTTATTTTAATTAAATATTTATTTTTACTTATTTTATAATTTTTATTTTTTTTATTAAATATTAATTTTACAACGATTTAATACGTTTGAATCTTTAATTAGATAAAAATACGATAAGTCCAGATACCATGACTTCTCTTAACCTGAGTTTTTAAAGAACTCTGCGAATTTTTTTAGGTTCAAATCCGGTTCTCGTTACTTTGTGGCTAATTTTTCTATAAGTATTTATCTATTTAATTTCTGTAGATATTATTTATTGGTTAAATAAATGCTCATAAAATAGGTAGACATAAAATAATACTAACAGGCGATATTTTTCCGTTACTCTCGGAGAGGCAGGAGGTTGTACTAGTCATTTGAGCAAATCGGTGATTGTTAACTACTTGTAGGTTATAAATTGCAATGCTCAAATACGAAAATTGAGATTTATTTAAAATAAAGTACAGCTGTCTTAATGGCTTTCCTGGTACAACTTGGAGATTTGTGATGTCTTCAACTGACAGGATACGTGTTTCTGATTCATGAATCATGACAACGAACTGTACAATTCACGTTGTCTATAGAGTTTAGGCAATTCCAGTTGTACGTCCTGTCCTAAAGTCCCAACTCCTGATGTCAAAGTCTACGCAACGACTTTATAATTGTTCTATTCTTCACGTGTAAATGAATTTCATTAGTCTACATTTCCTTTTGTATATTGAAATTGGAGATAGATTAAGACTACGTTTTGCAAGTAATTAAACCATGGTTTGAACCTCATACGCTATTTGTCTTTCTATCACTTTCTCCATTCCTTATTACGATTATCGCTCTTCATCTACATTAGTAATTTGGAAGCGAGTTTCCTAGTGCGTGGTACGTCCTTTTTTAAGTTTCAATTATAAAAGCAATTGTTGGAAAATTTAACCGAGATTTGATGTCGACTATAGTGAAATAATTACGGAATTTTTTCGCAATATTTGATTTCTAAAAAAAATAAGATCTCTTTAATTCTATAAAATGATTAACACAAATTATAATAAAACGAAAACTTAATTCATATCTTATTCCGAATCTTCATAATAATTTTGTCGTATTCCTCGAGTCGTTCTCGAAATTAATCCGTTTCAACCACCATAGCCGCATAAATATCCGGCTTCTAATGGTATCCACAGAATGAGTTGAAAGAATTCTGTAACTCATACAGAAATGGTTAAGCACGAAGTATTAGCTCCATAGAGCTTAAACCTATTTATAATAAGCTTTGGACGTTTTAGTAATTTAATTGAAGTGAAATTTTAATTTCAATTAAACTTTAATTAGAATTGCAAATAATTCTAATTAAATACCAATTATGTCGATATAAGATTTAATATCTCATATTGATCCTTCTTTATTAAATATTTGATATTTAATCATAAAGTTTTTCAAACTTTACAATCAAGTCTAATTTGAATAAATTAACTTTGTTCTATTCAACCCATTCTATATGTGAGACCCATTATGTTCCCAAATATGTTAATGATAATTATAAATTATGATTCTAATTTATAATTAGAATTAGATAAATTAAAAATCCTTTTAATTTATCTTTAATTATCTAATTAAACAATTTATAATCATAGATCAAGATTGGCGTCTAGTAACGCATCATGACCACCTAAATATTTAGGAATGTCAAAATGATTCTAACTAACCTTTCCATGTATGATTTTTTCGTATAATTCAATAATGTTCCGATTAGACATAGAGCATGAAATTAATTTCTACTCTATTTTGAGTCCAATCATATTAGTTCTCCTCCATTAGCTATCGATTCAATTAATGATATTTGTAAACTATTTACAAAATGACATTCCACCTTGGCCAAGGATTTTCTGAATCAATACTAATCGAGAACAATGGAACATTCTCCCTAATTACTTTAGGGTGATGAATCCTATCTTGATCACTCAATTACCTTTATATAGTTCATACTACGTCCAATGACTACCGATTAAATGATCCATGATTAAATAGATCATAAGTATTATCAAAAAATAGCAATTTCCATACAAGATAACTTTGATGACCTCAAGTCAAAGGATTACTTATACAATCATCACAATGAGAATTCCATAGACATACAAGTAATGTTCCAAATGGATTTCTCATATTGGGTCTATTCAGTGAACTTGTTCTCTAACAAGTACCCACATGTTTGTTTAAATATATCTATACTTTAGCCTATAAGATCGACTACTTCTTTTATAAGGAAAACACAAAGTATACTAATCTTTTTACGTTCTATTAATGTCAAATCTTAATAGAACAATGACTAGGAATATTAGGAATAATACATAAATGTAAAACGAATCTCATTATTATAATCTCATTAAAATTTCATTTGTAATGTATAATTATTCTATATTTTATACATCTAAACATGTACAAGATAAATAATACATTTAAATAATTTGTCACTAAATTACAACCAAAGCGATTGACTGTAGGGCATAAACTAACAGAAACATCCTCTTTTCTCAGTGCACTTCATTTATAGTTAGGACATAGCCATTAAAGGATGAACTCCAAGGGTCGTGACATCCTATGAAGACCCCATTTAGATACAATTATAGTTTTTTGTCTTAGAATGTAAAGAGGAATTCTTTTCTAGCCCTATTCTTCCATAAGTCTCTACACATTGTACATATAATTTTATTAGACATCTAAATAATTGAAAATAATTTAAATTATTTTATCACTAAATGTTATAGTACTCAAACAATTAAAATTTTTTGAATTTATTCAATAAATATAAACAATGAAATTTATAATAATAAAGTTTAAATAAATTATTTCATCTCTTTGGTTAAATATAATTTTAAAAAATAGTGTATCTATTAGTTATAAATTATCATCGGAGAGATTACTATGAAAATTAGAACTATTTCCTTAATGATTTATCAATTATTATCATCATCATCATTATCATCACTCAGTTTGAAATCCCGCAATGGCGCGAGGTCTAAAGAGGTCTGATAGTACTCAGCCTTATCCTTACATAGTAAAGAGGCTGTTTTCGATAGACCCACATGCAGATGTGACAATAAAAAGTGACGCAGATGAAAACTGATATGCTAAGAGTGTAGGAAAATAAAATTAAATAAGTACATAAATAAATAAAATAAAACAAAACCAAATAAAATAAATTTAGTGTATATAAATTTTAAAATGGTTAAAGTATATAAAAAATTTAAAATATTTTAATATATATGAGTTTACTTACGCATTTAACATATAGACACATATATGTATTAATTTCACATATTGTTTTATCTATCTATTTAAAATTATTAAATATATAACTTTAATATTGTAAAGTTAAAAATTCAATGTATCTGGTGCACAAGACTCCCCTTTTGTAATGTTTGAAGAGAGTCATAATGTACGCAATCTATCTTTTATATTTTACAAAAAAGCTATTTTCGTGACATAAAATGTGACCTTATGATTGCTCCAAGGCTCACCTTCAACTTTAATAATGTGGAATTACGATTAATTTGCAGAAACTTCAAAATGATTAAAGTTTACTAATAATAAATTATCTTAAATCTGTACTACATATCAAATTTTTGGTTGATATAATAACTTGGTTTAGGAAACTTTTCTCACTTTGGCCTTGATATATATTATACAAGTGAAGAACAAAATCACTGTACAACATATGGTCAAGTCCTCGAATATGTCAATTATCAAATAACTCTATAGTCGTTCTTTTCCCCCTTTCAACGTTAATAGCGTGACATTCAGCCTTACCTTTTGTATTCAACTGAGTCTACGTAGCGAATAAAGAGGCTATTCGATTTCGACTCTTCCTCTTTTCGGATTAAAATTTAGATCTACATATTAATTCACACACATATAAGAACAAACGCAGTCAACTATTTCTCTCCCCGTATTTATATCCTCAAAACTTTAACTTATTCTAATTCGTTCTTTTTAAAAGTAAATTAAAATTTCATTTACAATATGTTTCGCATTGGACATCAATATTAAACATGAGCTTGCAATTATATAATTTTCGATATGCGCAAACATGCAACATTAGGCGTGGCCTTCGGTGAAGGAGTAAACATAGCTTTCAGCTAGCAATAAGGTATTATAGACTATCAACTTGCAATTCTGTTTATGTCCATACTCGAGAGACGGAAAGCTTTAATCAAAAGTTTTTTCAGATTCATTCATGTACATATTAGCACACCATTGATGAGAGAAATATACAATTGTTTACAAACGACTATCTATCCTCTACGTACGAGCGCCTTCGTTGCTTATTAGCAATTTCTCTCTTTTGGCTTTATCTTATGTTCGATCATTGAGGTGACTTTGTCTTTGCTTTTTTTCTTTATGACCGGTTTCTCTTGATAAAGCTAAATTCCCACTTGTAGTACTTAATTGCAAAAGATTTGAAAATCCCATGCCATTATAAAATCTCTCATGCAAACGCACACTTAGACTTCAGAGGATAGATACATTTATTATAAGGAAATAGGAATGGTTCAATGCATGTAGATGTACAATAATATAACCTGCTGCGTTTGACCATATTCTTCACCATCCATATTTTTTAGACGATCGTGTTGTGTGCCTATGATGTTACTTAACCACCTGCGAAAATTTATATAGTATTAACAATTCCATGCCATTACACAACATATAATTGTTTATTTCACCTGATATAAGATATTAAAGGCCACAGCTTTTGTTTATGTAAAACATCCAATACTTATCAATATGTGCGGACTTGCAATATTTTAACGGGCCGGGTCTTTCGTTTACAAGTTGATTGCATATTTATTGTATTTTTGTGATAAGTGTTCTCTTACAAAATAGTGTGAAAGGTAACTCTTAACGTAAGCACTCCAACGCTAAATTTAGTTTCTGATTTATTTTTTTAAAAAAGGAAAATATCAAAAGTGTATTACTTGCTTAAAGGTGAGTTATAATTAAGATTCTTGCACGAGTATAAGGGCATTTTTTACTAAGGACATGGTAAAAAGAATAAGCATGTACGAGGAGATAACCCAAGACATGAATTGCTAGGAGATACCTAAAACATGGATTGTCTGCCTCCAAATAATCGATGTATATTATTTAATATACCATGGAATTATACAAACGTGAAGATATACTTCGCGAGTATTTAATGTTATTTATTTATTTGTGTTAAGGGTCTAGCCTCTCAATACTAATTGTATTGCGTGCCAGCTCACTTCTAATACTTAGTGTTACCTGTTGCTTTAATGATTGTAAGAGTCCAAGAGGAGAAAAGGGATTTCAAGTAGCAAATAATCGACATGATATTTCTCAAGGAGTGGGAATATCTCTTTGATATATATGATCATCTCAATACATTGAATCTGAGCCATTGAAATATCATATAGAACCCTCCTTTGCCTCTCCATAAAACATTTCCTGAGTTGATAAGTGAGCAAATTCATCTCGAAGCTTTTCCACATTTTCAACTCAAAATCCTAATTTTGAATTGCCAAACATTTTCTTCCGACGTCCATTCCTGAGCTCTCTCATTCCTTATATATACCATCCTAATGTGAAGAGTTCTAATGGTAATATCTCTGGGCAAGAGTATGAGAGATCTAAGGTTCTTAGAAGGGATAAGTTGATGTGAAGGGTAAAGGAGAGGTAATTTCGGGTCACAATCCTCATACTAGACTGATAACAGGGTTTGAAGCCGATAGCTATAGCTAGGGCTAGCGATTTTGAGGGACTAATAGCATATTTCTGTTACAAATATATGTTGACTAATATAATCACAACATTAATTCCATATGCATAATCATTAATCGAATTGTCTACTGTATATTTAACAACCACAATGGGATGATTAATAATTTGCTAATTATATTTGAGGCACATTGTAGTACCCTAATAACTATATGTTGCCCATTAAACTATTAGCTCACATCATCCTTTAAAATGACACAATTAACCTATTCTACTCTTTAGGGTATAACATGTCATAATATATGACATATCGTGAGATTGTTATACATATAGTGTGTGTGGATATGTAAAGCTCATTATTAGGTCTTCTACCATTAGCTCTCTATTGCACAAAGGATTCTTGGTTTTCTTTAATAGGTTGTGCTGGAAATGGAGAGAGCTCAAGACTACATGCCAAGTATTGGAGGTATGTCATTTTCTTTGTGTTGTTATACTCTAAATAGAATGAGATATTAGATGTGTGATGTTGATGAATGCATCATAAAATATAGCCATTGGTATAAGAGCTTTGTCATTTGATTTTAGGGCTCGGTTTTTTCAGTTGTACAAAAACATTTTTGGTTCAAATCAATTTTTCGTTTAAACAACTTCGAAATGATGTGTTATTGGTTCAGAAAATATTGTTGGTTGTTGTTGTTGCATTTTATTTTTGTTTTGGACAAAGAATCAATACTTTTTGGATAAGTTTTTGAAAAACTTCGTGTTTTCTCCCATAGCCGAAATGTGTGTGATGTTTTCAAAAACTTTTGGTTGAACTGGATATGGGAAATTCATATATCGTTAAAAATGGAAGAAAACGTCTCAAAAATTGTCAAAAACGCAGGTCGGGAGAGGGAGTTACAGGCAGGTAGGACCACGGGTCCACGGGTTAACCCGTCGACCTGACAACAGGTTAGGGACGACACCTCCCGCTACTTGTGCACTCGACCTAATTTATTATTTATTATTTATTTTAAAAAAATTCTACAAGTGCCCCCATTTTTGGACCAATTTTTTGTTTTTGCTCCATTTTATTCTATTTTTCCCATATGTTTATGCACAAGATTAATTAGTAATTTTTATTTGATAATTCTAATTGTTTTAATCTTATTAT
>JANIIA010000009.1:25545662-25585907 GCA_027478495.1 Erythroxylum alaternifolium
ATATAATGTAATGTAATTAAATAATCATAATAATTTAATTAATTATATTGTAATTAATTAATTAATTACAATATTTTTAATTAATTAATATTTTAATTAATGAATAGTTATATTTTAATTAATGAATAATACTATTTTAATTAAATATAATGTAATTAATTAAGTAATAATAATAATTTAATTAATTATATTGTAATTGTTTCATCGTAATTAAATATTACAAGTAAACTTAAAATAAATATTGATACAATTACAAAATAATCAATGAATTACATATTTCCAACCGTATTATACTGCAGGGGTATTTTCGTCATTGACACTGTTTTTATGTTCTGTTCACTGCAACCAAACACATTTATGTCTTCGAGACGGAGACAGTTTTTTCTGTTTTGTCCATCACAACCAAACACCTCACTGTCTCCAATTTTTGTTCTGTTATGTTTTTAAATTTTCGTCTCATTCCGTCTCTGCATATTGGAGATAGTAACCAAACGTAGCGTAAGTGCATGGGTTGTTAATGATGACAACAATTTTCATAAAATCTTTGATCCATGTGAGATGAAAGTGACCCATAGTAACATGTCACATGACCATTCAACCTTTTGCATTTTTCTGTAAATAGGTGGATCTTAAATTGTTTGTGACACTAGACAAAAGTTATATTACATCCCTCTAAACTCTGCCATACAACGTGGATTGTAATTTATGGTTAATCTATTTCTTATTTTTACGAAAGCCAAAGCTCTATACATGAGGATCATGTGACAATACGATGGTCATGACATCTAGGTCCTAGGATTGTTAGAAATATCTGTGGACTAATATAATCATAACATTAATTCCATATGCATAATCATTAATTAAATTGCCTAATGTATGTTTAACAACTATAATGAAATGGTTAATAATTTACTAATTGCATTTGAGGCATATGATAGTACCCTAATAACTATATGTTGGCTCATTAAACTATAGTTCACATCATCCTTTAAAATGACACAATTAACCTATTCTACCCCTTAGGTAGAACATGTCATAATATATCACATATGGTGAGATTGTTACACATATAGTGTGTGTAGATGTGTAAAGCTCATTATTGAGTCTTCTACCATTAGCTCTCTATTGCACAAAGGATTCTTGGTTTTCTTTGGTAAGTTGTGCTGGAAATGGAGAGAGCTCAAGACTACATTCCAAGTGTTGGAGGTATGTCATTTTCTTTGTATTGTTACGCTCTAAATAGAATGAGATCTTGGATGTGTGATGTTGATGAATGCATCATAGAATATAGCAATTGGCATCAGAGCTTTGTCATTTGATTTTAGGGCTCGGTTTTTTTGGTTGTACAAAAACGTTTTCGGTTCAAATCAATTTTTATTGTAAACAACTTCGAAATGATGTGTTGTTGGTTAAGAACAGATTGTTGGTTGTTGTTGTTGCATTTTATCTTTGTTTTGGACAAAGAATCACAATTTTTGGATGAGTTTTTGAAAAACAATTCGTGTTTTCTCTCATGGCCGAAATGGGTTGATGTTTTCAAATTTTGGAGCACTTTTGGTTGAAATGGATATGGGAAATTCATAGAGGATTAAAAATGGAAGAAAATGCCTTAAAAATCGTCGAAAACAGAGGAGAGGGAGTTAAAGGTAGGTCAGACTGTAGGTCTGCGGATCGACCCGTCGACCCGACAACAGGTTAGGGACATCACCCTGTTGGATACTGTACGTGGGTCACCCGTGACCCGAGCACCTGACCCGACTGTTTGCATGGGGCCGCGTGTAATGTCTTTTTTGGACCAATTTTCTATTTTTTGCTCCCTTTTTGATTGTATTTTTCCCATATGTTTATGCATAAGCTTAATTAGTTTTTATTTGATAATTCTAATTGTTTTAATCTTATTATGGCATAAACATGTTTTTTGTTGACAATAGTGAATGCTTATTTTTACCTGTCATAAAATTGAGTGTGTGAAACTATTTATGATGAAGAATATTTTAAATATTAACTTATATTTAAAATTTAGTTTTTTTCCTCTAAAATAAAGTTGAGATTCATACGGCTAATTAATTATCCTGTTGATAATTACTACTTAGTAGGATGCTTAATATAGTGAAAATTTTTTTTTGAAATATTATGAACCGCACAATTTTTCTATCCTTTTGATAGTATATTGATGATTTGGTTGTAATATTTTAATATATTGTTCTTACATTTGAATGAGTTCTATATTTGTTTAAGGAACTCTAGCATGAACGATAAAATTAATTTTGAGAAAAAAAGCACGAATTGCATGATTATATTTTAATATGCATATCATAGTTATTGCTCTTGGTTCTTATTCAGCTTTAAGCAATCCGAGAGTTTCTACTATCCTGATGCTGAATGGAACGAACCAAAAGTAGTGGTTGAATCTCTTATGATGAATTTGACTATCATGCGAATGGACTTAGCGTTGAGAATTGATCCACTACCAAAACCTGTTGATGATGCTACTGAGAAGGAAAGGAAATTCTATGAGGAGTGGAATCGCTAAAAACGTGTAAAGTCTATAGCGAACCCAATAAAGAAAGTTTTGTAAGGGGACTGGAGCAGGTTACCATGAGACAGAAGATCTTCTTTCTAAAGAGATTCGATTCGGAATTATTATATGTCCAAGGTCCAATATTGGAATAATTTCAGAGGTTTTCCTTGACTTTGTCCATAGGGGGATACTCTAACCAATGCTGTTTGATGATTACAAGGTTTCACATGGATGAATCCATTCGTGATAGTATTCGCGAGGCTGATAATGTAAAGGATTTTCTTGCTACCATTAAGAAGAAGTATATGAAGTTCTCAAAGAATGAGTACTTAAATATGCTTCATCACACCATTTATGATGGTGTAAGTGACATTAGGGCTCAAATCGATAAGCTCATGGGTTGCTACCATAAGCTTAAGGTTATAGATATGAACCTTGGTGAGGATTACATGGTATGGTTTGTGATGGGAACTCTTCCTTCTAAATTTGATTCGATCAGATCAAGCTATAATGCTCAGAAAGAGCAATGGACTGTTGAGGAGATGACTGCTATTCTTGTTAAGGAAGAGGATGACATGAAAAGGGGAAGGGCAAGAAGTATCTCCATGATGACAAACCATAGCAATTCTTAAAAGAGAAAGTTCACTCCTAATAGCTCAAGCGACCAAAAGGGAAGTGTAAAGGAAGTGGATAGGTAGGTACATCTTCTGTTAGTCAGAAGAAAATTTTTTAAAAAGGGAATTATAAGTTTTGTCAGAGTTTTGGGCACAAGAAAGCTGATTGCCGAAAACTTAAAGCTCATTTAGAGAAGAAAGGTAATTGTCTTGTGATGGTTTGTTTAGAGTCCAATGTTATTGACATACCCTTAAATACTTGGTGATTAGATACTGGAGCAACAATTTATGTTACAAATTCCTTGCAGAAACTGACAAGTCGAAGAAGGTCGACTAGTTCTGAGCAACTTGTATACATGGGAGACGATACCAAAGTCAAAGTTGAATTTTTTAGGATAGTTCAACTATAGTTAAATACAGGGCATCTTTTGGCATTACATGATGTCGCTTATTTACCCTTTATTAGGAAGAATTTGATTTATGTATCCATTTTGGATAGACTAGGTTATAGTCTTCTTTTTGGAACTAGAAAACTGACTTTGTATCGTGACTCTTTTTGGGTGAGAAATGGAATTTTATATGAAAATTTATACAAACTTGAGTTGAATGATGTTGTTACTGTTTCTTCTTCCTCTTCTCTTAATATTGTTGTTGGTTCTAAACGTATAAGGTTAGATTTGAGATCTTCTATGTTATGACATAAACGTTTAGGCCATATTTTTAGAGACAGAATGGAGAGGTTGGTAAAAGATGGTGTAATTTAGGATTTTGATTTTTCAGATTTCACTGCCTGTGTTGATTGTATTAAAGGAAAGTTGACCGACAAGGTTAGAAAAAGCAAAACAGATAGGAGCTCAGAATTGTTAGAGTTGATTCATACTGATATATATGGACCATTTATTCCACCTGCTATGGGTGGTTATAAATAGTTCATCACTTTTATTGGTGATTTTTCCAGGTATGGTCATGCGGAGCTCATTCGTGAAAAATCTGAATCTTTAGAAGCATTTAATATTTTCAAGACAAATGTTGAACTTTAAAAAGGGAAGAAAATCAAGGTAGTTAATTTTGACAGAAGTGGAGAGTATTATGGGGGTTATGATGAGAGTTGAAGGAATCCACGGACTTTTTCTAGATACTTGCAAGAATGTGATATTGAAGTAAAATATACAATGCCAGGAACACCTCAGCAGAATGGAATTGCTGAAAGAAGAAACCGCACACTTCTTGATATATTGCGGTGTATGTTGATTCATTCTAGTTTGCCTGAATTTTTGTGGGGTGAGGCATTGAATGTAGTTGCTTATATCTTGAATCGAGTACCTAGCAAATCAGTCCCAAATACTCCATATAGACCTTACTAAGCTTGCGCCATTTTCATATTTGGGGATACAAAACATAAGTGAGGCCTTATAATCCAAAATCTAAAAAACTTGATCCGAAAACTATTAGTGGCTACTTTGTAGGCTACACCGTCAGATTAAGTGGTTCTAGATTTTATTGCCCATCTCACATGACCAGAATTATAGAATCAGATAGAGCTGTCCATTTTGAAGATGAATTTGGTTCAATTCAAGGGTTCAAGAGAAATTGTATTCAAGGAAGAACGCATTGTAATCCTTGTACCCGTTGCTTCCGCTCCTACTGATGACCCTGTGATTAAACAGATTCCAGTAGAATCTTATAATGAACCTCAAAATCAAGCACAGGATGAAGTCATTGATACTGGAGATGATGAAGTTATTGTCAGCAGATCACAAAGAACACGTAGACCTGTCATTCCTGATGACTATATTATCTATTTGCAGGAACATAAGTTCAATGTGGGAGATACTACTGAACCAGTCAGTTTTCAAGAAGCCATGAATAGTCCTCAATCTGTGTTATGAATGAATGCAAAGGAAGATGAGTTAATTTCCATGTCATAAAATGGAGTTTGAGAGTTGGTTGAACTACCCAAAGGTTACAAACCCATTGGGTGCAAGTGGGTTTACAAAATCAAAATCAAATATGACTCAAGTGGATAACTAGAAAGGTATAAGGCAAAACTTGTAGCTAAAGATTATAGCTAGAGAGAAGGGATTAATTTCAAAGAAACCTTCTCACCAATATCTACCAAAGATTTACTGTGAATCATTATGGCTATAGTTGCTCATTTTGACTTGGAACTCAATCAAATGGATGTGAGGACCGCCTTCTTAAATGGAGATCTGTATGAAGATGTTTATATGACCCAACTAGTTGGTTTTGATATAACTGGTAAAGAACACGTGGTTTGCAAGCTTAAGAAGTCTATCTATGGGTTAAAACAAGCATTAAGGCAGTGGTATCTCAAGTTTGATATAATTGTCACTGTAAATGGCTATAAGGAGAATGTAGTTGATCAATGTATACATATGAAGTTCAGTGGGAGCAGTTTCATTTTTCTGGTACTGTATGTTGATGACATTCTACTTGCTTCTAATGATACTGATATATTATTTAAGAAAAAACAATTGTTATTTAGTCATTTTGATATGAAGGATCTTGGTGAGGCCTCTTATGTAGTTGGAATTCAGATTCTCCGAGATAGAGCTAATGGGATTCTTCGATTGTCTCAAAAGGCTTACATTGATCAGATCTTGAAAAGATTCAATATGCATTCTTGTTCTCCTAGAAAGGCACCAATAGTGAAAGGTGACAAATTCTCAAAGGCATAATGTCCACAAAATGATAAAGAGAGAGATGAAATGAAAGTCGTTCCTTATGCGTCACTTGTAGGCAATCTGATGTATGCTCAAGTATGCACACGTCCTAATATTGCTTTTTTTGTAGGCATGTTGCGAAGATACTTAAGTAATCCTGGTCTTAGCCATTGGAAAGTGGCTAAGAAAGTCATAAGGTATCTTCAGGGTAGCAAAGATCATATGTTGACTTATCGGCGAACTGACCCTCTTGATATAGTTGGTTCAGTGATGTTGATTATGGAGGATGTGTGAATGATAAAAAGTTCACTTCAGGCTACATCTTTATGATGGTTGGAAGACCTGTATAGTGGAAAAGTATCAAACAGATACTCACAGCATCCTCTACTATGGAGGTAGACTATATGGCGTGCTATGAGGCAACTTGTCAAGCAATATGGCTGTAGAATTTTATTTCATCATTGGGTATTGTAGACTTTATTTCGATTCCGCTAAAATTGTATTGTGATAATTCCGTAGCTGTTGCTTTCCATAAGAACACTAGAAGTACTTCTCACTCAAAAGGCTTGCCTATATGTGTGTTTGCAGAACACGTCTCCCGCATAGGATTGTTAGGAGCCTAGCTTGATAAGATTATTAGGAGTTTGCTATTTTGTATTGAGCATGTTAGCACTTTGTACGGATTGCTTATGACTTTTATATTTGAAACATGCATAATGATGTTTGGAGTCATTTTTCTTAATATTGACATACATATGTTGATGCATATATATAGTTTGACAGAATGATAGGTACAGAAGGAGACAAATGCTAAGTCTTAGTTATTGTACTATATGCATGTTGTCTTAATATTTATTGTGGTATTTGAACATCTCTAGGGCCAAATCATATATAGTATATATATCCTATTGATATGATATTGAATATGATTTATTTGACTGTTTTTGGATGATGGAGATTGAAATGGTGGTTTGATTATATTGTCCAAGTGGAAGAATGTTAGAAATATATATGGATTAATATAATCACAACATTATTTCCATATGTATAACCATTAATCAAATTGCCTAATGTATGTTTAATAACTATAATGGGATGATTAATAATTTACTAATTGCATTTGAGGCACATGGTAGTACTCTAATAACTATATATTGGCCCATTAAACTATAGTTCACACCATCTTTTAAAATGACACAATTAACCTATTATACCCTTAGGGTAGAACATGTCATAATATATGACATATGGAGAGATTGTTACACATATAGTGTGTGTAGATATGTAAAGCTCATTATTAGGTCTTCTACTATTAGATCTCTATTGCACAAAGGGTTCTTGGCTTTCTTTGATAAGTTGTGCTGGAAATGGAGAGAGCTCAAGACTATATGCCAAGTGTTGGAGGTATGTCATTTTCTTTATGTTGTTATGCTCTAAATAGAATGAGATTTTTGGATGTGTGATGTTGATGAATGCATCATAGAATATAGCAATTTCTTCATCAATTAATATGTAAACAATGTATATTATGCTAATTCTAAGTACGGAATGAGTCTTCGTTAAATAATTTTTGTTTCCAAATCACAAAGGAGACATGTTTGTCTCTAAGTCAAATTAACCCTCGTTCTTGATATTTTATTTCTTTTTTTCAAGTAGCCTACCACTTAAACAATATTGAATTATACTTAAAGCTATGTACGTTCATATACCCAATTAAACCTTTAGGAAAATTTCCTATTTATTATAATCTGGAGATCATCTTTAGGATAAATAAATTATCAAAGGAAACTTAAAAATGGAAGAATCATTGCTTATTCCTATTCTTAATGGAAGAAATTACTTAGGACTAGACATATTTGGGAGAAAGTGAATCTAAACTTCAATTAGAGAAAAGGGTTGAATTATATTCTAAAGTCAAATATGCAAACCTTGATAGGTTTAAAGAATCCCCATCCCGTTAAGGATAAATTTCTTATTTGATGTTTGTATTATAAATCAACAAACTTGTAAGTTTCTAATTATTTGCATATCATTACATATTATACGGCTAGTTTGAGACATAACCAATTTGTATGTGCTTTCTTTTTATAGGGATGGATCTACAAAATCTTGTCTTATGTGACTCATAGTAAGGATGATGCTACTAAGAAAAGGAATATTGCTAGAGGGATGCCATTGATTTGCATTGTTTTAGATGCAGATTATGTCAAAAAGTGTTCCAAGCCTTCCTAAGCCTTAATTAAGGCTACTCAGTTAAGTTCCTCTAAACTTACATTTTTGAAGGACAAAAGTAAGAAAATTAAGTTTAGGGAAGATATCAAAATGAGTGAATTCTTCGTCAACACTTACCTAAAGATGAAAAAATTATTGGAAAAGAAAATTTTAGGAGACCATGTTTGAGTAAGATGAAGTGAACTTCACCAAGGTATAATCCTCTTAAACTTCCTTGGTAAGTTCAAAACCCATATAGTCTTATACAAGCTACTTTTTATGCAAGTTCTTAGCTCATTTTTCATTCTTAATAACAAAGATAGAGTAAAGAAGGAAAGGCTTTCTCACAACAATGCATAGATGAAAAAGAGTTAAGAGATAACCATAAAGGAGTTGAATATGAGGATTTACGAGATAGATAAGGACATTGTGGCTGTTGATGGTAAGGTTTAATGTTATGCTATTCATACCATATCGGCCAATATCGGCCAAAAAATGGTATGAAACTTAGAGGTTTGGTACCGGTCGATACTAGTAATTTTACCTAGTACTAATCAATATTTAAAATATTGGCTAAATACCAGTCAGTATCATAAATTTTAAAAAATTCAACGACTTGTTTGCAAAAAAAAAAACCACAACACTCCCCTCCCACCACCGACGTCTTTTTTCTCCCCCTCCCATTTTACTCACTCTCTCTTTCCCCTTCTCTTACCAGGTTGGATGTAGCACCACCTCTTTAAATCTCATCTCTTTAAGCATTGGTCACTTGGGCAGTGGGCGGTGACTCCATCATGATGGAAGCTTCTATCAAGTTCATCCTTGTGCCAACTATTGAGGCTGGTGAGGATCCAAAAGTCGAAAAGATAGGAAAACATAACTGCAATAAGCAGGAGGTAGCAGCAACAAGGGATTGTCTTGGGACAATTTCCTGTGATCATGATCCCAAAGTGAATAATTTATGCTATGCCACATCATTATCTCCTAAAAGGGTTTTGAAGCTTAGTTGTTGTTTTGTTTTTTGATGCCCTAAAAAAAATCTAAACCTTCTCTTGTTTTTTCTTGAAAAAATCCCAATAAAAATTTCTTACGTAAGAAAACACGCGCAAATGATGCATGACACTTTGATAACCTTTTTTTATTAGTTGAACTCACAATTTAATATTAAATAAATCAAATTTTATCGGGTAATATTGAATGTTAAACTTGTTAGCCCAAAAGTAAAGGATTATCATAGAACATGTCAACATAAAGATCAAATATGATTGATATTACCAATTAATTAGATTAATAAAGTTTATACACAAAAGTTAAGGTAATTTGTTTTCTTTTCTTCATTTTTGAAATTATATAAATTAACCAACTTATTTACTCCCGTAAATTAAGTCACAAAATTAAATAATTTGAATAATTAGTGTTATATCTTAAATCCAATTCCACCTATTGAGTATATGGAAAAATTTTATCTAGTAATGAAGCTCAAATCGTTAAACTCCAATATCGACTTATTGTTGATAACATATCTATAAAAAACATTCTTTTCGTTTGATGTTTTGATGTTATTATTATTTATTACATGATAAAATTGTAATATTTTAAATACTCTCTATTGTTCCTAATTTTATATTTATATGATGATTAAATAGTCATTTTCATATTAATTTTGGTTAGTATTTATATGTGAAATATTTGAAAATTAATGTTAATAAAAATAAATTTTTATTTTAAATTTTTATTATTATAATATTTGGAAACATGATTTATGTAAAATTATAGAGTATACATTACAATATACTAATGAACTCCTTTGTAATTTTTAAAAAATTCAGGGATTATTTTGTAAATTTAAAAAATTGTCCGAAATGACTCCTGTTATTGATCGATACCGGTACAATATCGTACCAGAATCTAATCCTGTACCAAAGCCAATACAATATTCATAACATTGGTAAGGTTAACTTGATATGGTTGCTTATAATTAGAGCAATTACTTCAATAGAAAGGAGTATAAGATTGAAGTGTGTCAAAAATTCCAAAAGAGTAATTATTTCAAAACCTGAAATTATGACAATAAGGACATATCATTTATGAGGCTTTAATAATTTTAAAGAGTTGATAATGATGAAATATCCAAATATACCATTTGATAACTTAAGTGTTAGTGATCTGCTTACACCAGAATCCATCCTCGAGCCTGAGAGTACAAAAGATGACTTTACTGATATCCTGAAGGACCTAGGTAGTTGTTTTAAAGTCGAGGAATCTAAAAGCCAAAGACCCCTATCTTTTGATATTGCCTATTAAAGTGATTTTATTCCCTTGTAATAGCTTTTTGGACATGTCTACTTTGTAATTCTCCCTTTAGTTATCTAAAGGTACATTTTGTTTTCTTCTTCTAAAAAATGAACCTTTTTGACCATTAGGTCTTAATTAATAAAAAACCTTCTTCTTTGGATAAAAGTATGTCTTGTACTTAATGATTTTTTAATTGTATGATCAATTTCATTCCCTTTTTTTAGTAAAATAATAGCAATAGTCTTTAAAAGCATTCCTAAATTTAACAAAACATTATTGTTGCATGATAACCATAAAGGTTAATATGTTTTTTTAGATAATGCATTTTTATCTTTCTAAATTATCCTATTATGTGATCTTCATATAGGAAAATCTATATTTTTACTAAATATTTTTTGCCTTCGCGAAATACTTTATTTTGTGATCATCTTATATACAGATTTGCATCTTTAGCAAATCTATTTTGCCTCTACAAAATATGCTATTGTGCAATTAGGATGAAGGCATATTTATGTCTTTAATGAATACATTTTGCCTTTACAATATATATTATTGCACTATTATTGTCTTCTATGATGATTAATTGATATATTCATAAAAAAGATATGAATATCAAGAGAAAATATAATTTATTAATAATTGGAGCATAAATGTTGCCATTTCATGATTTAGGTATTTTACTTTGTTTTGGTTATGTTCTCTACTATCCTAAACAAGACTATAGCAAGTAGACCTCTTATTTTGTAATAGTATAGTGATAGGTGGAGATTGATCTCCCAAAGATAGTGTAACGACTAAGTCTACTCTCTTATTATTACTAGTCAATAATAATGAGATTGGTTGATTAAAAATAAAACTAAATTAAGCCAAATAGATTGAAACAACAATAGAAACAATAAAAAAGCAATCAATAAATAGAAATAAGATAATAATAATAATAATAGCTAGCTTAGTATTCCTTATAATTTTGATTAAATTGTTTAGAAATTTTATTTTAGACCAATAAAATTTTCTAGTATAATGAATTGTCTCTTTTGACACACATCCACCTATTCTTTGACTAACTGATATATTTATCTGATTAACACCTCTAAGAAGGACTAAATTCTTTGAAACATCATAAAAGGTTTTCCTAATACTTGAAAGTTGACATAGGTCTATATCTAGTTCCCTATTCAATTCTTAATATTTATGCATATTTCAATTTAAAAATAATTTCTTTTGACAATGTCTATATACAAATTGAAATGAGTCAAAAATAAATTAGCCAGAAATCATTCTTGAAATAAAAAAATAAAAAAGACTAGAAGAACTAATTGAAATTTTTTTTCCTTATTACGATCTCAATCCTTTGACGTGATTTGCTTCTTTAGAATGATTCTCGATCTTTGTCTTTATTAAAAATAGCTACAATATGTGTATTCTCTCTAATGACTACTAAGCCTAATTACAACTTGAAAAGAAGTAAAACTCATCTATACTTTATATGTTTTTATTAAGGCTTTTGTTGCTTATTTATAAATTGTTCCTCCATAAATATGAGCTAGGACATGGTCTTATCCCAAGATATGTACTTTACCAATTTTTTGTAAATCTTTTTAGAAAAGAGTATGAGCTTTAATGAATATATGTTCTAGGTTGTGTATCATTATTTAGCTTCTCCTTCATTTGACACAATCTCCTATTTTCCTAAGTAACACATTGTGTAGTATCCCATTTTCTCATGCAAAGGGGTTAGAACCTTAGAATATTTTATATGAGAAATATCAATGAGAAATTAGGAAATGCATTTCATGCTCATGCATAATATAGCATACATACACGGGAATTTGATATTTTCACACATTACAATGATTGATCATGAACTCAATTGATATTTTCTAGGTATAACTGATTTTTAAATGAGTATGATGTGAAGTGTGGATTATATGTCTTGAAAAGTGATTTGGTGAGTATAAATATTGATTTAAAATTTTTGGTGAAATTTTGGGTATTTTGGACTAAGAAAAATGCCAAGTGGCAAGACAATTAATAAATGGTAGTAGAAATAAGTGATGAAGAAATAACTGGCACATGGCTTTAGGATTTAATGATAAGAGTCATAAAAAATTGGGAGACAATTGGATTAGAAATTAGAGACAAATGGACTAGTTATTTAAAAAGAGTTCAAGTGAAGTCATAAGACTAAGACATGTGGCAAGTGACAAGTGTTATGCCACTTGCCACACATCTCACCCACGATTATTTCACTTAATGAAAGACTATCCTAATTTGTCTTTCATCTTCACCTTCTTCATTTTTCTTCATGTACGACACTCTCTTCTCCAAGCATCAACGTTGAATCTTGCTCTCACCCTTCACTTGCTACTTCCTTTTTTGTTTTATTCTTCATTTTGTCACTAAAGACCTAACCTAGTCCACCCTCATGATGATGATCGTATGATGTTTGGAAGCTAGGGTTAAGTTGTGATTTGAAGAACTTGAAGTTAAACAAGTAAGTGTAAAGAATTATTCTTCATGGTTTGTTCAATAGCAACTTTTATGATAATAGTTAGAGGTTGAATGATTATAAAATGGTGAAGAGTATATGCTGAAATGTGAATAAGAAACGGGGGTATATTCATATCTTGTTTTTTTATATATGATGATTAATAATTCATAAGTTGTTATAGAGATGTTTTGAGATAGAATGATCCCTAAAATGGTGTTGAAAGAATACAGAAATTTTATAAAGAGATGATATACTCATTTTTTTAAATGTAGAATCAAGTGAAGTTTTGGTAATTGTTATTAAGGTAAACTAAAATGAATTTAAATCTAAAGAAAAGGAGTAACATAGTGTCTTGAAATGAGAAGAAATTAAGGTGATAGTTTAGAAATGAAATGAAGGTGATAATGGAGTTAAATATGTGTCAAAACATTGATGATGAATGTGTATATATGGATGTTCTATTTTTGTGTTTATGATCAACCATAGATTTGTTTAAGAATGATATTAAGCTGAAATGGAGGGAAGAATGCAGAGGAAATGATGAGGAATTAAGCTAGAAATGATAGACTAAGCATAAGATATGTTAGATGTAACTTGTAGGAGTTGAAAAAGCTAGAGAATAGGAAGAAGATTGCTGGGATTTTCGGATGTGAACAACCTATGATCGTGGGAATGTATCCATGATCGTGCGAATGCATGAAAGAACTGAAATATTCTGTTAATAAAACCCACGATCATGGGAAGTCATCCACGATCGTGGGAATGGCTTTTACATGAATTGGTTCTCCTTTTATTTGAGGTTTGAAACAACAAATATTTAGGTACTTTCCTATGATGCATTTAGGCTTGAATTAAGCTTGAAATGAACTTAGTTTGATGATGGATTAAGTGATTAAATGTGTCATATGTTTAGGGAGATAATTGAGGTTATAACTTAAAAATTGATTGTTATACATCAAGTATTCAAATATGGGAATTTAGAGATGTTATGGGAATAAAAGTGACCCTATGAAGGCTAATGTGATTCAAAGAAGAAGAATGAAGTGTATTGAGTAAATATGAATGAGAATTTAGATGTTTTATGGTCTCTTAATGCTAGAACAACCTTGGGGAATGATTGATTGAGGAAATTTAGAATAATCAAGTATACTTGAGGTATAAACCTTAGAGTAAGCTAGACATATATAATGAAAATGTTTGAATGATAGAGACACATGAGTAAAGTTATGCATATCTGAGATTGTTATTGAGCATGCATTATACATAACACATATAAATATGTGTATGAATGAGTACTAATGTGATTGTGTAAAATAGCAATGTGTAAATGTGAATTTGTTGCATAATATAGAACTACAAATAAAGTGACCACATCCAGACATTATCGGGATGTCGAGACAATAGCTATCTAGAGCATACTATGAGTAACCTAGATGGTCTCACATTCATTAATTGTTTTGTTTAAATTTTCATTTTGAATTATTATTGATATGAATGTGTTAATTCTGGACATTGATTGTCCGAGGCATTTGATGCATGAAAATCACATTGGAAGTTAATCTGACATAAATAAGTACTCAACTTAATTATTGAATGCCGAACTTAAGTTCGATGATATGTGAAAGTGAATGTACATATTGAAACAAAATAACTGATTGAACATATGTGATGTGGTGCATTCATTACATAATATGCATAAGAAGATAAAGGCAGTTGTGATCAGATTCGCCAGCGAAAAAGAGTTTAAAGCTCAAAATGTGGTAAGAACCTCTGGCTAACTATGTATAATGAGTCCAGTATTTCTAACGGATACGAGATAGTTATTAATGAGTCCGGTATCCACAATGGATACGGGACAACTAAAAAAGCACTCGATACAATAATGTAATAATTGAAAGTGAGTCTCATATGCATTGCATATATATTTGATATGAATGTTTAAATGATCGAAACGAATTGTTCGACTTGTTTTGAACGAAAAATGTGAAATGTGAAATAAGTGAACATAATTGTATTTGATTCAATATGATGATTAGTGAGGTGAAATTCATTATGTGGTAGCATGAATTGTTTGTGAATTTGGAATATGAATTGTTGTGTTATGTGATATAAGTGAGAATATCAATGATCGCTTGCTTACTAAATTCACAAAACTCATCAAAATTACAATGTGACTTTTCAGGTATGAGAGAGGAGACTTAGTTGCTAAGACATTCTAAAAGAAGAATAGTTCTTATGTTTTACAAAGCTATAGACTCTGATAAGTTTTAGGATACTGTATATATATGGATAATGTATATAATGCTACAATGTACATTATGCTTTATGAAATGAAAATGAGGAATTGAGTGTTAATTATCTAGTATTTATGTTTTAGTTATGATGCCATAATAAGTGATGTGATTGCTCTAACGCACTGTTTCCACCAGGCATGTGCTCAAATGTCTGATAGACGTACATGCACGTGTCAAGTGGGGTGCTACACATTGCGTCATTAATACCCAAATTTCTAATAGGAACATGTTTTAGAATACGACTATGTGCTAGTTCATGTTTAGTCTTATCACTAATTATTATTTCATTAAAATACAATTAATTTAATTTCTAGAAATTTTCTAAAATATTAATTAGAAATTAATTAAATTATTAATCTTAATCTAATTAAGAAAATAAGTAATTTAATTTAAAAATAAAGTCTCATCATAATTAGTATAATCTCATTATACTAATTATATCTAATATAATCTAATTATGAAAGATGAAAACATTTTTTGAAAAATTAAATAATTTCATTGCTTGTAGTAATTAAAGTGAATTACAATAGTTGCTATTATAAGATAACTTTTAAAAGGGACTTTATGGTCCTAATAAACTCTCATGGGAAAGAACCAAAGCAATTAATCCATAAATAGGACATAACTTCTTTAGTGGTAACATGACTCACACACTAGATACTTATCCTCCTTATGTCAATGCCTAAAGCAACAACCTGATATACCTTCTTATCTTCAACTAGGACCATTCGGGGTATTTTGTTCTCTCTCTCTCTAACTGAACACTTTGCTCACTTAATATACGTACCAATGTACTCATCATATGATTACAACTCATGGATCATCTTAGGCTAGTTTCCTCTCTTTGCATGCTAGTTAGCTCATCCATTTCCGTATAGGAAATCCTCTTGTGAGTTATTACTTACTCTCCTTGATTATGGGATACTCTAGGGCTAGTACTTAATATTCTTTTCTTATAACGTTAATTGATTTTCTACTCTTACATATGCAATTGATATTGTTCACCTCATCAAAAATAGGTATGGGATTTTGCCTATAATTTATGGTGATCCAATTACACACAATGCCGAAGATCACTTCTCTAGTTTCACTTGCCTATTAACTAGGTACTCTTGAATCTATTCTTGAGCTTGTTTAGGACGTATGCATATTTGGAATATTCAAACCAATACATTTATGTTGCATATGCTTCATATAGCTAGAAGCTAGGATAAGTTTGATTGTGAACATGGGAACAATTTATTCTAGCCTTTATGTCCTCTTGATGTTCGAACTAAAATTTTTGGAATCCTTATATAAGTTCCCTTATGCTAGGAATAGTTATGATGAGAGAGTAATAGGAGCTCAAGGTTGCTTAAATCTTCTAGCATTATGTTCCTTCCAAATCGAGCACAAGCAGTTAACAACTCTAATAAGATAGGTAGTAAGTACATCTTTATAGAGCTTGTTATAATTAGTTTCTAACTACTGTAAGATATCCAAGAAGGAAATCATATTATACTCCCAATTGAGGAGGCTTTTCACAAAACTATAAATTGCCATCGAGTAATTGCATTCAAAGAACAAAAATGGCAAGGTTTCAACTATTTCTTCACACAAAACAGAAGTATCTTAAAGTTGTAAAAATGTAAAATGTCTATAGTTTAAGTCTGTTTAAAGCTGTTAGCCATAAAAGAAATGAATCCCTAGGAAGAATATTTTTTATTCTAAATGAGTGCATCCTAAAACACCTTTTGTCCTCTAATTCTTATCAATTAATTATAGCTTCTGTTGGTAAATTTACCCTCTAAGTTGTTAATATAAATGTAGCAATCTTGGAGCTTGACATTTTGTAAGTAATTAGGGATCATATATCCCATTTCTGTCAAAAAATTACATCATTAGCTATCTTTAATCCAAAAATTCACCTTGGTTTAAGGTGATGTTTAAGCTACAAAATGAGTAGCTTATGCTATGATTTTTATAGGCCTCTTTCATGTCCAATTATTATAGAGTAAGAAAGAAGAGTTTCCATCCCCAATTCTACACCTTATATTTAGCTCAATTAAGATCCTTAGTTTGAGAAGTTAGTTAATGAACCATGAATAAGAATCTTTGCTAACAAGGTACCAAATATTGTGACCTTTCAAATGTAGCTATGCATCCACTCATCTATAAAGATACCTTATCAACCAAGGTTGTCCAAAACCTTTTGAACAATAACTCCTTACTGGTAATGCTAATAGGAGTGATTCCTAATTCTCCTTCATCCATAAGTTTGCACATCTTTGACCACTTGACTTTTGCATTTACCTTGTTTAAATTTATTTTTCCTCACAAGAAGTTCCTCTTCAAGCCTTCAATAGTCTAAATAAGTCCTTTTGAAAGGAATATATGTACTCTGCAATAAATGTGCATAGAATTCAAAATAGATTAGATAAGTTGAAGTTTACCTCTAAAGGATAGCTCCCTAATCTTTTTTGTATTTTTTCACTAAAGGCAACCATTCCTCGAATTTTAATCTCTTTGTCACCAGTGGTAAGCCCAAATATAGTAGAGGGGGTTGTTTGATATCAATTCTAGTTAAAGCTTTAATTCCCTTTAAGTTTTGTATTGCATTAGAAGGGTCACTAATATGAATTTTGTTATAGTTTATATCACAGACAAAAATCTTATTGAATCTTCTTAAGGACTTCATCAATATTTGAATGAAATTTACATTAGCCCTAGAGAAGAGAAGCAAATTATTTTCCAAACATAAAATATTTAGTTTAATCCTCTTACATTTGCTAAGGTACTTAAAGATGCACTTCTCCTAATATTTTAGTTTAAGAGTGATGTTAAAGCTTCTATAGCAAGTATAAATAGATAAAGAGAAAGGGGGTATCCTTGTCTAATACCGTTGACACCATCAAAGATATTTATAGGCTCCCTATTCATTAATAAACTGTAAGTAGTAAAGGAGATACTGCAAATATCCATTTCCTGAAAATAGAAGGGAAGCCAAATATATCAACTAATTTGAGCATGAATTCCCAACTAATACTATCAAAAGCTTTGCTAAAAGCTAAATGATGGAATAATTTCAGGATGAATTCTTTCTAGAATATCCTTTCAAGAGCTCTTGAGCAATAAGGATGTTGTTACCAATTTGCCTACCTTTAAGGAAAACACCCTGATTTTCACTACTGATTGATGAAAATGCTCCCCTCAATCTATTTGTTAAGATCTTTGCTATAAATTTTATATTGGAAATTGTTGCATAAAATAGGCAAATCACCAAAAGAAAAGGGATTAGAAATCTTAGGGGCAAGGCATATGAAGGTCTTATTGATCTCTTTTAATAGGCTCCCACTAATGAAGAACTCCTTTACTTCTTGTATTACTAAAGACCTAACCTGTTGCCAAGCTTTGTGGAAGAAGAATCCATTTAGTCCATCTGGACCAAGGGCCTTTTTCCCATTCATTTGAAATACCATGTATTCAATTTCTTTATAATCAACTTGCTTAATAATAAAATTTCTATCCTCCTGGCCAATTCTGGCATCAATAAAATCCCTTAAAAGTTCAACCAAATAGGAATAAAAGGAGCTAGAACTAATAGAATTTTCAAAGAATATTACTTCATCTATAAGATCAATTTGGTTAGAGATTAGAGCACCATTATGAGAGACATAGAGCCAAATATGTTAATATCCTTCCTTTCTATGACTAAATTAAAGAAAAATTTACATAAAATCCTGGATGTTTCCTTGAAGAGGGAAGCATGTTCCTCAACCTTAGTTATATAGTCTCTCAGGGTAGTCTTCTCTTCATTTGGTAACTCATCACTTCCTAGGTTATTCAATAGTCTTTGTTGAGTCCTTGATAGCCTTCCTTTAGCTTCATTTATAGCAACCATATAATTAGGACCTCTTTTTTCATTAAAGACTTAAGATCTTTCTTTATAGCCTTAAGCTTTTGAACATATATGAATTTCTTAGAGCCATGAACATCAATTGCCAACCTTCTGTCAACTGTCTATTTAAATCCATCATCAAAAACAAGGTAATTACTAAATAAAAAAGGATACCTCTTATAAACCTTTTGGAATAGATTCCCAATCCAAATAGGGAAGTGATATGAGAAGAGTGGATCTACGAATTTTTCTTTGCTTTCCTAAAAGTTAGAGAGCCATGCATGATTCACTAATGCTTTATCCAATTTTTTCTAAGCATATATCTTCTTTTTTATTTATTTCTCTAAGGGAAAATGTGTCCGTTATATCTTAAATCATCAGGACCCAAGTCTTCAATGCACTCTATAAAATCAAAAGTATAATTCCTTTAGAGAGTTATGTTAAAATCACCACAAACAAGCCATAGGAAGTTATCAACTTGATTCCCTCCCAAAAGTTAATTCTTCGAAAATTAAAGTTAGAACCATACACAATAGAGACATAGCATTTACTTGGCTCATTGATAAATTTTATTAATACATGGATAACTTGGTCAAAAGACTATAATCCCTCCACCTGAATACAATTAGAGTTACAGGCTTTCATTATAGTAATGTTGATGATTGAGATTACGTTCCAATTAACACCTAAAATTTTTAACGTATTCCGATTTTTGGACCTAATCTTTGTCTCTAATAGACCTAAAAGCTATAGATGTTCCAAAGTGACAAAATCCCTTAAACCTTGAAGCTTTTTAGGGCAATTTAAAAACATTCCATATTACAAAATTCATATAAGAATGGCTCTACCTTTAGAGCTCTTCCTCTTATTTCTTCTCCCTAACTTTCTATTCAAAAAGCTTTGAAATTGATCTCCTTTATCATCCATAGGATGATTCTCCTTTGAATCCATTGTTGTTGTATTCACCATATCAAATAATTGCTTGTCATACAGGAGATTAACCTATTTCTCTAGTTGTTCATCAAATTTGTACCCATTTTCTTTTCTTACAATTCCAAGATCTTCTCCTTCTTTATTTTCCTCCTTTGGATTATTTATAAGGTCACTCACATCCTTATTAATAAGAGAGTTCAAAGCTTCATGACAAGCCAGATTTATAACATTTTTATTCACAATTTCCATTAATTATGAATAAGATCCATTGTCAATGTGCCGAAGGTTTTGCGTGACATTGATTATCTTCTAATTCTTCACCTGATCCTTTTCCTCCCTACATTCCTTAATCCCCATTAGCTCAAGTACTCTCCCTTTTCAAAGGTTTTTCCTACAAGTTTCCACTTTTTCCTTTGCATTTAAGAGAGAGCTTCCAACTATATATGATGGAAATAAAATCCTTATAGAGAAAGTCATTTTATCCTAACCTTATTATGGAAATAGATTATGGTAATTCCTTTCTAAATCTCACTCCAATGTACACCCTAACAAATCCAATCCTCTTTTTCTTACTTATTTGCTCATCCATGCATAATAGTTTACCAATATAGCTAGCTAGCACGATTAAACCTTGTATAGTCCAATATTTTAGAGGCACACTATGTAAGTTTACTACCCATATTAGAATGCTATCTTGGATAATCATATCAGATCTATTTTTGGTTCCCACTTTTACAAGAATAATGGAAGTTGTCTAATGTGCCAAGGCCTATTTTCTAACAATTTCAAAGCTTTAAAGATAGAAATGACATGATTAAGAGATTGTCTTCAGTGAGTAAGACATCCGTCAGCCCTTTATTCTTCCACACCTTATAAGCCCATACTGAGATTATAGGAAAGCAGGCATGTTCCTATGAATAAACTCACTAAAGAAAACTCCTATACAATAACTCTAGCTTTGAGAACATTTATTTTAGATGTTATTATAGTTTTACCACCTATCACCTTTAGAGTAAAAAAGTGTAGTGAAAGATCTTATGAATCCCTAAGAACCTACTTCCAACTCTTCCGTAGGGGAGGAGTAGAAGGAGGACCAAAATTTGCGTCCTTATTGGGATAAGGGATACGAGAAGATGAGGAAGAGGGTAAAGGAGGGAATTCAGGGGAGGAAAAGATAGGGATTTGCAGGCTTTTTCCAGCTAGCATATCTTAAGAGGTTAAGTCAACTTTTAGATGGAAAAAAGGCTCAAAACTAGTTACCCTAATCAAAACTAAAATTCTTAGGGGAGATGGAACCAAAATGAACTGACTAAAGTACCCTATAGTCATAGGTAAGGGGCAAATGGAGTAAAGGGAAAGAGAGAAGCATGGATGAAAAAGAGGAGAAGAAGGCAATGTTGAATGTTAATAGAATGGTGAGTGAATTAGTTGATCAAAGATGAAAGAAAAATATTAAATGAGGAAGGGAAGGAAAGTCAAAGCATGGCGGTGGAATAAATGTAGGTTAGTCAGGTTTGAAGAGAGAAACCAAAGCATGATTACCTTGGTATAATAAGGAAAAGTTCTAGACATAGTATTTTGAGAGAGAGCATGATGTTGCTAGTCTTTTCAAGAAAACTTTTTAAAACTTTACTTGATTTTAATTATTGAATTGATAGTTGATTTTATTTAATAATTCAACTTTTAAAATTTTAAATTAAATTCCAAATATTCCTAATAATAATTAACTCTTTTGAAAACAAAATTTAATCAATTAGAAATTTTTTTATATTTATTAGGAATGTAAATTTATTTAATCCTAATATAATAAGAAACATTAATGTAATTTAATAAAAATAAAACAGAAAAATAAAAGGAGAAATTGTGAGGACGTGCCTAAGACAATGCTTCTGTTGCGTTAGCCACTTGATGCATCTTTCCTTTTCTCCCCATCGTTTTCATTGATTTAGTGTTCCTAGACTTCAAGTTATTGTCGCCTCATAGTTCCTTCATCTCATCTCACCATTAGTGCTTTTTAGGTGGACATCTTGCTCCATCACTTATATACTTCATTATGTTAGCTTCTTGTTTAGATGATTTTTACCCTTACTAGTGGTGGCCATTGTCATTGGCAAATGTCTCATCAACAGTGATTACCATCACTGGTGGAAGAACAACCTTCAATGGTTATGGGATGAGGCTTCTAAACCTCATCCATCTTCTCTCATAAACACAATCAAACTAGAATCACATTCTTTCCAAATTAAACCAATTACCATAAGCTTTAACCTAGTTTTTCAAAAACTTTAATATAGATTTAGTATTCCTAGACTTCAAGTTATCATTGTTTCATAGTTCCGTCATCTCTTCTCACCATCGGTGCTTTTTAGGCGGACATCTCGCTCCATCATTTGTATACTTCATCATGTTAGCTTCTTTCTTTAGATGATTTTTACCCTTGTTAGTGGTAACTATTGTCATTAGAAAATGTCTCATTACAGTGATTACCATCATTGGTGGAAGAATAGCCTTCAGTGTTGGTGGGATAAAGGCTTTTAAGCCTTATCCATCATCTCTCATAAACATAATCAAACTAAAATCACATTCATACCAAATCAAACAAATTACCATAAGTTTTAATTTAATTTTTCAGAAACTTCAATATTGATTAAATGTTCCCAAACTTCAAGTTATCATCACCTTATAGTTCCTTCATCTTTTCTCATCATTGGTGCTTTTTAGGTGGAAATCTTGCTCCATCACTTGTATACTTCATCATGATAGCTTATTTCTTTAGATAATTTTTACCCTTGCTAGTGATGACTATTGTCATTGGCAAATGTCTCATTAACACTGATTACCATCACTGGTGAAAGAATAACCTTTAATGGTGATGGGATGAGGCTTCAGAAATAAAATCAAACTAGAATCACATTGATTCTAAATCAAGCCAATTATTATAAGCTTTAATCTAATTTCTCATAAACTTCAATATAGGGGGATATGCATACGATTTTGAAGAATAGTCCAAATAATTATTCAAAAGTAATAACCATTGGGCATGTATGAAGTTCTTAAGAAATAGAAAAGAGCATGTAATTGATTTTAATAAGCATAAACGCAAAGGAAAAAGGGCACGTGTTCAATCAAATTCAAAAGAAAAGAAAAGAACTTGAAATAAGTGTTTTTGAAGCTTTATAACAAGGGAAGGCACGTTTGAATATCAATTAAAAAAATTAAAATCGTAATTAATTATGCCCTGATCACTATTACACAAATTTATAAAACAAAAATTTAAGCCTTAATAAGTTATTAAAATAATAGTTATCAAGCAATTAATTCAAAATAAATAATTAAAGGAGACTTTAATATCACTGTTGAAAAATTAAATATGACTGAATCACATACATAATAAACCAATATTGTTACAATTTCCTTCAAATCTTTTTAATTGAATAACTTGAAAATATGAATAAATATAAAAGGGTTAAATGGTACTTGAATTTAATTCCTATAAAAATATTTATTCTTAAACTTTTAACTATAAATTGTTCATGTGTCCAACCTCTACGATATCTATTAAGTAAAGAAAAAGAACTCAAAACACTTTTGAGAGGAAAAGACATGAGTGCTACCTCCCTGATGTCTTCTCCCTATTTATTACAAAAACTCTAGAATTTCTTTTCAATGAAAATTAAACTCCAATTACAACTAAAATCTAACTTTAATTATAATTACAATTTAATTTTAATACCATCGAATATCTCATATTTAATTATTGAATTTTTTGAAACTTTCCAACCAAGTCAAACCTAATTTAAATTGATTTTTCATTTAAATTACTCTTTATGTTTGACCTATTAAGTTCTTCACTTATCTATGCACCGTTATAATGTATAATTTAATCATTTTGTCATATAATATCCAATTTGACATAGAATATAAAGTTAGTGTCTACTATATTTAAGTCCAATTATGTTCATTTTTACTAATTAGTAATCAATTTATAATTGATATTTAAAAACAACTTTTTCAAATGTTAATATGATTAATTATAAAAAAAATCTTAAATTTTATTCAATTTTATAATACTAACCCAAACTTTAAAAAGTAGCACTAAAATAATCAAACTTTCAATTTTTAGCAAAAATATCAAGACATTAAGTTCTTCATTAATGTGGAAGATTAGATTTTTGCTACAAGGATACCATATAATATATTTGTGCCAAGAATAAATTTTATTTTAATAAATTAAAAATATTAAACACCCTAAAATAATTATGTCATAAAATATATGAAAGAGTGTATGATTATTTGAGCTTTTGATGCTTTTAATTTATTAAATAATACAATTCAATACGTGACACAAATATAATATGCGACAGTCATGTGACAAAAATACTAATTTGACGTGATTCGGTACATTATCCATATTAAAGGAGAGCATAATATCGGGCTATTTGTAGTAAAATTAAAAGTTGAAGTATTTTAATATTATTTTTTAAAGTTCAAGTTAGTATTGCAAAATTAAATAAAGTTTGAGATTTTTTTAACGCTTTCTTAAATTATCACTAATCAAGAACAATAGAACATTCTCCCTAATTACTTTAAGGTGACGAATCATTTATTGACTTACTCAACTATCTCCGTATGATTTATGTTATATCCAAGTACTATCGATTGAACTACTTTATATATAGTGGGTTATAACTAGCATCAATACGTATTAATTTTTACGTAAGATATTTTGGTAATCTCAATTATAAGGATTAATGATACAATCATCATAATGAAGAAATTCATATACACACAAGTAATGTTCTACTTAAGATACTCATACTCGAGTCAATTTAGTGAATTTATGCTCTAATAAGTATCTATATGTTTTATTTAAGTTTCTTTATACTTTAGCTTATGAGATTAACTATTGTCTTCATAAGGAAAAAATGTGCATATAAATATAAGAACAATTTAGGAATAATATATAAATACAATATGAATTTCATAATTATAATCATATTATAATTTCATTTATAAAATATATTTATCTCATGAACTTTATATTATATAATAGTTAATTAAACAATATACATAATATGAAGGTCTTTAATTAATTTTGTCACAAAATCCACAACTAACCTATTGATTGTAGGGTTTAAGCCATCACAAGTAGAATTTAACCAAATGGTGTAAAGTTATATATGTCATTGTATGATTGATTTTTTGTGATCACAAGGTTATAGATTCAAGTTACGAAAATAATTTTTTTATAAAAATACAAAAAAAGACTGTATATATTAATAACTTTTTCTTGATTCCCGTAAAGTGGAGAGTTTTGTGCACAAGATATATTGATTTTGACTTTGTATGATAGGCTTAACATAATCGTACATTGTACACAGCTAATCTACAACTTAGAAAAGAAGAAAAAGAAAAATTATTTGTTTCATGACTTTTGCCGCAGGCAAACAATGCTTAGGACTACGATGATATTTTAATTATTGATACTGACGTTTAGTCGTACCACTTGTGGTTGATTGTGCAAACAATAGGTGTCTCACTTGCAACGGCTCCCGTTAATTAGAACACAGAAAATACTAACTCTGTTCCAGGTCTTTTATTATTCTTAGTAATCCTATCCCACAGCCACGTTTATTGTTGGACGTCAGGATTAAATGATTTGATCTTAAAGCAGACAAAAAAAAGGAGAGTTGAAAACTACACGGTGTTCACACCTCACTCAGGTAAAACGCGCGTTGAACAGAAAAAGGGATTGATGAAGTAAATAAAAGTTAGTTCACAACTAAAACGTTAAACGCCTGGTTTACAGGACCAGTTAGGCTCTGTTTTTAAAGGTTAAGATGCGGCGACTTTGGGCAGAAACTTTTTGACGAATGAACACCATATTGCTGGAAGAGAGTGAAACTGAAACATGAACTATACATTCAAGGGGAGTTTTATGCTTGTATTCATTACATAAAAACATTTCAAAAATAGAAATTACATATATATTAAATTACTCTGTTAAGATTCGTTGTGATTCAAATTACTCCTACAATATTAAAATATACATCTTTTATTCACTCCCCTACAATTTAAAGAAAAATATCTATGAAATTACAATTTGTTCATTTTTTAAGAAAATGTTAGCATATTATCTCAAATTAGATGACTAAAAAATTAGTAGGATAGTAAAAATTAGTAAGGATAGTCATGTTGGTGCTGACAAGCCTACTTTCTTGCGAAATCTATATCATAAGTCTCCTAAGAGAACATAATAATGAGTTTTAACATGATTATAGTGATACGTGCAGATGCAGTACAGACAACAGAAGGATACGTAAATGATTTACTTGAAAAGATTACAATTTTTGGTTTATAAAGGTACCACAGTGTTAGGAAGCCATGAACTACTATTAAGACACTTCTAAGGCCTGCATTTTCATTTTGCAACAACTTTAACAAGAACTGTTGTGAATGCCAGAGAAAACTTGTACGAGATTAATAGAAAACATTCCAGCTTATTCAGTCGTACAAGCCCTCCTGGTCCCAAACATCTACAAGAAAATCCACCATTTCCTGCCATTTGAAATCCCACAGGCAAACAGGAAGGTAAGAATATATGACAGTAATACTAGGATGGGGGAAGACTAGACCTAACTTACTGCAAGAGGTATAGGTCGGGGGAAACGCTTGTTGCCTCCAAGCAAATTTTCATAAGTGGCATTCCAGCTGCAAAACAAGCAGTAGTTGAAACGATTGACTCAACAAAAATATAACATGCACACATTAATGCAGCCAACCAAAAATAAACGTCAAAACATGCAGACAGAACAAAAGCAACAACCACAACTATTGCAAGAGTTTTCTGTCACAGCAAGGATTGTGTTCAGAGAAATGGACATAAGATGGTAAGAACACAAGTTTCCACACCAAAGTTTAATATAAAAAGACAGATTGAAAGAAAATTAAGAGTAGGGGCAGCGTAAAAGGAAAACATTCTTTGTGTACCCATATTCTGGTCAAGCAGCCAATCGTTTTGATTCAGGCCAATCAAAATTCTGCTATCCTTTGCCTCAGGACATCATACTATTGCAACTTGAAACATAAGTCAACAGAACTAAAGAAAAATTCATGGAAGACAATTGCCCAAACATGTTTCTGCTTCATCTTTATACAAGAGAGATATTCCACCTTATTGTGGGTTCTCGAACTTCCTTCTTGTTCTCAGAACTTCTACTCCCAAGCCATTCCTGCCTTGTTTGGTTCCAGAAAAGAGAGCCTACATTCAACAAAGCTTCCATTATCAATCAAATGGATCAGACAAGAAAGCACAAGTTAGAAATGAGAATCTAAAAGAACAAAAACTATCACAACTTTAAACCACCACTAAACAGACGACGACTAAACATTGAGATAGTTAGACAATACCTTAAAGGAATCATAAAATGGCAGTGCCATTGCTTTAAAGATGTTAAACATACAGGATCTATTTTCTGAAGAGTTTAATGAAAATGTGCTTACCATAATTAACAAATTCTGAAGGGTTGCTTGAGTTGCCAGGATTAGAGAGAGGATTGCGTGACTGGTTCAACGTGCTGATTGAAGAAATGCTTCTCTGGGATTGCCCTGCACTATTGTCCATTTCTGTAGTACTGGAACTCCAGAAATTATCCGCTTTGCTAGATTTCCTTACTGGACAGCGTTGAATTCTAGTCCCCTTAGATGACTCATCAACGGAAATAATAGTAGAGGGTTTAGCAAAGCATCCAAAGCAACCTCTGCTCTGTTACAAAAGAGGTTTAACCATGGTACAATTAGCACCTGTTAAAAACTAATTCAATCCTCACTTTCATAACCAGAAGAAAGGTGTGGGGAAAGGCGAAAAGGGCACCAAAGAGATGAGTCCATTATGTGAAAAGAAATTAGAAGATCAAAGCAATATAATTGTTCCAAAGAAGCCTTCCCACATATCATCCTTCCAATGTTTTCTAAAGAGTGCGAATTATATTGGTTAACACACAAATATATAATTCAAGTTCCTCATAATATTTGAACACCAAATAATTGGAAGGAGAGCAAGCAAGAAAAAGCTATTTACTTTGAATATTTTAGCTACCGGTGAAAGTTTTCCAGTGGCCAAAACCATTAGTCTCACATCAAAATACAAACCTATTAGTGGCGCAAATGCATGGCCCTGGATCCAACAAATTTTACAACTTTAATACTGCAATCCACCAAGTTGTCTTATGAAAATCCAAATTACAACCCTGAAGTATGCATCATCCATCAAATTTTAGGACAACTTCCCACGATAATTTCATTACGCATTAGGAATGCACTGTTTGAAGGAAATGATAGAGCAATAACATTTCTGAAGCAGTATAAGTATCTTCCTAAATAGCTTCAAATCTTTACCCATTGCAACAAATAGTTACTCATTTTTGAAGCAGTATAAGTATCGTCCTAAATAGCTTCAAATCTTTACTCATTGCAACAAATAGTTACTCAATCAGATTTTCAAAATCATCAGAAAGAAGTGAGCCCAGATAGATGTTTCATAAAGGTGATCAATTATTATTTTCTTTCTAACCAGATATTCAATTATACAATTAAAAGAAACAGAAAATTCTCACACCGAAAGAGCCTTGAATTTCTTCTTAAAAGATTCCATCGTCATAAGCAAAAGTGCACGCAGATAAGCTTCAGTAAATAGCACAAATGAGCAACAAGGATTCCGGCCAAAGCATCTCTGGGTTTGTATCAGCAGACAACACCTAGAATCCATGCTTGTAAAGAATATCTATACAAAAGAACAACCCCGCGTATAATCCATCCAATTGGCAATTACTTCAAGGAAAGAATGCAAATATAGAAAGCCCCTACGCGTTCTCTCTTCATCCAACTCAACCTCGCTTACACAACAAGCAAGCACAAAAAGACAAGATTCCTCCAAGGAAAAGTATAAAACTACCCAAAGAAGCCTTACTTTCCTGTTCATCTACCCAGAAAGCCGTTGAGAGCAAAGAAGATATCCTTTAATCTCATACATCTGATAAAATGGGAAATAGACATAAAAAACCGAGAGAGTGAAAGAGCTCACCCCATGCATGCGATTAGTTGAAGCAGCCAAGGAGGAAGGGATCTACACAAGTGCATTGACAAGAGTCAGGCCAGCGATCTTTGGTTCAAAGCCCTAAATTAGGCTCAAGTATCCTGCACCATAGTGAAGAGAAATAAGTGACATATTATAACGAGAAAAGAATCGAAAATTTTTTAGCAATAAAAAAACACGTGGATCCAGATATGGAAAACAACATCTCCAGGACATCTTCTATTGGAAATCAGGTAAAACAAAACAAAAGAGAAACCTTGTAGAAACAACGAAGTAACTTGCTACTAAAATAACCCAAGATGAAAGAAATAAACCAAGTAAGGGTGTGACTTCGCTGAACCAGACCATATAAACGGCATGATGGGTCGAATAGAAAAGGTAGGAAATTGATGGTTTTCTTCTGGGTTTTGATTCACTTCTTCAAGAAACAGTTGGCCATCAAAACCCAGACCCAAAACCATTCACTAAGACTCTGGTTGTTTCCGTCTGTGTTTGTCTTGTCTTCGCTAATTCTTTTACCCTCTCCAGATAAGTTGGCGATGGCGGCCTTCTGTATTGCAGAGATAAAACAGAGTTAGTTAATGTAAACACGTGCTTATCGGGTAAACGGCCGTAGTACTGTGGTAGGGAGTAGCAATTAAATGCGCTTTCATAGTTGGCTCCCCCACCAAATTAAAGCCATTATATCCGTTTCTTTCGTCTGGATTTCCACAGAATTAGAATCATGGATTTAATTTATTCAATACCTCTATTTCGTTATAAACAGCTCGGCACAAAATCCTGCTCCCCAGCAACTATGGTATCATGATTCTTAAACGCTAAAATTATAGTCCAAAACGAACTAAATCAATTCTATAGTTGATGTTTACTTTTTAGCAACTAAAATAATTGAATGCAGTGCTTTGCTCTCATAATTAATGTATTGAAATCTATTTTGTAATAGTCGTACCGACCAGTACAGTGAATTAGTTAATATTTACTTTTTAGCAACCAAAATAATTTAAGGCAGTGCTTTATTGTCATAATCAGTGTATTGAAATACGTTTCGTATTTGTTGGTACTGGTCAGTACGTATTATACCAGACATAAATTGGTACGAGACAAGGGCATCTATATCGAGAGTAAATACTAATTGATACCAGCGTTTTTCACTTGGTATCGATCGGTACTGTCGATATTTAAAATACAAGCTATATATCGACCGATACTGTAAGTTTTACAAAATTGTAGGATTAAGTTGCAAAACAAAATTTTTTTAACACCCCCTCGTCCCACTCCCACACCTGACGATACTCTTCTTTCTTTCACTTCCATAATTATTTTCTCTCACCTCACTCACTCTTTGTCATTCACAGCCCCACCATCGATGCCCACTACCGACAGCCCTCCCTAGTCCCTTCTTCTACTCTCTCCTTCTCCCACCTTTTTGTTTCCCTCTAACAGACTCACACATCTCACCCCTCTCTCTCGACCACCACACCTGATGCCTGCCACCACCATGGACGCCACCAGAGCACCACCGACACCCCACCAGCCCACCCACCACTCTTGGAGTCTCAGGTCTCCTCCTTTATGCCATATTTAAATTAGTTCCATATCTATTTTCGACCCGACCCGATTTGTTGAATTGTTGTTGAATTCTGAAATAATTAGGTGTGCTTATGACTTTATGTATTTTTTGTGAAATTGTTAGTGTATTTTATGAATTAGGAATGAAATTTGTTAATTTGTTATTGCGTATTTACGTTGCTTCTTATGTGGAGTGGAACTAAAAAATGGAAATTTATTCATTAAAGTTGTTTGCTTTCATTCATAGAAATTGGAAAGAGCACCGGTTATTTAATTCAGTCGGCAGTGCACTAAGTTTTTTTTGACAATTTTTTATCATAAAATATGCTATTGTGGGACAGACATAAGGTTACTAATTTAGACTTTATAGGTGACATAAATGTTTTTTACATTGGCATGCTAAATAATGTGGCATATTTAAATATATATCTTATCTTATGTTTATAAGACAATTACATCTTTATTTATACGAGATTAAAAATTAAAATATTTAATATGATTACTTTTACAATTAAGTTATGAAGTTTAAGCCATTTAAAATATTAGACTTAAACTTAATAAAAAATTTAGAATCTAAACAAATTTTAGTAAAACATGATTAGCATCGACTTTGCTTGTTGCCTAATAAAATTATAAGTTTACAAAAAAGTAAATGGTATATGCATTGAGTAACATATTTAAGTATAATTAAACAATTTTTTTAATAACTATTTCTTATACTTTAGAGTTATTGGTAGGAAGGCGAAGATGTGTGAGTTTACCAAGATTAGATAGATTGAATCTATGGTTTGACTTTCAATCCTTACCTTGTCAAACATTTTAAATTACATAATTAATGTATTAACTATATAATTGTTACAAGTTTATTAAAAGTATTGACTATTGATTGAAAATTTTGAAATTGTAAAAAATAAAAATTGTTTATGTATGTTTTGTACTGGTTGAATTGAAATTGTTGAAAATTGTTGAAAATGGAAATTATTTATCTATGTTTTGTAATTATTGAAAATGGAAATTGTTGGAAATGATATTTTTTTATCTATGTTTTGTGATTATTTGCAATGAAAATTGTTTTATGTATGTTTTGTAATTATTGGAAATGAAATTTGTTTATCTATGTTTTGTGATTGTTGAAAATGGAAATTGTTTTATGTATGATTTGTGATTATTGGAAATGGAAGTTGCTGAAAATTGTTGGAAATGGAATTTGTTTATCTATGTTTTGTGATTTTTGGAAATGGAAATTGTTTTATGTATGTTTTTGTGATTATTGAAAAAGGAAATTGTTGGAAATGAAAATTGTTTATCTATATTTTGTGATTGTTGGAAATGAAAATTATTTTATGTATGTTTTGTGATTATTGGAAATGGAAATTGTTGAAAATGAAAATTGTTTATATATGTTTTGTGATTATTGAAATGGAAATTGTTTAAAATTGTTGGAAATGAAATTTGATTATCTATGTTTTGTGATCGTTGGAAATGAAAATTATTTTATGTATGTTTTGTGATGTTTGAATTGAAAATTTTCCAAATTATTGGAAATGAAATTTTTTATATATGTTTTGTGATGTTTGAAACTTTGAATTGAAACTGCTCGAAATTGTTAGAAATGGAGTTGTTGGAAATTGTTGGAAATAGAAATTGTTTATGTATGTTTTATGTAATTATGTATGTTGAACAATTGAATTGTTAGTTTTTGACTTATGGTGAATTGTGTTCGATAAAATTGAATTATTTATGATGTAATCATACAAAATGAGTTATATTATTTAAGATGGACATGCGTATTATGTAATGAAATTATGTATTTTTTTATCATGTTTGATATATGCATTCATTTATTTTTACAGATAAATGGAAGGAAGTTTAACTACTCCTGATCAAACCACTTTAGGAAGATACAATGATTCAACTTGGGCTCATAGTGTATTGGTTCCTAATATGAGGAACCATACTATTTGCTTGTCTTGTAACAAGCATTTGAAAGGCGGATAAATCGCCCGATTAAAGAAGCATTTAGCTAAGGTTAAAAGAGATGTGAAACCTTGTAAAAAAGTAAGTCATGATGTGAAGTGACAAATAAAAACATTGCTTGAGAATACCAACATGAGAAAGATAGAATGAAAAGGTTGAATTTTGAAATTGGTAGTGGAAGTTCGTTTGTTGGTTTTCATGGTGATTGTGGAAATGTTGAAGATGGTAGTGGTAGTGTTCCATCCCAGGCCCAGGAAGAAGTAAATGTTACATCTGGACCTGGTGTGAGGAAAAGAAGAAGGCGGGTGGCTAGTTTTTTTCCGCCACGAACATCTCTTGTAGCCCAACCTTCAATTTGTAGTATAATGTAATCAAGAGATGCGTTTCACAATGTCGATATGGCAGTAGCTAGATAGTGGTATGATACAGGTTCATCATTCAATACTTCTCAGTCTTATTATTATCAACCTATGGTGGATGCAATAGTCTCTTACGGTCTGAGATACAAAGCTCCTTCGATTGATGACTTAAGAGGTAAGCTTTTGAGTTGCTTAGTTTTTAAAATTAAAAGTTATTTAGCAGAAAGAATAGTGAATTGGGCTACATTTGGGTGTTAATCATGTGTGATAATCGAACAAATAGGAGACAAGAGCTTACTATTAATTTTTTGGTTTATTTTACAAATGGCTCAATATTTTTGAAGTCTGTTGATGCATCTGGCATTATCAAAAGTATCAATACTTTATTTGAGATATTTGATAAAGTTGGCCAGAAAATATTATTTAGTTCATTACTGACAATGATTTCGCTTACAAAGCGGCAGGAAGAAGGTTACAGAATATGTATAATTCTTTTTTTAACTCCTTGTGTTGCACATTGCATTGACCTAATGTTGGAGAATATAATAAATCCTAAATATTTTCCTATTATTGATGAGACTATGCAGAAAATTAAAAAGGTGACCAAGTTCATCTATATTCGTGCATTGGTGCTGAATTTAATAAGAAAGGATTATTAATAGTAGGAATTTATGTCATTTTGGTGTGACGAGATTTGCAACAAAATTTTTATCACTTTAGTCTTTTGTTTCGCTGAAGAAAAAGTTAAGACAATTTTTTACAAATGATAAGTGGGTTGCATCTCAACATGTTAGGTCTACTACCGGATTGGAGGTTTTCAACATTATATCGGAAGATAGAGAATTTTGGTCTTAATGTTAATTTGTTATCCGAGCTTGTGAGCTTTTAGTGAGGGTATTTCAATTGGTTGATAGTGAAGAAAAGCCAACAATGAGTTATTTTTTGATGCCATAAAAAGGGCAAAGGAAGCAATCAAGACTAATATGAAACATAGGCCTTTTTTGTACATATTGTATCTTGCAATCATCAATAAAAGATGGCGAAGGCAACTTTCTTCTTCGTTATTTGCAGCTGAGGTGTTTTTGAATCCTCGTTATTACAATAATTGTTGGCCATGAAATGATATAAGATCTCTTAAGTTCACAAATGGAGCTTTATAAGTTGTCTTCTGGAGATTTTGGATTGTCAATTGCTATTCGACAAAGAGCAAAACTTTCTCCAAGTAATAGTTGTTTCATTTTTCTTATTTATTGAAAATTAATTATCACTTTATTTTGTTTATAACGCTATTTTTTTTATCTAACAACTTACATTTTCTTGATGAGATTAATTCAGAAGTGGTGTTCCAGAATTGAAAAGGTTTACAATTCAAATTTTAAGTTAATGTGTGAGTGCAATAGGTTATGAACGGAACTAAAACACATTTGAATTCATTCATTTCAAGAAATGTATGTTATTATCATTATTAATTTTGATATAATTTCTTATAAATTTCTAATAATTAATTTTTATTGTTTACTAAGACTCTTAATAGCACAAGTAGTTCAATAGATGCAATTTTCATTGATAATATCGATCTTTTGGCATATTGGGTTTTTGAGGAACTGAGTTTGATAGATGTGGATGACTTGGAAGATAATCTTAGATGGGAAAGCACTAACATGTTGTTTGGTGAATTGAATTTAAATGATGATGTTGATGATGAGGCTCCTCTTAATAATGAGGATTTTGTACCAAATGATAAATGAGGTCAATGTAGTTATAGCGGGCATCCTCCCGTAGACGATTGAATAAAGTTTCAGGTTTTTGTTTTTCCTCTTCTTTTAATTTTGCTTATATTTGATATATATTTTAAATTCTATATATGTAATTGTAATTATAAATGTTTTTGTTTCAATTTTTATATCTACTTAGTTGTTTCCTCATCACAAACTCTTGTCATAAATTGTAATAGTTTAAGAGTCAAGGATATTATTTGTTCTTTTATTAGATATTTTGATGTAATTATTATTTATTACATGATAACATTGTAATCTTTTTAATCCTTCCTATTGTTCTTAATTTTATATTCGTACGATAATAATTATATTTTTCATATTAATTATGATTATTATTTATTTAAAAATTATTGTTATTTCATATTAATTGTTGTTATTATTTATTGTTATGATTTTTGAAGACATAGTTGATGTAAACTTATAAAGTATACTGTATAATTGTACGATATGAAAATGAACTATTTTGTAATTTTTTAAAAAATTCAAGGACTATTTTATAGATTTAAAAAATAGGCTTCCTTTATATTTTTACAAAGAGGTTGTTTGCGTGACTTGAATCTATGATCTTATGATCACACATGAGCAACTTTATCTTGAGTTTGTTTTATCAAATCTCATGATTCTTAAATAACATAGTTTCATATTGAAAGATATGCAAATACAAGCAAACTTAATATGTTATCTAAATAGACTCACGATTGTGTTTTAGATATCTGAGGAGGTGTGTTCTAGAATGAAATTGAGATTTTAAAATTTATACAAGTATATTGGAACTTTAACTAAAATTTATATTCTTTTAAACAAATTTAAACCTAAATTTTAGGGTTCAAGATTAATCTTTCCAACTTTTTTGCAAGTCAGACCAATTTAAGTTAGTGAACAGGAGCAAAAGTGCAAACGTAAAAATACCAACTAACATTGTATGTTGAAATCGACTATAATTTTAGTCATATCCCATGGAGAGTTTGCAAAAGTGACCATAATAGATTTTAATGAAGATTTCTCTTAAAAACTAAAAAAACTTTAACATTAGATATGTCACTAAACATTAAACCAAATAATTGACCTACTATTCTTAATATTCACGTTGTTGTAAAGGTTTGAGATGTACAATTTATTGGAAACAATAGCTAACCCCATAATCAATTTGAGTAGACTAATTTCAACATGCCACAATAAAGGGTTATGGTTGGATAGCTAATTCATCCCGAAGATACTTGATCAATTACATTTACTAAAATTGACCTTTATTAGAAACATATAATGACACTATAAACCTGACAAACCATGCAATGAGATTGAGAAATTATAGAACTCTTTAGTGCCCTCCATGTAATTAAATACAACAATTTTTGTTACACATTAATTGGTCTGACAAGGGATTGGTACTATACTTTATCAAAAGTATCCATAATTAACTTCTTATAACTCAGAGCTCATATAGAGGCATACTTTGTTATAAATGGAGGTTATAAGATTTTTTAACCATTTGAGGTGAAACAATAGCCTACAAAAATACTCATACAGTTCATAAAATCACTCAAATTTCAAATTTCAACTCATCTGTAATGGTTGTACTCTTCTAGAAGGGTCTAAAAAAGCATTAGCAACTTTGAAAATATCTTCAAAAAGATAAGGTTAGTTCATTCGAAGATATCAATAGGAGATATAAGTACAACAATTTTGGTTTAGTAGGATATGTCATTTCAATAAAGAAAAGGACTATTGGGTAAGAAAAGGGATAATATATTACTGTAAAGTCTAATAAGATGTAATTTATATTTTTCTCATTTTCTAATAGAAGGGCTTCTATTAATTTAAACATTACTAAACCAGTAGTACATCATGAATAGATAAACCTTACACACTTTGAGGAGTTCATCTTCTTGCATGTCCTTATTTAAAAGCTTCATACTCAAATTAACTGGTAGTAAGTGTTGTTCTATTTCCTTATCATCGCACATGATTCAAATTGAAAGAAAAAAAACTATAATGATGACATTAATGTCTCCATTTGTGAATTTATATCATTTTCCCCTCACAAGTAAATTCATCTATTTCAGATTAGCTCTCTTTTAACCCATTTATGAATCTCTATTCATTGGACTTTACCAATATGACTTTGATACCATTATTGGGATGATATCATTTCTCAACACAAAACTTTAAGGCAATGAGTTATGAGTGCTAATTCTATATATAACTCACTTTATCCTTATGTATATTTTCGAAGTGAGATTACTTTATTTGTAAATTTTCAATGAAATGGTAGGATAGGGAGCTAAGGGCTCATTACAAAAATGGTCCAAGGAAGACTCCATAAAATGCTATATATTAACTAGTGTTTGTGTTAATCACATTGACTGTAATAACTTCTCTAATCCAGCTAAAGATGATATGACACATTTTTTTTGAAAAGTGAATAAAAAATTCATTAACACTAGCAAAAGCTATTATATCATTACAATGAGTTCCTAGTTACATCATACTAATTTGAACAAAAAACAAACAAGATAGAAGTTACAAGCAACTCCAACTTAAAGATTCCATCTTCATTTCATGTCGAGAGAGAGACATTTTTGTACATTTTTTGCAATCATGATCTCTCTAATTCCAAGTTGATGTTTTCTAATGTCAGTGCCTTTGTAAAATCTGTTGTTCCTTTCTTCCAAATTGAATAAATAGTTGTGGTGAAAGCATTTTTAAAGAGCTCTGCATTCTGCTTGAGTTGGTTAACTTTCTTGATTATCTAGGCCAAGAGTCCATTCCATTCGTAAGTTTGGCAATACTCCATTAGCATGTGCATCGCTTTACTCCAAATAACTTTGGAATACCTGTAGAGGAAAAAAAGATTTTCCTTTCTTCCTTAGCTTCTTTGCACAAAACACAGATGGGATAATAAGTACCAAACAATATGTCTTTTGTTTTGCTTATGTTCTTTATCACAAACCAAGTGATTAAAGAGACTTTCTTTATCACAAACCAAGTGATTAAAGAGACTTTGGGGTTTAGAGAGAATTTTCAAAGTAAATCATGCCATGACACATCTTATAGGTTTTTTATATAGATTTTATAACAGGATTCATCTATAAAGATCCCCTTGAAATTTAGAGTCCAAGAAATGCTATCTTTCCTTTACAGATGTTGGAGTTGAGGTTAATAAGTTGCCAGAGAGGAGAAACCTCTGAAATTTCCAAACCATTCTTCATGTTGAGCGAATGAAGAGACTTTAACATTAGTGGGGATTTTATTTTTCAAATGAAGGATTTCATTTCTCAATATGAGAGGACCTAGATCTGACCAGTTGTCATACTATAACCATATGTTTTCCCATTTCCTAGTTTATGTTAATCCATGGATATAACTAGTTCCTTAAGCTCAACATTTGGATGAAGTTATAAAAACGTTGCTTGTTATTTGTCAAAATTTTTGGTTATTAAGCTTTATCAATATGTAGCCTCTAAATCTATTTACTCAATAGGAATTTTTTCATATGAGATATAGAATAATCCCGAAATCGCTTTCTTCTTAGGAGTAGTTATTTCCTCCAATTTGACTTTTACACCCTTGAATTTTCTACTTTCCTAGACCAAGGAAGGCTGTAATATCCCATTATCCCATGATAAGGGTTAAAATCCTAAGATACTGTACATGAGAGATTATTGAGAATTTAGGAAGTGCATTTCATGCTCATACATAATATAGCATACATACATAGATAAATATAAATGTTTGCACGCAGTAAGATGATTGTATATGCATTCATTGACATTTTTTGGGTATAATTGATTTATAAATATGATTTTTTAATATAAATTGTGGCTTATATGTATTGAAAAATTTATTGGTGTGTATTAGAATTGATTTAGCATTTTTGGTGAAATTTTATAAATTTTTGAAATTTTGGGTATTTTTGGACTAAAAAAATGCCAAGTGGCAGGATAACTGATAAATGGTAGCAGATGTAAGAGTCAAATGACAATAGAAATTTTGATAAATGATATTTGGATTTAATTATATATGTCATTGAAAATTGGGAGACAATTAGAGTAGAAATTGGAGTTAAATAAACTAGTTTAATAAAAGAACCAATTGTGAACCTATAATGATGAGACATGTGGCAAGTGACAAGTGTCACTTATCAAGCCATTTCCTTATCCCACGATTCTCTTAATTACTAGGAAGACCATTTAATTGTTTGAATCTTGCTTTCTTCTTCTTCTCCTTCTTGACCTTCTTCTTTTCCTCTTCTTCATGAAAATTTTCTCACCAATCTCCATTCATGTTGAACCTAGCTATCTCCCCTCACTTGCTACTCTCATCTTGTGGCTTTCTTCATCTTGTCTCTAAAACCTAACCTAATCTACCCTAGAAAGTTGATGATCGTGAGCATGGAGGATTAGGGTTTCTTGGTGATTTTCGAAGAAGCTTAAGAGTAAAGCAAGTAAGTTATGCCTTGATCTTTATAGGTGGTGTTAAATGAAACTAATATGATGAGTAATTTGAGATTGATAATCATGATCATGAAATTGATTTTTTTAGTGTTAAAGTGGGTGGTAATAATAATAAAGAGATTATGTTTCAATTTTTGTGAGTTGATGTTATGCACGAGTCACTACAAGAAAAATAAGCATTAACGACGGATATTTACCGACAGACAAGAAACCGCTGCACATTACCAACGGAAAATAATTGTCCATCGGTAAAATTGACGGAAAAAATTTCATTTAGCGGCGGTAGTAAAGTCCATCGATAAATATGGAGGAAAATCATCCCGGTAAAATTGGTGACGGACTTTAGCGATAGTATAAGGTGACTGCCGGTAAATAAGATGAAATTTTTTGAGTTTACAGATGAAAATTTGTTCGTCAGTAATTATGGTGGGAAATCATACTGGTAAAATTTGCTACGGACTTTACCAACGGTACAAGTTGGTCATTGGTAAACAAAGCGGGAATTTTTGAGTTTATCAATAGCACATTCTGTAGGTAAATTCCGTAGCTAAATTCAAAACGTAGATGTCGTCGTCTGCTTCTCCATCAGCGTTTAAAAGTAAATAAAAACAAAATCGTTTGGTTTAACACCAAACGACTTCGTTTTCATTCATATTAAACACACCCTCCTTCCCCTCCTTCCCTCCTGCGTCGTCTTCTCTAGTTCTTCTCTCCCTCTCCGTCCACTGTCTATCCTCATCGTGTCTCCGACTGTCGTTGTCGCCTCTCCTGTTCATGTCTCGTGTCTTTGTGACTTCGGTTGAGGTATTTTGTTCTCTCCCCTGTTAACTAGTGATATTCGGTTGCGGTATTGGATGACAGTTTAAGTTGGGTATTTGGTTTATTTGTGTATTATGTGAATGAAAAATATTTGTAAGTTATAAATGTTAATGATCGAAGAGACAAGAGGTTAATTTGGTTATGTTTTTGGGATAAATTTGTTATGCATGTAAGGTGTTCAATGAAATGTTTGTTCTATGAAAAATTGATTTTAGTTCTTTAGATAAAGTTTAGGGTGATAATGTGCTATTAAATGGTGGTTTTAGTTGGTTAAA
>JANIIA010000009.1:25586007-25612379 GCA_027478495.1 Erythroxylum alaternifolium
TCTACAAACTTCAATCAAATATTAATTTAAGGTTGAAATATGGCACCAAAGAAAAGACAGGATATTCTGCCACCAAGATTCAGACCACGATCTGAAGGTACTTACTGTACAGGTGAAGGATCTCGTGGTGTAGCAGTTGGAGATGAAACACCACTCCCTTTCCACCTACTACACTGGCAGATGAGGTTACACCATCCACCACTCCTACATCATTTACTGCCCCTATACCGATAGAGATATCAGGGGTAAACAATGCGGATGAAGGAGACAGCCGCCAGCTTAGAGCTAAGGGACCCGATGGACGAAAATACATCACAATTGTCAATATAAGTGAAAGTACATGAACCATTATATGTTTATAATTAAGTTAAATGGTCTAAATTTATTTGTTTTTAGATTAGGTTATTTCCATCTAGACCCTGTTCAAGAAACATGACATCGAAATTCAAAGAGAAGATTGATCCCGAGGGCTATGTATGAAGAATATCTCTTAGGCAACAAAGGAATTTACTATCACGAGTTTAAGGTACGACAAAAATTATTATTTTCTATTTTAATTAACATTTTTATACATTAATTTGATAAATATTATTACATCAAAACTATTTATCGAATATTTTTTCTTTTGTTACAGAAAGAATTTTTTTGAGATTCTCAATTTGACAGAATCATCTATAGAGTATAGGAGAGACAAGCGCGTACACGTTATCGCAACTTTGTTGCTGCGATACACAGGGCGGGTGTGCGACCACCTTACATTTTTGAAGAAATATGGAGTCGTTGACTGCAGTATTGGACATCACCTGAGGCCATGTCCGTTTCACAGCGTAATTCAGCCAACAGACGTGGAGGACCGAACTGAGAGAGTCTTCTCGTACATACGAGAGGATCTATTACCCACCAAGAGCATGCAGAGAGACTTGTAAGTATCTACAATTTATAGTTATATTCTCATTTCTTTTCTTTACTGTATTTTAATTGAATTTGATGTGTTAAAATTTGGAATGAAAATATGTGTTTTTTATTGAGAATGATAATGTTATAAATGTTTGGTGCCATATATGGTTGTGTTTTTTTGTTTTTTTCTTTGTTCAACAGGGGGTAGATATCATAAAAATAGAAGAAACTCTGCCGAAATTTTTATAAATTCTAATTCACTTATTATTAATATTTTATTCTTATGTAGAAAAAGTCTATGGGCATTAGGCCTACACCACGTCAGTTATTTCTATACACTCACACTAAGAAGCATGACGGTGTGACATTCGTCAACAGTCGTTGTAAAGAACTCAATGTATGTGAAATTTATGGTTTAACATTAATAATTCTTAATAATTATCACTTAATAAAATAAGCATTGTTTTCTGATAGGACCAAATACAAGAACGTATTGAAAGGCAGTCTTAGCAATCTGAAGATGTTGATGAAACTAAAACTTATCATGCAGTGGGTGGTAGGGATCGTCGTGGGAGGATATTAGCTTAGGTTCATTTACAAACACATGTTATTCGCAATACTCCATGTCCAGTACAGCAGCATCTCGTAGGCAGTCCACCACCAATGAAGTGTAAGAACTTCGGGGCACAGTGCAAACATTGACGCTTCAGTTGCAACAGTCGATGGAACAACATCAATTGTCGATGCCGTACATCACTCAGCTCCGTAAGGAGATGGATGAGGTCAAGGGTAAGGGTAGAACCTCATCGCACCAACCAAAGCATCCACAGATCAATAGTGCACTTTTGGTTGTTTAATTTGTATTACAAATACTTATTATGAACAATGTAATGTTTTTATTATCAATTAAGATATTTTAACTTTTAATCATTAATAAAAATTTCTATTTATGCAAATTAAATGTATACTATAAATTTATAACTGTTAAAATTATGCATTAACCATAATTTAAATATACTAACGATAATGAGTTGTTTTAGTAAGAAGCAATTTTGATGAAAAAATTTAAGAGATGATTGATTATGAACAATGAAGTTTGAAAGATGATGATGTGTGGATGAAGAGGTAGGTGAACTCATGTTTTATTTTTGTGTTGTAAGGAATGATAAATTATGAATTTTGAGTTAAGAAAAAGGGTGTATCTTAGTGTTTTGAATTGAGATAAGTTAAAGTGATAGTTGGGGTTTTAAAAAAGGTGTAAATGAAGTAGAAAAATGTGCAGAAAATTTATGATGGAAGAGTATATGAATATGTTCTGTTTTGGTGTTGTGATCAATCATGGGTTTGAATTGTGTATAGATGATATTGAACTGAAATTTAGGTATAAATGAAGAGGTTATTAACTTGAAATGATGGAATTTTGACAATGAATTGTTTGATACTATGTATGTCATATTATGGAAAAAGGATAGGAATGCATGAATGATAATATGTAGTTGAACATGCTAAATCAAATGATTAGAGGTTTGAGAAATTAATGCAATCAAATTGGTAGTTGAATTAGTATGGAATGATGTTGTGTTGGAAGTAATGGATTCTGGAAATTTGGTGTGAAATTGGTGTTAAAATGTGTGTTGAATTCGAATGAATGGGGAGGAAAATTGCAGGGCATAATCGTGCCCCCACGATCATGGCCTGACAGAAAATGGTTCTGTCATGATCGTGGCCTGGACAGAAAAAGTTTTTGTCACGATCATGGCAGGAGCACCACAATTGTGGCCAGCTCCAGAAGTTTCTGTCACAATTATGGCAGGGATACCACGATCGTGGCCAGACCTATAAAGAAAGAGAGTTGTCTTTTGATTAATTTATGAACCAACTAATGCTTGGGAGTTTCCATATGAGGTATTTAGGCTTAAATAAGATCTTGAAGGGACCTAGTTGATGTTGAATGAGGTGATTAAAGTGGACAAAGTGAATTAGGTATTGGAAGATGTTGTTAATTAATTCTAAGATGTGTATTAAGGAAATATACCCAGGTCATTGAACATGCATTATACATGACATATATATATGTGCTTTTGATTGAGTATATATGTAAATGTGCAAATTAGTAATGTATGAATGTGTGTGATTGCATAATATAGAAGAGCACATTGAGCGACTGCTTCCAGACATTGCCGGAACTTCAAGGCAATAAGCTAACTGGAGCAAACTAAGATGGTCTCACCTTGATTGTGTGTTTATTAAACTATGTATTGACTATTATGTGATGTGTATGCACTAATTTCTAGACATTGAGTGTTCGAGGCATTTGATGCATGAATAATATATTGGAAGTGCTCATTGAATGTGAATTTGATTGACTAAATGTTCTTAACATATAAATGTTGAATGTCGGACCAAGGTCCGATGACAAATGTGAATGTGAAAAAGAATTTGAATGTGATTGATTGGACATAATGATTGAGTATGTGCAATGCATTTCATTACATGAATGCATGAAACATAATGGTAATTATGACCGTAGTCACCAGTGAAAGAAAAGCTTAAAGGTTAGAATGTGGTAAGAGCTTCTGGCTCGCTATATAAAATGAGCCCTTTATTCCAACAGATAAGGGACAGTAATAATGAGCCCAGTATCCACAAAGGATACGAAACAATGAAAAAGGCACTCAGTTACAACAAAATAATAAACGAATGTGAGTCTCATAAACATTGCATGTACGCATGAATTGTATGATTTGAACGATTGCAATGTAAATTTGAATTGAGTTGAATGAAAAATTTGAAAACTTATGTACAAAGTGATTTATGATGATATATGAAAAATGAAATGATGTGAATTATGTGTTTGTATGTGATGATGTGCTATGTGATATCGATGAACCATCGAGGATGGTTAACTCTCGGAGTTCATAAAACTCACCCAAAATTGCAACGTTAATATTTCAAGTTCGAGAGAGACGATATAGCTTCTAAGCCAATTTAGAAGAGAACTAGTACTACTTTTGGATTGAAGACATGGATCAAAGGTCGGTCAACTGGACTAAAGGATCTAGACTGAATTTTTGTTAAATCCTCATGTATGTAACATGTTTTGTAGACAGAGCAATGGACTCTGATAGGTTGTTGATATTGTACCTATATGGATGACGTTGTAAAGCTACAATGTATAGTCATACTGATTCTTATGTTTTTAGTCATAGTGATTCTTATGTTTTAAATTATGATGCCATGAGATAATTGATAGTGATATAGTTAGCGTGCCATTCCGTCGAACATGTGCACAAACGTCTGACGAGTGTACGAGCACGTGTGGAAGGGAGTAGGGTGCTACAAAGGCTTTGATGATTTTATCAATATCGTCGATGACCCTCTTTGGCAATAAAAAATGTGTAGTCCAACGCACATGCAAGCTCTTGAGGACTAAATTGATTAGAGTAAGCCTAGCTACAAAGGATAAAAACATGTTTAGCCATGCTTTAATTATGGATTTGTATGCTTCAATGAGAAGAATGCAATCATAAAATTTTGGTTTAGTAGAAGTAATAAGGATGCCAAGGTTTTTAAAAGGAGGAGTATGAATTCCAAATCCTGAGGTTATACTTAAAACAACTTGTTTGCTCACATCAGAAGAGATAAACATTTTATTCTTAGTAGCATTAACTTTCAAACCTGACCAATCTGCAATAAATTCAAAATGTTCAGCAAGATTTTGTTGAATTGAATGTCAGCCCCACTCAATAACTTAAAGTCATCAGCAAACATCAAGTGAGTGATCTTGAGCTCCTTGCATTTACGGTGAAATTGAAATCTACCATTGCATGCAATAAGCATGCCAAGCATTCTGGAAAGCCCTTCCATCACTAGGGTAAATAGGTAAAGGGATAGGGGATTCCCTTTCCTATTTTCCCTAGTATTCCTGAAGGATTAAGTAGGAGCTCCATTAACAAGGATGCTGAAGGAAGAAGTTATGATGCATATTATAATTTACTTAACAAACTCACATGGAAAACCAATAGCAACAAGGCAGGATTGAATGAAGCTCCATCTAATGGTGTCAGAATCTTTGTAGAAATTGAATTTGGTTAGGAGCATCTTATTCATTATTTAGATATCATGAGATCCTGGTCTCCCTTCACTTTTGACATACACAATTTTTTCTAGTTAATCTTGGCTTTAGTAGAGTCCATTTTGTAATCTGTCCATAAGAAGTTTTCAAGAGCTCTTTCAATTTCCTTAACTATTTTGGAAAAAGGATTTCTATTATTCCAGTTATCTTTCTGCATATGATTGAAAAGTGGCAGGTAGTCATCATAGCAAGTCTAGTTGTTGTAATACAGAACCTAAAATATTAAAGAGACAGCAAATCTAAATTGAATCCAATATAAATTGAATCCAATATAATGAGGGTGTTAATTGTTTCAATGTTACCTGCAAAAACAAACACTCAACTCTTACTAGGATTAATCTTGAGTGGTGACAAATTTTTGAATTGTTGTAAAGAATATAAAAGCTTTTAATTGAAAAGATGTTTGTTTTGCAGAATAGAAGCAAATTATTTACGAATAAAAGGTTAAACAGTTTCAAGTTATGAAAGAAAATATCTTAAAAAATGGTTAAGAGAGAGAGAGCCACTTCTCTTCGCCTTTAAAGACATCCAAGTTTTTCATTGATGAAAATGTTGGAGAAAGTGGTGGTGATTCATTAAGCCTACCAATTAAGAAAGAGAAGAGGAAGCCTGAAGGATATCAAGGTATTAATTATAACATTCTGGTCCACTGAGTCAAATGATTTTTGGAAGTAAAATATTTAGAAAACTATAGATGTTGGGCAACCTTAAGGTAGTTTTTTAAGGGTTTGCTGCGTCTATGGATGAAGGTTCCTTGAGAAGAACATCTTCAGCACCTCTTTTAAGTCTGTCTACATACAACTTTAAAATTATTATATTGCAACAAGAGATTCGTCTTAACATAAAAGAAGTAAATCAGATTAGGAACTTTTAAGAGACGAAGGCAACGGACATCTTATTAAATTTCTTGAGAAGTTTGCCTTCCTACCAGGTTGAAACTAACTTTAAGAAATTCATGAAATTATAACAGGCGTTTGATCAAAGTAGAGAAATGTTAATTACAAGCTCAAAACAGTTTAAAAGCATCTTGTTACCAAATATGGCAGAGTGGCCTTGTGGCAAAAATTGGCTTTCATAGCTTCAATGCGTCACATCCGATCAGCAACGTACTTGGCCAGCAAGTTAGCCGGTTTAACAGGGTCAAAATTTTCCATTCCGCTGCACTTAATCTTGATTCGAGCAAGGTAATCAGCAGCTATCCAGGCAAAACTTAACATCGCAACACTGTTAGCACCATCTGAATCTTGTAGCTCGAGTGACTTCCTCACCCACCGGGGATGGTAGGTTACCTGGTACCATGCTGATGCTTTCTGCTCATAAAGAAAGTTCTTCTCATCATCACTTATGTTCTCTAAATCAATGTCCAATTTCTCAAATACTTGCCTAAATTCTTTCTTCAGTGCAGTATATGAATGTTTGATCTTCTCCTTAAGTTCTCCTTGCTTCCTGCTGTTATATTTTGGCATAGACCAAATGTGTCCTGTTACAATCTCCTCTTCCCTCTTTACTTTATACTGTCCTAGAAGACCATTCAACTGTCCATCATAAGAGCACTTCTTATCCCATGCACCGATAATAAAATCAGCAGATCCCGGAAGTTCAAGATTTTTGTCATAAGGAATATCACCAGGAACAAAATTAAGCTCCGAAGAAGTAGCCACATCTTCATCATAAGCATCTTTAATCTGGCGATATAGTCTTCCCAGAATTTTAGTTGACTTGTAGGACTGATTTTCATCTTTCCCCATGAAATCTGGATATAATTTTGGTTTCAACTCTGAAGGCATTTTAACTAGCTTCCCAGTCTTGGGAAAATCAACAGCTGTGGCTGCTAACTCTGCTAGGGTCAGACATTTCTCGTCCAAAGCCCCATAATCACTAGAGTCAGCATGAACCACATGTGCATTGCATATTGCCCCCAAGTGCTCATTCGCCATGTTTTTGGCAAAGAAATCTATGATGTCCTGTGCATGAAACAAATGCAAAAGTGAGAAATTTGAAACTTGCAATTCTAAAGGCTGTCCCCAATTAGATAAATCATCACTGAACTAGGACCTGAATCCTCAGCAGAACATTTCAAACCAAAGTCGCTACTGATATGCTATTCCACAATCCAAATCATAAGACTAGACTAATAATCTTAATCCTTTTTGACGCCACATCACATTAGCTCTACTCTTAAGACTTCTGCTCATTTCAGTTTATCGAATACTTTGAAGGAAATATAATAAACGAAAATGGGAAAAATAAATCCTTAATGTATATACCTATGAACAATTAACATTCTCAAAAGTTCAACCCAGCCCTAATCAATAATCAATTAAACAATTTAACTCTTATTTGAGTAGACTGTGAGCTTCTCTGCACCCAAAAAGAAAAAAGTACATCAAACCACTGAGGATTGACTTCAAGCAACTTAAAGATCTGCTCAAAAGTTCACTCCAATATATTGATCAAGATAACTTCTAGTACTAATTAAACCATGGAATAAATCCAATTGCAAACCTAAAGAAATTAAATTGTTCATAGTTAACTTTCAGATAGAATATAAGGAAATCAGATAACTACCTTTTGATTAACCGGGCGGGGGAGCTTCCTAGCTTCTGCAGCATCATATTGCATGGGAATCCAGCTCCTTTTACTTGGAGGAATAAGGTTTCCATCCCAAGTAACGAAGTATAAATCCCCATCAAGGTCACTTCCTGAAGCTTCATTGGTATGTGGCCTGTCACCCTTTTGAGGGAAAACAAGACAATCATACAAATGGTGTAGTTCAGGAAAATCAACTGCTTCCAGAATCCTTATGTCCCCTGGGTGAAGGCAAGGATTCTTGGCAATCACCACAGTGCCCTTAATTACTTCCATATTTTTCTTTATCTCACTGAACCTTGATCCATGCTTGTAGAAACAGTTCTCTAAAGATGGGTTGGATACTTGGATAAAGCATTGCCCATGTTCAAGCACCCCCAACTCATCCAAGCAGCCCATCAACCACCTCCCTGATGAAACAAAGATCCTAGCTTTTTCTCTCAGGCCCCAAAGCTGAGCAGCTCTAATGCAAGTAAGCATGCCTCGTAAATGAGGCTCCATTTGAGGCTTGAAACCTGCACTCAACATGATTGCAGCAGTATTGCCTTGCTCAGCGCAAGATGCAGTCAGGACATCAAAGGCCATGTCTGTATCAAGCAGCATTTGATTTAGTTTGGAAACCATTGAATCCTGCATCTTCCAGAATATTTCGTCAGGAACTTTCAAGGTTGAAAGCAATGTTATAATCTGCCTATTTAAGAAACCAGGCTGAAATCTAGTCCATGAGCAGATTTCTAAGGTGGTATGCTTGGACTGGAACTTATCCATGCTACGCCTTAGAGATAAGCGGATCCCATCACCTTTGGAAGGCCAACATGCAACAACCCCTTTGTAACCAGCATATCTGATCTGGTAAGCACTAGGTAGATTTATCTCTAATTTCAGTTTCTCAGCAACTTCCATGCAAAGATCTGGGGTAATCATACCAATCCCATCAGAGAAAACATACCCATTTCTCTCAATATCAGGCAGATTAGGATTCACCTCATCTATGGGAACCTCTACAGTTGCATAAGTGGATGAGAAGCATTGGCCCATCCTGGCAGCACATTTGGCAACATTCTTGTTGTCAAATTTCCCCATCCAATTTTTTATATCGAGGACACTAATCTTCTTATCTTCAGCAAAAAACCATGCAGAACGATCCCTTAATTGGTTGGACGAGAAGGCCAGAAACGAGAACCTCCGACCGCATAAATAAAATCCTTCATTTAAAATACTTGTCACTCTTTTGAAGATTCTTGTTTTTTGAGGGTAGGAGTTAGAGGTTATATCTCGCACAATTGGCGCTACATAATAAGTAAGAGCATTTGAATTGATAGTCTGCAAGCCCTCATCCATGAATGTAACTCTTAAAAAACGGTCAGAAACATCTCTATATTTTCTCAGCACTCTATTGGACAGTTCAACTTCAGGTGGGAGGCAATAGGCTTTAGTTGGAGTAATGACCAACCTTCTGATCTCTAGAATATCATCCGACATTTTGCATCTCTTTACAAGCCCAGGGTTCTTAAGTATCCATTCCTGAACAAGTTTCAATCTCTTGCAAGCATCAAAAACTGGGTGCCTATAAGAACAGATGTGCTTGAGTGCAGTCACATTGACTTCGGTAGACTGTTCCCTCAATAAATCAAAGAAATTACCTGAGAGTTGATATTGATTGAATATTCCCTTATGCATGACAGCATTCACCAGGAAAATTACCTCAAAAGCTATCCTTTCTTTGTAATGAATACAAAAGAATGGATCTGTCATGGGCATCCCAAAGTCAGGTTCATCCTTGACCCTTAGTGGTTGTTTTAGAATCTCCTCCCGCACCCTTCGCTGTCTAAGATAATCCAAAGCTTTTTTTAACTTTGCACCATGGCGAGGTGGGATTGAAACTCTATAAGAATTACACCGATCAATGGCCCCACTAGGGGTGAAATCTGTTGTTCGGATCCAAGGATCATCATCATCCAACAAGTCAAATGGAACCGATATTTCTATATCATCATCAGCAGTCCTATAGGACACCCAGGGGGCTGATGCAAGCTGTAAAAGAACAACTAGACAAGACAATTCTCTATATTGCTTGATCTCCATGATCTCTCTCACCAAGAACTCCACTTTGAAATCGCATTTTACCACTGCATTTGCCTTTTGGTTTTTCAAGGAAAAGGCTGTATCCCGCGTGAAGCAAAACTTGCATGTCCCATCAAAAGGATCTATGAGAAAATCGACCCCAGAAGGAGGTCCTCTCCAACCAACCAAAAACTCATCACGACTGATCAATGTTCCAATTTCCAGACATACATTAGACAGCTTGAAGGGAATAGTTTTCCTCCTCCTCTGATTCAACGTAAATGGATTTTCAGGCCCAAGACTAACCTTTAATGGCTTGCCATCAAAGAAAAGTTTACAGCGGCCTGCAGCATCCTTAGCCCAAGCTGCTGATTGAGGCGAGGCAAAATGAACAAATGCATGAGGCTCAACCCTCTTGTAGTCATCAGTCCTTAGAATATCTGTCATGCTAATGATCTCAAAATTTGGGTAGGACTCAGGCGGGGTCCAGGAAGTCTTCAATCTACACCGCCATACAAGTCCAACCTCCTTCTCTAAGTATTCCATTAGTTCTTTTGCACTAACTTGAGAATCAAATCCACCAAAACTAACTTGAGTCACAACAATGTCCTTGACATTATCTTCTGCCTCCATTCTCTTCATGTGAATCTAAATTCCAGTAGCAAAGGTTATAGATAAGCAAATGCATAAAAAAAACTCTTTTGTAACAACAATTGAGCATAGAACCTAAATAATGGTTGACATACATTATGTGAAGTCTAGTAACCCCTTACTTGGACTCCAACTTGTTTCTTGTAAAAAGGATGCACAAAAGAAAACACAGAGCAAGCAAGACTGAAAAGAAAAGAAAACAGAATGGTATTTTATGGTTCTATTATCATTCAAAAACTGGAAGAATATCATAAAACATCAAATTTGTATGACATCTAAAATATATTTGTCGTTTCCTTAATTTTCATAAAGCATTTAGCACTGCTTTAAACGGCAGTAATCATTACAAGAAAAATTAGTTTGTTTTCACGAAAAGAGAATATCAAAACAGACAAAAACGTGACTACACTAAGACTGACCACAAAATGTAGAAATCAACTTCACTTCTTTCATCCTATACTTAGATGTTGATTATACCCAAAAAAGGGACAGCAAAAACAAGAGATTATACGATTTCACATGCACCATAAAGTAAAACCAAGCACTGAAAACTGAATGTTAAACTTTTATTTTCTAGAAACTACAATAATTACATAACATCCTATTATCTTTACTTTGTCAAACTTTCTCACCAAAGGGTTGACGTAACAGCAAGAAATCAGTAGCAAAAACTTTTAAGCTCAATCATATGAGAATCTAGGAAAAGAAAAAAAAAAAGAAGAAGAATAACTAGAATGTCACGGTAAGGACTAAGTTTCAAGAAACTATCATTTAAGTTTATCAAAGAAAGATGTATTACCAAAAAAGGAAGAAGCTAAGACTAACAAATACGTAACCTTCGGTACACATGAAACAAAATTTCACATACTTTGATTCCCCAGACAAAGCTGGATCCGATATCGACTTTCATAATTGTGAAGAAAACATAGGGGTAGACATGCAATTCCAAAAGATTCAAGAACTCACCAAAGAAAAACAACTCATCAAAAGAATGGAATTTTAACACAGACCTCAGTGGTCAAGAATAGAAGACAAAAACCCAAGTTTGCGTTATCCCTTTACGTTCTTAGTAACCAGATATTATATCTGGTACAACGCCATAAAACCCCATTTCTAAGACGCACTCCCGGAATGGGAAAAATTCAATCATTAAAAGAAAAGCCAAATGAACGAACAATGCAATTGAACTTATCATAATAGTTTCAGATACATGAATCCAGAATCAGAACTAACCTGCTAATGATCAAACTAGAACAGGAACAGTTTTCAAGAATTCCCCGTGAAAGTCAGATGAAAAAAGGAAGAGGAGGTTGTGAGACAGTTGTAAGGCCCGCACAGATTTTTATATAGTTTCTTTAGCAACTTCTGGGATAAGTTGACAGGATGGCTTTGCCTTCTCAAGGAAGTTGTTACGTGCGTGGGAGAGTGTGTCGCGAGTATTACTTTTTCCTTCGTCAGTGTGGTTTTCATAACTTTTCTTCAATGTACAAATAAACTCTGTGACTAACATATGGAGGAATATAAATATGTCCAGTTTGCATTTGATCCAAAAACAGTGTTTGTATTATATAATTTATTTCAAAATAACTATCAAATAAATATAACTCCTCATGTAGAATTTAATTGGAATACTTCATAACTCCATTTTAAATATAAATGGAATTAAATAAATATATGTAAATATATAATATTATTCTAATAATGTTTAGCTTTTGTTGGTTTTTTGAAATCCACTAACTGAACTTTTTTTAACTAAATTGTCATATTTTAATTAAATTATTTTAAAATTAAATTAAATAAAGATCTTTATACCTTTTACTTTTATAAAATCAAGTTAAATACATATAATTTTCTCATTTTAATAGTACACTAGTATAACAATTTTTAAAAAATAAATTGATAAATGACTCAAAGGGGAGAACAAAAGACTAAAGCTAAGTACAAAAATATCGTTAAACCCTTTTAAAGCTTTTGCGTAATTATTTAGATAAGAATTGACACTAAAAGTTATAAAAAAACAAAGTAAAGCAAATCAATTCAATCAAGATTTTTTATTATTTATTTTAGTGTGAATAAATATTTCTACTTCTTTCAAAAAAGAAAATATTTCTACTTCTTTCTTCTCTAACTAGATCCTTAGCCCGTCACACCTATTCTTGACTTCTTTTGACAAACTCCCTTCAAGCTACTTTATTTAAAAATTATAGTAATTAGTCAAAGAAAAGAAACTGGATCAAACTTCTTCGACCTAGCTTTTATTCTTCTGCCTCTTATATATGGCAACAACTCCTTGTTGCTCAATTATTAATAGTTCCTTTCCCACTCTTTCTAATGCTACTAACCCCTCACCATTTTCATTTGTCAAGTCTTTCCAACAATGCCCAAATCCAAGTCCAAGACCATAATTATTGCTTAAAAAGCTTTGTGAATTAACAAGCTCAACTCCCTAATAACTAACATATCTAAAAGCCGAAAGGCTTCACCAAAAGAAGAACTTGGTCTCAGATTGTAGAAGACTCAGTCCTGCATGCAAATTTAACTTCTTTTTCCCTAACAAGAAGAAGGAAAGCTAAAAACAATTTCAAGTTGAAGCAATAAGATGGACCACTTTGTTTGTTGGATACTTCTTGAATAAAAGAACACCTTATCTTCTTATGAAGAGGTTGGCATAAGAAAAATGGAGCAAAAATGATCTAGAGAAAGTCCTCGACGATAAATAGGACTTCTACTGCCTTAGATTCTCAAATAAGGCTCTTAGCATGTTGGTAGGAACCACAAAGAGTAGAGGTAATAAAAATAAAGAGCACAATTTACCAGATGGATATAAGCAAGAATCTTAAACATATACCAATCTGATAACCCAAAGGAGAATCTCCAATCATAAAATAGAATAAATGACCGTCCTACATGTACCGATTTAAACACTAATTAAATAGAAATGGAATAACTAATTCCTAAAACTAAGACACGTCTTACGACAAATGTTTCCTACAAATATTGACACGTAAAGCATTAACTACCCCTGAACTATAGCTCTTAACGTTCTCCTAGTAATTGTATAACAGCTGTATAATGGAAAGTTGGTCTGAGCCCAAGTCACGCTTCTTCTTTCTAGTGTATGTTTTGATGGGCTGGGTCATATCATTGCTCCCCCTCTGGAAAAACGCCTTGTCCTCAAGGCGAAATTCTAGAAATTGCTGAGTCAGCAAGTCATACTCCTCCCAACTAGCTTCCTCTAATAGTCGTCCCTACCACAGTATTAAGAGCTCCAACATTGGTTTGTGTGAAATTGATTTCCAACGATGTTGTAGGACTTGTGCTGGCTGTAATTGAGGTTCCCATGTGGCTGTGAGTGGCAGATCAGTTGGTGGTACGGTGGGGGAATGACCAAAAGCAGGCCGAAGTAGAGAGACATGAAAAACAAGATGTATTTTGGCAGAAGGAGGAAGTTTGACTCATAAGCTACAGAGCCTATGCGGTTTAGCACCTTGTAGGGGCCAAAAAATTTGGGAAAGAATTTTACATATTTCCTTTTTGCTAAGGACTGCTGGCGGTAAGGTTGAATCCGAAGAAAAACTGCATCCCCAGGTGAAAATGATAGTTCTCCTCTTTTAGAATCTACTTGTGCTTTCATGCAGGCTTGAGCTTTGGTCAAATTATCTCTCAAGAGTTTAAGCATATCATCTTATTGCTGTAGCTGTTCCTCTAGATCAGCATTGTTTGTTTCTCCCCTAACAAAAGGATGAAGAGTTGGGGGATCTCTGCCATACACCAATTTAAAGGGAGTGGTCTTGGTAGAAGTGTGAAAACCTATATTAAAAGAATATTCAGCCCAACTTAAATATTTGCTCCAGGTATGAGGTTGCTCATGTGCAAAGCATCTCAAATAGGCCTTCAAGCATCTATTGACCACTTCTGTTTGGCCATCCGATTGCGGATGGTAAGCAGAGCTCATATGCAATTTGGTTTGACTTAGTCTAAATAGTTCCTGCCAAACAGTGCTAAAGAAGATGGTGTCTCGGTCAGATACAATGGAGCGAGGTACTCCATGTAAGCGAACAATTTCCCTACAAAACACAACAGCCACAGACTTGGCAGTATATGGGTGAGACAGTGCCATAAAGTGGCTATATTTGCTGAAACGATCAACAACCACAAGTATGGTATCAAAACCTCTAGATTTGGGGAGATGTGTGATAAAATTAAGAGAAATGTCCTCCCAAATGCGATGAGGTATGGGCAGAGGTTGTAAAAGTCTTGCTAGTGCAAGTGTTTGATATTTATTTTGCTAACAGACTAAACACTGCTGCACAAAAAGTTTAACATCATTTTTCATTCGCGGCCAATGAAAGTTGGAGCTTAACTTGTGCGATGTGTTTCAAATACCCTCCATGACCACCAGTGAGGGATTCGTGGGCTTCTTCCAATAGCTTTTGTCGTAGGAGAGGTTGGTGTGGTATCATCAAATGCCCTTTAGAGAAGAGCTTGTTATCAGCCAGGGAAAAATCTGGTGATGATGAGGAGTTTTGTTGTAGTGTCTGGTTGATAGTCTGCATATGAGGATTTTGGCGTAATGCATAAGAAAGATCTGAAAAGTCTTGCCAGATTGGCATAGTCAGAGCAAACAGGTTAACATGTTGTGGTTTTCGAGATAAAGCATCCACACCCTGATTGTCTTTTCCTACTTTATAATTAATTGTGAAGTCAAAAGGCAACAACTTCATGATAAGGTGTTGCTGTTCGTGGGTGGTGAAACGCTGCTATAGGAGGTGTTTGAGACTGTGATGATTGTTTCTAACAAAGAAAGAATGCCCAAGCAAATAATGTTTCCATTGTTGAAGTCTTAAAACTAGTGCCAAGAGCTCCCGATCATAGGCTGACTTGAAGCGATTAGAAAAAAATAAACCCTTACTAAAGTATGCAACCGGATGATCGTCTTGTAGCAATATTGCCCCAACTCCTTTTGTTGATGCATCACATTCTACAGTGAAGGGTTTGTCAAAATTTGGCAATTGCAACATAAGGATAGAAGTGAGGGCTCCTTTGAGATGCTCAAATGTCGCAGTTGCTGAAGGTGACCAGCAGAATCCATTTTTCTTAGTGAGTTCAGTTAAGGGCTTGGCAATCATTCCATAATTCTTCACAAAGCGACGGTAATAACCCGTAAGTCCTAGGAAGCCATAAAGTTCCTTGACATTATTAGGTAGAGGCCAATTGAGCACTACTTGAATTTTTTTAGGGTCTACCCCGACTCCTGCCTTGGAAATCACATGACATAGGAAGTGTACCTGTGACTAGCCAAACACACACTTCTTAATGTTATCATGATAAGAGTTAAGTTGGAGAGTGTGTAGAGTAATTGCTAAGTGCTTTAAGTGTTCCTGCAAAGAGGGACTGAAAATTAGTATATCATTAAAGAACATCATAATGAATTTTCTGAGATAGGGATGAAAGAGGTCATTTATGGCCGCTTGAAAGGTTGTTGGTGCATTGGTAAGGCCAAATGGCATTACTACAAATTCATAGTGGCCAAAGTGCATGCAGAATGTCGTTTTAGGGATATCTTCTAGTGTTACCCGAATTTGATGATATTCGGAGCAAAGGTCGATTTTTGAAAATATTGAAGTGCCATTGAGTTCATTTAACAATTCATCAATATTCGGGATTGGATATTTTTCGGGCACTGTTATCTGGTTGAGACCCCTGTAATCCACACATAATCACTAAGAGAAGTCTTTTTTTTTAACCAACAAAACTGGGTTGGCAAAGGGGCTGGTGATGGGGTAAATAAATCCAAGTTGCAACAGATGGTCCACTTGTTTCTCAATTTCAGCTTTTTGGTAATGAGGATAGCGATAGGGCTATATATTGGGTGGTCTTGCTTCTGGCAACAGAGGAATAGAGTGAGAATGACTCTTGAAAGGCGATAAGGAGGTGGTCTCTTTGAAGACCACTAAATATTTGCTCAGGAGATTTTGAATCTCTTTTGAAGAACTTTCTGTGCTAGTATCTTGTAAAAAGAAACTCTATAAGGCTGCTCCCCTTAGATTATTCTTAGGCACCCCTTGCAACTTGTATTTTCATCCATTGAGATGAAAGATAAGAAACATCTCATTCCAATTTGCTTGCACAGTGTTTAATGAAGCTAGCCACTTGATTCCCAAGACCATGTCTGCACCACCAATAGAGAAAGAATAGAAATCCTCCGTGATGGTAAGTCTAAGTAATTTGACCTCTAGGTGTTTGCATATGGTGTTACATTTGATTACATCTCCATTCCCAATCTGAACACCAAATGTAGGGACATTTTGTATAGGTAAACTAAGGTTAGAAACCAAAGAGCTAGAGATGAAATTGTGGGTCCACTGTCAACATGAAAAAATACTTCCCTAGCATTAAGCGTCCCCTTGAGCTTCATCGTTGCCCCAATTGACTTTCCCAAGATGGCATAGAACAAAATCTCAGCCAATTCCTCAGATACTAGTTCGACATCATCTCTGCCTAACTCCTCTCCTTCTTTTAGATTGCCACCATCGGTCAGCTCCATTAAGGCGAGGTTCGATGGCTTGCAGCGAAGTCCTGGTGTGAATTTCTCATTGCACATGAAGCATAATCCCTTATCTCTCCTTGCCTGTCTCTCCGGGTACCAAGTTCGGCTAGTCTTTAATAGATTTATGGAAGACGAGGAAGAGAATCACAAGGTTGGAGCTGTGTTCTGTGAAGATGGAGGAACCTGTGTGAATGATGGCCTAGATGGATTTGAGGTTCAAGTATCCATGTTAAATGAGTTATCAGGTTGACCCCTATAGCCCAAGTTGTTTTTTTTTTGATCCATGCATTGATTGGGCTTTAGTCTCATATTCTAAGGCTAAGCTGCAAGCCCAATAAACACTTTTGGGTTTGTGTATCCTCACATCCGCTTTTAGTTCTTCTTTGAGCCCATTAATAAAAACACCCAGCAAGCACTGTTCAGGCCAATTTTTAACTCTAGCAGCACGTTTGGCAAATTCAATCTTGTATTCTTGCACAGTTCCCACCTGCTTAACGTTGCAAAGATATTCGTCAAAATTTTGAAATTCCGCAGGGCCATAGTTTTCCTGCAACGCCTTCACTAACTTTTCCCAATATAAAAGAGTATGTTCACTGTTAATCTAAGCAAACAAATCTAAATCATCTCCCTCTAAATACATTGCTACGATATCTACCTTCAGTTCTTTAGGAGTTTGGTAATACCTAAAATATTTTTCAGCTTTAAGTATCCAATCTCTTAGGTCCCCTCCTTCGAAATTTGGGAACTCCATTTTGGTATGAGGCCTGCGAGATGGGTTTTTAGGCCACCAAGGACTGTCTGCATCATCCTCTTCTTCATACGGGGCCTTGCCTCGATCTCGGTCTCGCTGACTAGTTCCGACATATGGATAATTACTAGAGTGTGTCTTAAGAGCAGCTACTTCTGCTACTAATTGATCCACCGTATTCAACTTGGATGCAATGGCAGTTAATTGCTGGAGAATTGGATCTGGTTCATTGGTAGGTTCTAGGTCGTTGATGGATGCAGTAGAGAGTGTGGTTACCATGGTGATCAAGCTTGGCTCTGATACCAAAATGGTAAGAACCACAAAGAGTAGAGGTAATAAAAATAAAGAGCACAATTTACTAGATGGATATAGGCAAGAACCTTAAACATATACCAATTTGATAGCCCAAAGGAGAATCTCTAATCATAAAATAGAATAAATGACTGTCCTACATGTACTGATTTGAACACTAATTAAATAGAAATGGAATAACTAACTCCTAAAACTAAGACACGTTTTACGACAACTGTTTCCTACAAATACTGACACGTAAAGCATTAACTGCCCCTGAACTATAGCTCTTAACCCATGTTCTCCTGGTAATTGTATAACAGCTTTATAATGGAAAGTTGGTCTAAGCCCAAGTCACACTTCTTCCTTCTAGCGTATGTTTTGATAGGCTAGGTCATATCATATGTCAATAGGAAATATATGCTTCTCTAGCAATGTAAATCAAATATGATCCTTGACAAAACCAAATAAAAAGTAGGGTCATATCTAATATGCCCTAAAGTATTATAGCAACTTAATATTGAGCCACCTAACAAGCTTAATTGACAAACTATCATGTATAAATATAAAAATACAATTTCTTTAAGTAAAATAGGATTCGTTTGAATATGCAATGATTTGGAAACATGTAAGGAACTAATTGAATCATTAAGGTTGAAGAGACTAGAGGAAGACAGGACTATTTTAGAAACTAAAATTTTAGTATCTTACACATGGAAACCCCCAAATACAAAGGAGAATTCTACCTAGAGACCATTTAGGAAGCCTTTCTCAAGAGGAGATTATGAAGAGCTAAATCAGGAAACCATCTTAAAGGGTATAAATGAGAATACTTAGAAACTTGTGAAATGGTTAATTTTTAGGTAAAGAAAGTAGGCATTCTTGCCAATATAGATTTGATTGATAGCAATGAGCAATCTTCTGGTTTCTTAAGAGTTCCACCTACTGGCACTCAATAAGCAATATAAATGGAAAGGAGGAGCTAAACTAGAATGGCAAAATATAAAAGGAGAAGTAGGAGATCTCATAGGAGGGGCACTCTAAAGAGCTTTAGCCTCTTGACATTCTTATGGAAAGTCAGAGTAACTGTATCAATGAAGATTTCACATTAAGAAAGAAAAGGAAATTAGGGAGGAAAGCCAAGGGTAAGGCCTAAAATCACCTCAAAAAATAATATTTATGTCCATAATAGCTTAGAATATAAGGGGCATAGATTCTTCAAAGAAGTAGCAAGTTATAAATGATTATCTGAACATTTAGAAACCAATATTGGTAGAATTTTGGTGGAAACAAAAATAATGGAGAGCAATCTTAGAAGGAGCTTATGGCTTTTGAGTAAGTCATGGAGCACTATGACGAATCATCAATACCATGTCAATGGAAGAATCATTATATATTATAATCCTTATATGATAAAAGTGATTAATGTCAGGTATTCTGATCAGCTTATTCATTTGTTAATTTAAGTTTTAACCTACAAAGGAACCTTGAACATCATCTTTTTTCTATACTATAAATTTTTCTTTTCAAAGAGCTAATATCTGGATTGATTCGAGTAATATACATACCAGATTGACCCCTCTTTGGTTGATCTTAAGAGACCAACAACATTCTTCTCTCACAAAAAGCAAAAGAGGAAAGCTTAAGGATTAATCTCTTCAATAATGGATTTAAAGACTATGTTAATAAAATTAAGCAATATATCTTAAATTTGATGGTAATCATTTCACTTGTAGCAATAATTAATAAGGAAAATGGCTATTTAGGAAAAAAGTTAGATAGAGCTTAGTAAATGCACCATGATTAAACCAAATCCTAGCAAGTAAAGCTCTCTTTAGTAACTCTCCAACTTTAAATCAACACCCTAATTGAGATCCAAATTGATCAAATCTCTTGTATAATGAATTATCCATTCAAATTCAATAACTTTTTAGTTAAACTATATGGATTTGATGAAGTAATTACCAAGGGATGCAACTAAGCATTGAAGGATTTGAAACGTTCAAATGTATATGGAAATTGCAAGCTTTCAAAGAGGAATTGAAAATTTTGAATAAGAGGAGATAAAATAGCACAATAAAAAATACATAAGAGAAAAGTATGACCTGATCAAATTTCGAAGTAAAACATGCATATCCTAACAATGTAACTCTTAAACTTCTAAAAATGGAAGCTTTTAATAGTTATACAGAGACACTAGAAATTCACTCCTCAATCTATGATAAAGATCGAGGTAGCTTATGAACTTTCATCTGGTAATATGCTTATGAACTTATTTCAAGTTGTAATATGCTCAGAAAATGTAGAGCCCATATATGCTTTAAAATTTAGGTAAATATATCTCATGAACTTCTTTCAAGTGGTAATATGCTCAAATAGTTAAATAGAACCCATATATGCATCATTCCTAAAAAATCTAACTCTGGTAACTTATAAGATTATAGATCTATCCTTCATTTTAATGTCATTTACAAGATTCTTCCTAAGATGCTAGTCAATAAAATGAAAAGACCCTTAACTCCATCAAACTAAGCTAAAGAGCCTTTATTTAAGTTAATACCATTGAGGAAAACATATTTCTTTTACCAGAGTTAATCAATGATTACTATAAGTTCAAAGTTACCAGTAGTTGCCAATTAAAGATTGATATCTGTAAAGTATTTGAATCTGCTTGGAGCTTCATTATAAAGGCACTAGAAGCAATAGGATTCCCTATACTCTTCATTAAATGAATCAAAATATGCATCACTTCCACTTCTTTCAACATCTTTTTCAGTAAAGGAACCACTTAAATATTCAAAGAAGAAAAAGGATTAAAGCAGGGGGATGCTTACTACGTATTCAAAATTTGCATTAAAATCATCTCATGGCTAATAGATAAGATATAAGAGAAGGTAGCAACTTCTCTTACCACCACAAATTTAAAAAGATTAAGATTAATCCATTTTCAATTGTTGACGATCTTATTTTATTTTATAGAGCTAATTAAAGTTCCATAAGATTGCACATGGAGACTTTACAACATTTTGTTGATAATTCTGGCCTTAGAATAAACTTAGAGAAGAGTACAATCTTTGTATAATGAAACAATCCCATCCAAGCTGAGTACTTAACAAAGTAGGCCTAAAACATAAGAATGGCCTTTTTAAATATCTTCATATCCCAATCACTCCCATAAGGCACATTAATAGAGACTATTGACCCCTTTTTGATGTAGTCTAGAGAATAATAAGAACCTTTTATATACCAGTAGATTATAATTAATAACATTTATTCTGAATATCTATGTGCAATAGTGCTCCCACTTTAGTGCACCTTACAACATTTTCAAATTAGTAAGGAGATTAGTGAAAACCTTCTTATAGAAATGAGATATAAATGACTCTACAAATGCTAAAGTTAAGTGGACATTAATGAAAATGTTAAAGTTGAGAGATACGATGAATCCAAACATTAAATACATCATTAACAAAGGAAATGCAACTTTTTTTTGGTTTGATAATTGGAATAACCAAGGCCTTTTGTACAATCTTTTAGACTTCTATAATCATAAGCTTTTGTTCAATGTCAAAGTCAAGGAGGTAGTAAAACGTGGGGCCTTGAGCTACCAGTTGAGGGGATTCTCATCTATAATGGCCAATGTACTAGTTTACTATCCCAATAATGTAAGAGAAGATAGAACCACATGAATTGCTCATGAATTAGATATATGTAAAAATAGAACATTCCTAAGATTGTTTAAACCTTCTTCTCTAAGACTATATTGGCTTAAACTAGTTGAGGATCAAAATTGTATCCTAGGAGTAACTTTTCCTATAGATTTTAGTGAAATAAAAACTTAAAACTTAAAACTTAAAACAAGATTAGAGATACTCAAATCAACAACATTTCCACCTCTTTCAATAGGAATATGAGTCTATAAACACCTATTCTTCAATTGCAACTACTCAGTAGCATTATGGGTTTAGGCAATGCATTAGTGAAACATATTTTTTCACAAAAAATTTTGGGAAAACATCATGAAATGGGAATTCAAAAATCAAATATAACAATAAAGGAGACTTGAGCTTTTTAAGATAACTCTAAGTTATAACATCTATATGAATTGTAGGCAAAGAAACTTAAGAAATTTCCAACTTACTCAACTAGACATTGGGAGCTTAATAATAAACTTAACAATTGGATAATTGAAATTGTTTCAACAAAGGCTAACATATTACAACTAAGTTAAAGATGGTAGAGGAGTGGAATATGCAATATATGGTGATTCTCAAAGCTCCAGGAATTGAAATGTAGTAGATGGAGTGATGGATCCCAAACTTTTCTTAGAAATTAGAATTTATTAAATTAGAATCTATTGGAGTTTAGTTATGAATATTTTTATTTTCATGTGTTTTCGTGTATTAAACAAAATGTTAGAATTGAGTTAAGGAGTAAGTTGGCATTAAATTAAATATGGAAGGGTAAGCTTGGAATGACAAAAAATTGTCTTAAATTAATGACAAAAGAAGATGAAGAGAGTCGTGTAAAAGTAAGAAAGAAAAACCCAAAAGAAACTAGAAGAAGAGAAGCAGAAACTGAAACAGAAAAAGAAGAAGAGGGAAAGAAAGAAAAAGGAGAAAGAAGAAGAAGGAAAAGGTTCAGGAAACCAAGAAAATCCAAATACGCAAGAGGAAGAAGAAATGCAAACTTGAGTTCGGATTTACCATTAATTAGGTGGTTAATATGTTTATAGTTATTGGGACGATGGGCTAATTTATTTGCTTGTATGTATGCTTATTTGCTAAACTTTGAATCATTGTGAATATGGGAAAAATGCACTGTGATTTGTTAACTTGTTATGCTTGAAAGATTGTACTGCATTTTGTATTGATGAAAAACAAAAGAGTGCAAGAAGTATGAATATGTGATGAAATGAGTTAAGCATCGAAATTTGCTTGTGTGAGTAAGAGAGATACCATTTCGTTTGTCAAGTGCACATTGCTTAAAGCCTTCTCTTGGTTGCCTGCTTGTGGCATATGAGCTCTTAAGAATCAGACTCATTTCGTTTATAGTGTAAACTTCGGTTTCTTTATTTTGTTTCATGGGATTCTCTTAATCTATTATGTTTGTGCATTTCATTGTGATTTGATTAAGCACGACATACGTTTGAGTGTTATGTTTTGATGGCTGAATATACATGAAATGATTTATGTGATAACATGTTTGCTTATGAGTATATATATATAATGGGGGGAGCTACAAAGCTCAGTGGCTAATACGCTTATAGTCATTGGTGATGAACTTTTCAAACATTAGCAAACTCTAAGATATTTATCTTTTGTAACTAAGTTAGTTCGAATAGATTTGGTAACTTTGCAAGCATATTAAACATGAGCATTCATATTGTATTTTTAAATATGCTATTGTTTCGATCCTTGATATGTAATTAATGCTATGTACAAACTTGGTTATGTTTGAGAAATGAAAATAAGAGTTGAAGAATTTCTATTTTGTACATGTTCAAAATTATCTACTTTGGTTGAGTTATTAATTGTGGTTGAGAATAAAATTGTAAGTTGTTAGATGGCCCTGGTTAGTTTAAAATGAATTTTTATGTTGGGAGTTTGTTATGCTATGAGTCATGTATGTACGTTTAGTGATTGCTGGATTCGAGTCTTTTGGAAAATGTATAAAAGCTAATATAGGTAGTAGAGAAAAAGGAGGATAGAAATTGTGTTCTGACTTCTCCGAATAAACTATATTAATCTAGAAAGAATTAGACAAAGTTGTTTCAATAAAAGTTGTAGCTTGTTCTCCTAGATTTCCAACGATATAAAGTTTGTAATTTTTGGACATCGGAATTGAGAGTTATGATTTTTACAAGTTTTAGTGCTTATTAGGGAGTTCACGATCGTGCACTGGGTCTTCAAAAATGGGAGAACATGATCGTGCACTGGCCCTTTTTGTTAGCCCCGAGTCTTAGTTTTTATTTCTCAGTAACAAGGCGCCAAAATTTGGGGACTTTTAAAAATAAAAGTATATACATAAAACTAACATTAAGATAAAAAGAATTAACTTTTTTGGAGGGAGTAAAAACAAATAAAAAATAAAATAAAAAAGAAGTGAGAATGTCATGGCCATGCATTTGAAATTGTCATGGACGTGATAACCAAATAGTCATGGGTGTGATCTAGAAGAGTTGCGGTCGTGCTTGTGCATGATCGTAAGCTTCCAATTAAAATGCCATTTGCAGGATCATGCATACGGTTGTGCAATTTGATGAAAAGTGCAAATTATGCATACCTATTTCTATTCTTCATAACTTTTAATCCCGAACTCCAAAAATTTTAAACTTTATGTCATTAGAAAGCTAAGAGAAAGCGTTACAATTTTCATGTAGAAAATTTTATCAAATTCTACCTAAATCAATATAGTTTATTCATTGCAGTTTTAGAACACATTTTTATCCTTTTCCCTTTCTGTTATCTATAAAAACTACTACTTATAACAATGGACCCAAATCTAGCAAACACAATCCATGCATACAAAACTCCCATTAAACAATTGCTTCAAAAAAATCTATTCAAAGATCTTCAAACTCTATCAATTTGATTCCCAACCAAAAAAAATATATAGCAATTTAATAGAAGAGGAATTTGGATATGAACAGACGAACATTTCTTCTAACTCTTACTGTCATTCATTTCTTAAATAAAACAGAGTATATACATTGCTCCAATTACAAAGAAAAGCCACATCAGTAGCATAATACAAAAATAAAACATGGATGCTCATGCCTAACATACTTATAAAGCTACCAAAAATGATCAAAACTAACTTAGTTACAAATGAAATATTTCTTGGAGATTTGTCAAAATTTTTGCAAGGTTCACTATTGATCTGCTTGTTTACAACTGAGGAGTGGAAAATGATAGGGGTGAGCTGTGAAACTTAGTAGCCAATATGCTTATAGCCATTGGTGACGAGCCACAAATAATCAAGCACACACACACACACACACACACACACACACACACACACATATACATATATAACACCTTAATCTAGAAAATTTTAATATATCCACAATTCTAGCTCACAGAACACATAATAAACAAATGCTATCATATAAATCATATCATGTATTTTTCAACCATTAAAACAAAGTATTCAATCATATATCATGCTCAGCAAATCACAATGAAGCACACAAACAATATGGCTAGAGAGAATCCTATAAAACAGAATGGCGAAGCTGAAGTTTACACCATGAACGAAATGAGTCCATTTTTCAGAGCTCATGTGCCACAAGCGGGCAACCGGGAGAAAGCTTTAGGTCAACATGCATGTGACGAACATAATGGTATCTCTCTGGCCCACACAAGCAAATTTCCAATACTTACATATTTCATATCATATTCATATTTTCATGTTTCTTAAATTTTCTATTTTTCATTAACATCAAAGCAACAGAATTCTTGCAAAGCAAACATGATATTAAATTCACAGAACAATTTTTCCTACATTCATAATGATTCAAGACAAGCATTTATACATACAAAATCAAATAATACAGCCCATCATCACAAAAACTATAAACATATTACCCACCTATGTACTTGTAACTCTAAGATCAAGTTTATCTTTCCTCTTACTCTTGATTTCGAAGTTCTCAGTTCCCTTTAAACAAACATATTTTCATTCAAACATTATACAAGAATAGAACTTCCATAAAGCTCTATTATTAAAAAATGAGCTTATACTTAATCTACTATTAGTTTATCTAACTAGAAGAACTAAGATTTAGTTAAAAGTTCATGAAAATCTAAGAGCATAAATCTTTTGTTCCTCTTCTTTCTCTCTTCATTTTTAGCATATAAAAACCTAGTTTCTCTACTTTCTTCTTCTATCAAAACAAGAAAATAGATAAGGGGTTACCTATAAACTTAGCTAAATATTCTTCTTCCTCTTCTTATCTCCTTTATCTTTCTTTCCTTTTTCTTTTTTGGTTCGATTTTTGCTTCTCTTCTTCTATTTCTTTATACATTTTCTTCTTTCTTTCTTTTTTATTTTACACGACTCTCTCTTTTTTTACCTAACTTCTTAAACACATCTCTCCCTTTTTCTCTTGTTGTTACATGACTCTCTTCCACTTTCTCTAGTTTCTTTTAGGTTCTTCTTTTCTTTCTTTCTTAACCTCATGAACACGTCTCTTTCTTTCTTACTAGTTTAGGTCAAACTTTTCTCTTTCCAAGCTTACCCTTCCATATTTACTCTAATACCTTCTAACTCCTTAACCTAATTCTATCACTTTCATTTAATCCATGAAACCATATATAATTAAAAATATTCATAAATAAACTCCATAAATTTCTAATTCAAGAATTATGATTTTTACTCATGACTAAACGCCAACGATTTCTCATTTAATAATTCTAACTTCCAAGAAAAGTTTGGGGTCTAAC
>JANIIA010000009.1:25612479-25625935 GCA_027478495.1 Erythroxylum alaternifolium
CAAATATTTTCCAATCATATCACGCACATCAAGTGATACTTTTTTGCAAGAAGCAATATTACCCTTAACACCAGCAAGTTCTTTCATTCTAAAAATTTCTCCCCCTTTAAATATTCTGCCGCAAAACATATAGTTATATTGGACATTCCTATCAGATGTTTGAGAAGAACAAAAATAATTCCATGCTGGATCGGGCTTACCACGAGTAGAGGATGATTCCATATGTTCCATTATGATTTAACCTAAAAAGTATTAAAAAATAATCGGCTATCCTATTGTCAGGGCAAAAGTATACAACTTAAATAATTATGATTTATCAATTGTAATAAAGAAGACCAACAGCAAGAAGAGTGCCTTTGTCCTTTGAGGGTTTTGTAATGAGCTGAGGTTTTAGGGGATTTTGCTGCCCGCTTAACCTCAGAATTCAACCAAGGATTCCACTCCAAAAAGAAACAAGGAGATATAAATGTATTTGTAACCAAATTAAGTACTCAGGATTAGACAACCAAATTAAGTGGAAACAGAGGATCCCCACTCACTTTAACAAAGCCTAGAAGATGTTTCCTATCACACAAACTCGTAATCTTTGCCTCTTCAAGAATGAAACTTTCCCAATTCCCACTTGGATTTTCTAAGGATAGTGACAAGTTCACTGATGAATATGTAAAGTTCACAGGTTCAGTTGAACCTTTAAATGTGGAATCATTAAGGAATATGATTATTAAATATATCAAGTTGATATGGGAAGCTACTATCGTCCAAAGCTGCTTCTCAAACACTAGAAAAGGAAGGAATAGGAGAGGAAAATGCAAACATAGCAAAATGGAATATACATATATAGTTATACAAAGAAGACCAACAGTATTAGAATGGATACACAGATGACAGAATAGATGTTACTCACTTATTAAAAACTTTGCTCCAACAATTGCTCCACTTCAAAGTTCAAATAGTCTCACCGAAATATTGCTAATAGATCAACAAATTGAACACTTGAAAGAGTACATATAACCTAGCTATCAAAATCAGAGATTGATATGAAATGGAGTTCTAACTATTACAAAAAACTAATTAATCAATGCTAATAGATCCTTATCTATTAACATATTGAAACAATAACACACAACAAATTGAAGTTCAAAAAGTATATATAACAATTGTTAAGAGAATATATAATACAGTTCTATTCTAACTATTGCAAAAAACACAATAACAATGAAACTTCAATAAAACATAATATTGAAACTATCACTGCCTTATCCTTATCTCTTAACAAAAAGTTGAATAAAACGGTACAAATTGGAGCTCTATATGATATGTTCTTACGTCCTCCTCTCTAGTAAGAAAAGCGCAGCAGCATCAAACAAAAGAACAGTGCCCATTCGAAATAAAAAAATTAAAGCCCAAATTTAAGAGAAAATACAATAATAATGACAAATCTCAAATAGAAAGAACATGAACATTTCATGGCCGAGTAAACCAAAACCTGAGCATGAGGAACATGAGATGGATGTAGACACAACTCCTTCTATCACAGTACTTAGTCACTAAGGAAGGAGTTCGAAGTTGCTTCAACAAGCTCTTTATCTCAAACCATCTACGAGAGATATGAGAATAAAAGATTAACTTCACAGTAGCCGCCCAAGGAGATAACGAATAAAAATCGATTCCTGCATCTAAGGTTACCCCCAAGTATCATATTTACCTACATGCGTAGAGGCGGTGAGAGATGGTAAGAGAAGATAGAGAAGAGGCAAGAGAGTTTGAATGAAATATGAAAGTTTAATAGCATTGGGTATCTGAATGGTGAGTATTTAACAAAACCGGTTGGACCGGTTGCTGAAAAACCGACCGGTTCTCTCATAAATTGGTCATTTTTTATACTCAGAGGTTATTATATAGAACCAAAGTGAACAACTGACCGGTTCAAATTTTTATGGTCAGACCGGCCGGTTCGGTCCGGTTTTTAAAAGTTATTTTTTATTTTAATGTTTCTAAATCCTGACCAAAATATTCTTCGAAAAGCATTCCACTTTCTCTCGCTAATTACACTAACGAAACGAGTGAAAGCAATCGGAGGCACAAAAGAGAGAATGAAGTTCTCAAAGAGCCTCAACGGATTGGTGGAGGCGACGTTGCCCGAGTGGAGAGACAAGTTCTTGTCCTACAAGGATTTGAAGAAACAACTGAAATTAATTTGCCATACGGAAGGTGCTAAACGTCCCAGATTGGACGGCCGTGATTATCCACAGGTGGTGATTGATTTTGTTAGGCTTTTGGAAAACGAATTGGACAAATTCAATTCTTTTATCATTGATAAAGAAGAAGACTCTGTTATTAAATGGAAGGTAATCTTCTTTCTCTTCTTCTTTCCTTTCTTGTCTATGATAGTTTGATGATATATTTAATTGATGAGAGGTTGATGGGTGGTGTCCAAAAGGAGAGAATTGCGTGTAATTGCTTGCTCTTTTTATTTACTGATAGGGGAATTGTATATGTTGAATTTGGAGGAGGAACGGTAATTGTAGTTTTCACATGTTAATTAGTGTCACCTTAGTTCTAGTATGTCGTTGTTTGCGGTGAACAAATAAGGGATCCTTTTCGTATGTCTTCGCTAGTGTATTTTGTATTCCATGATGTATGTTTGGTAGCAATTTTTTTCCCCAGAAGTGCTGTAAATTTGTTTTTGTTGTTTGTACCACTAATTACAACAGGGGCTTGTGTCACGCCTGCACGTTGTTTCACTTGTATTTGACTGCAGGAATTGCAAGATAGGGTAGCAAATGCCAAGGATTCAGATGAACTGATGACAGTAGGTAGGGAGATTGTGGACTTCCATGGAGAGATGGTCTTGTTAGAAAATTATAGCGCCTTTAACTACACAGGTAGTTGTCTCTTCCTTGCAATTGGGGCAGATCCAATGTTATTTATGAATCAAACAAACATTAATGCAGGGTGGAATTGGTTAGATAGTTTATGTGTAACTAAATGTTTTCATTTTTCCCAGTCCTTTCAAAGTCACCTGGTTTCCATCATTATTTTAGAATAAGTGGCCTATACGCAACAAGATGGAAACTAAAATAAAAAAAGAAAGTCCAACTGGTGTTTGGGTTGTGTTGGAATTGTACGCTTTACTCCCATATGTGCTTTGTGAAAGCTTATAATAGTTGTGAGTTGTTATGGCATGTGGTTGGCTTGATATAATTAGAGGGTGCCCTGGAAGGTATTTCATCGCACAAGCTTGGACGTGACTCTCTGTCATGATGTTACTTATCTAAGATGATAATATCAAATAGGCAAATGATAAGAAGCTTGTCACTGGATGAATGCTTTGTCTTGAATGTATGGTTTTCACTTAATGAGATGTTCTTCAGAAAGTTCTGACAGATGTTCTTCAGAAAGTTCTGACAATTTCTCACGAACTTTTGTATTCCTTTACAGGGCTGGTGAAGATACTGAAGAAATATGACAAGCGAAGCGGCGATTTAGTTCGCTTGCCTTTCATCCAAAAGATTATGCAGCAGCCATTCTTCTCTACTCATGTGCTTAACAAGCTTGTAAAGGAGTGTGAATCCACACTTGAGAGACTTTTCTCAAGTAACGAACCATCAGCTTTGCCAGAAGGAACTGACGCTACAGCAGGCTGTGACCCTGAAGTTTCTATGGATGGTACAGGGAGCATTCTCAAAGTTCCTGAAGAACTCATAGAGATTGAGAATAGGGAGAGCGTTTACATGAAGCAAACTTTATCAGCATTACGTGTCCTAAAGGAGGTTCGAAGTGGAAGCTCAACTGTGAACATGTTTTCTTTGCCCCCTTTGCACACTAATGCCTTAGAGGAGAACTGGAAGAAAGCATCGGTGTAGAGCAAGTCGCGAAATAGTAATTTTTTTCTGGACTGCTGTTTTCTGATAGAATAAACTGATATAGTCCAACTTTCTTTTGTTAGTTTTTGTGGAGATACTTAGATATGTAATTGAAGTCCTTCTACTATGCTGTTGCTCAACATTTTCAATTTGGCAAGAAATTGAAGATGCTGAAATTATTGTAAGTATAAGTTAACTCAAAAATTTCATGACGTGATGTAGCTTTCGGTTTCAGTAGTACGCTAGGATTTTGTTTTGGATGTATGTCGGGTGACAAGTAATATGGAACATATATGTACATGGTTTTGCAGAATCCACGCCTCGATCGGATTTGCTAAACATGTGAAAAATGCTACTTAGTCCATCACCAGGTGTAATGATTGATCAGACAAACGGATAGGCATGTCGAATAGACAAATTCTATGAAGTTAATGTGACTTTCGTTTGAAGACTACCTTGAGAACCAGTTATCGGTAAGTTCTTGGAGCTCGGGTCAAGATCTCATGCTTTTATAGTGTTAGTAGGGGAAATAATCAGTTATACAATTTATATACTTCTTTGACTCCAAATGTGATAAAGGGGCAACTGTACGGTAGAGAACTGCTTTTTCTGATAATACAGAGCTCTAACAGCATTTACTACGCAGTGTTATACCCACATTCATCCCACAAGGCGGTACTACTCGTCAAATGTGCTCATAAAACCACCAATAAAGCCTGCTCCGTTGCAGTTCCCGCACAACATATCCTTTTTGCCTCTGCAAGATATTCCCTAGTTATTAATTTATATGATCTAAACTGAGGTAGGAGGAAAACAAAAAGTCAGTTTGGGAGTTTTGTGTAATAAATTAAGAAATTTAATTATGAGGCTATCATGTGGTTACCCGCAAAGCCAACAGGAATCACCAGCTTTGAATTGACCATTGAAGCGATCAACAGAATTCAGTCCACTACCTTTGCATTGTGAGCACAAAACTGCACCTGCAAAAACGAAGTTTAATAAACTTTATTCTCGCACATCAAAGTACGCGGAATAGCAAGGAAAAGAACCAAGTTATAGAGTTGCATAAATTTTTCCTTAAAGGCTGTGGATGACCCGAACCTTATCCTTTCACTAAAGCATCCAGAAAGGGGTAGTAATTTATCACAAGGTTTGCTTCGTTCCAGTCATTGCAGAAAAAGTTATTATATTATGCCATACTGCTAGTGGAAATTGATGATAAGAGGGAAATTTTGAGCACTTGAACTATATATGATTAGGATCCTAAATCTACAACGTAAGACGAAAATGGGAAAAGGGCTTTGGTTCACAGGCATGCAAAGTTAGTTGGCTTACCATTACCATCACAATCTGCACATATCACACTCTTCCGTTTCGGGTTAGAATCACTTGGTGCAGCTGCAGCCTATCATCAGAAACTCAAAACATTCAAGTAAACTAAGCAAGGATTCAGAAATGGTGCAGAGTCAAAATTTTCACCTTAGTTTTCACAAGATAACGTTGTGTAACTGTGACAGATGATTTGTGAAACCCAGGAATCTCCAACCGCTCTCCATTAGTCCCTGTACAGCAATTTCCACGACAAGTGAAACTTTGATTCGAGTTAGCTGTAGGTTGGCGCATGGCTTGCAGCGGAAGAACAAATGTGAAGGCGGTAGCAAAGGCCATTCGGGGAAGGTTTTGTTCTTCTGGGACAGAGACTATTATTGTTCACACCCTCAACCACAAACATCTAATAGAATAGTCTACGGCCGTGTGAACTTTTTCGTTTAATACAAATTTCTTCTTCCTTTTTATTTCTTTCAGTAATTCATTTGATTACAAAAAGATAATTGTAGTTGTAAGCTTATCAACAAACAAAGCGCATACTTATCACTTCCACCACGGGCCACTCTGACTCACCGGTCAGTAGTTCCAGAAAAACCAAATTATAACAGTAGAAATATTGACCAAAAAAGAAGGGCATTTAGGTCAAACGTCTCTCTTGTTATATATAAACCCTAGCACGCTCTCTTGCTGGATCTTTGTCTGTCGTTCTGTTCTGTGGTCTCGGGTGTCTCAGATCTTTTTCCTCAAATCTCTTTTTAAGGTATCTAACCCTTTCCCTTTGCAGCCTCTTTAAACCCAAACCCAACCCTAACACTCATTTCCATCTTCCCACTGTCTCAGGTATCTTCTTCTCTTCCAGTTTCGCTCTTTTTCGTCATTATTTTCTGCTTGATTGCTATTGGATATGTGTTTTAAACCCTAATCTTTAGTTTTTCTAAACTCTAATTCGGATCAAAATTTATGTAGAATTATTTACTGTTTCTGCCGATTATTGCCTTCTTTTATTTGGCAAAATCTAAAGTCAGATCTGTGGGATTAGGTAATACAACATGGGAGAGACAAGAGACAACGATGCGTACGAGGAGGAGCTTCTCGACTACGAGGAAGAAGAAGAAAAAGCCCCCGATTCTGTTGCTGCTAAAGTCAATGGCGAAGCCGCCAAGAAGTTAGTTGTCTACACCTATTTAATTTTTTTTTTGTATTTAACACTTTGCTTGATCTGGTAGGTGTATCTAACCAATGTATTGAACTTTGAAAATTTGCTTGTACACTTAAGCTAAATTGAGAACGTGAACTAGTTTAACTGTGTCCTTGTAGGTTTGTGCCTGCTACTGCAAAGGAGATCACTAAGATTTAGTCTTATTTTGTACCTGAATTATGTGGACTCTGATAAAGCTGGAAATTTTCTGTTGTGGTGCTAGTTGATTGATATTTTGGGTTTTGGTTTGGCTTGCCTACATTGTTTGCTTTTGCATGTTACTTTACTACTACTTTAAGGAACATGTTTTACTTAACTTCAGCTTTAACTCAATGTTATTCATGTGAAAGTCTGTACTTTGGTATGCAGGGGCTATGTTGGTATTCACAGTTCCGGATTCAGAGACTTCTTGCTGAAGCCAGAGCTTCTTCGTGCTATCGTGGACTCTGGGTTTGAGCATCCTTCCGAAGGCAAGCACCTGGTCTTGTCTTTTGATAATATGTGTTTCTTAGTTTGTTGATTAATATATGTGTTTCTGTTTTGAGAAAACTTTGGAATTAGCTTGGGCACTGTGTTTTAAGTGTGTTTTGTTGTCTTGTCATTTGATAGCACGTATTTCGTAGTTTGTTGATTAACATATGTGTTTCCGTTTTGAGGAACTTTGGGATTAGCTTGGGCACTGTTTTAAGTGTGTTTTTCTGGACCTCCATCTTGAGATTGGATGTTTGTGTATGTTTTATTGATGAACTTTGTTTCACACTTCTGCAAAACTGGGTTGAGAAGAACATGTTTATTGGCTATACTATATTGGTGTCATGTTCTATTTTTTCATGCATGACAACAAATTTGATTGATTCAGACTCTTCATGTTTAATGAGTTGAACCAAAAGATAGAATTTCAGTTATGTCTCCAGCATGTATTTCTATAGTGTTTTGCCATTTTGCGTTGTTAGTAATTTTTGCATGGTTTTATTTCCTGGATACTTGAAAATCTCCTTCTTTTCTCTTCTAGGTAACATATTCAACTCTTCATTTTGGAGCAGTATTATCGTTTGGTAAACATTTCCATTAAAGGATCAGGGGGTTATGTTTTACTTACCAAGGGTTCCTTCGGTACAATTTTGTTTGGTTCTTCGTCAGTTCAACATGAATGCATCCCTCAAGCTATCTTGGGCATGGATGTGATCTGCCAAGCTAAATCTGGTATGGGGAAGACTGCAGTTTTTGTTCTATCAAGTCTTCAACAAATTGAGCCGACTTCTGGCCAAGTTATTGCCCTTGTCCTATGCCATACAAGGGAGTTGGCATACCAGGTAGCTGCAACTTCTACTAATATTTGCATTTTCTATGGAGATTGGTGGAAATAGTTTATACATCTTTCCTTATTTATTATTATTTTGTGTTGTAGATATGTCATGAGTTCGAGAGGTTTAGTACTTATTTGCCAGATATCAAGGTTGCTGTCTTCTATGGTGGTGTCAACATCAAAATTCACAAGGATTTACTAAAAAATGAATGCCCACATATTGTTGTTGGGACACCTGGAAGAATACTTGCATTGGCAAGAGATAAGGACCTGTCTTTGAAAAATGTGAGACATTTTATCCTTGATGAATGTGATAAGATGCTTGAATCACTTGGTAAGTGGTGAAATACGTTATGTTCTGAATGGATAATTGTGCTTCCCAATGTCTTAGGTCATTTGGTTCTTAAAACAATTCCTATCTGTTTTGCAGATATGAGGAGAGATGTGCAGGAGATTTTCAAAATGACTCCTCATGATAAGCAAGTCATGATGTTTTCTGCTACCCTCAGCAAAGAAATTCGCCCAGTTTGCAAGAAATTTATGCAAGATGTAATGTCCCATGGCCAGATCTACTTGAATTTAGAAGTCTATCTTTTTATTAATGCCAGTTTCTGAGAGTCCCGTAGATAGTTATAATCAAATTTCCGTCAGAAGTGGCTTTATCCAGTCAATTAAGGGAAGGATTGCTTGATCGGGGAGGGCGAAGGAAGCTGAGTACATAATATATGGAGGGCTTCAGGGTGAAGTTTATTTTTTATTTTGTTGTCTTACTTTTACTTTTACTTTTACCTCTGGGGTCTTTCCTTTTATGTACTTTGTAGACCTGTAGTTGGCTATTTAGATGATTGAAAGGTGTAGATGGGGAGAAACTGTGGGATAAAAGAGGAGGGAAGGGAGGGCTCCATTCCATTTAATGCAATCTCAGTTGCAGTGATAAACCTGTTGAGCAATAGCAGCAATTGCATGCTGTGACTAAAATTTGCATCTGCAAGGAGACACTTCAGATGGACCAGAATCTGATCCAAGAGATGTGAATCAATCATTGATTTCCTTGTGGATTGCATTAGCTTGAGGAAGGCTCCTAATATGATTTACTATGACATTTGTTCATTTCAGCCTATGGAAATTTATGTCGACGATGAGGCAAAGTTGACTCTTCATGGCCTCGTGCAGGTATATTTCTCATTGTTGAATGCCAGTTTACCATATATCATTAGTGTTTCCTATCTCAGCTTAAGCATTGAAAATTGCAGCACTACATCAAATTGACTGAGCTGGAGAAAAACCGGAAGTTGAATGATCTTCTTGATGCGCTGGACTTCAATCAAGTTGTTATATTTGTCAAAAGTGTGAGCAGGGCAGCGGAGCTGAACAAGTTGCTTGTGGAGTGCAATTTCCCCTCAATTTGCATTCATTCTGGCATGTCCCAGGAAGAAAGGTTTGTATATCATTTCTGTTGGTCTAGTTCATATTTCATGTTTTAAATTAATTGCTTCTTTTTCTTCATTATTTTATTATTTGTTCCTTGTTTTGTTAATACGTCTGAGGGTGAAACTGTCTGCCGAAATAATTGTTTTCATGTTGATTATACTTGGATTTTTAAATAATGAAGTAAAGATCAGTTGTTTGCTTGTTTGCAATTTTGGGGGGTTTGAACTCATTATGTGGTGAATGGGATATTGTTCCACTTAAAGTTATACGGAGTTGTTAGTGATATTAGTTTTAGTAGTTGCAAAGATCCACTTAAAATTGCTGGTGTAGTTGCTTATTTGCACACTAATAGAAAGAGCTTTGGCAGTGCTTATTTCCAACTGCTAGTCAATGATATGTTCCTGACCATAAACATGTAGCCATTTCTTCCTGGGCCTGGAAAATAGTCATTTGTAATGATCAACTTATTTTTCATTTATCTTGTCCATTTCCCTACGTTTTTTTTCCCCCTGTAATCCTGTATGGTAGCTTTATGTGGATATGATTGGCCCCACTGTATGCAATTTCTATATAAGGAATTGGTACTTCATCAGGAAGGCGATTGCTTGTTAACTAGTTTGTCTAGATGTTGTAAGCATGTATTTGGACTGGGGACTGAGGGGTCTTTGTATGTTTTTTGGTATTTGGGATCTTTTTTGAGCTCTAATGATATCTGGTGTACTGTATCAAATCGTTTCATATGTAGTTTACGATTCACTCTCCTTTTCAACCCATCAAGTGAAATTGTTGTGAAATAAATTTATCTTGTGTGCAGGTTGATGCGCTACAAGGGTTTCAAGGAGGGGCACAAAAGGATTCTTGTGGCAACAGACTTGGTTGGCAGGGGAATTGATATTGAACGGGTCAACATTGTTATCAACTATGATATGCCAGACTCTGCTGACACTTATCTTCACAGGGTGGGTTGTATGTACATTGTTTAGTCTTATTAATTCCTGTCATGGTAATTTCGTTTGACTGGAGTTACTTCTTGTGTCATGGACAGGTTGGCAGAGCTGGTAGGTTTGGCACAAAAGGACTTGCAATCACATTTGTTTCATCTGCTTCCGATTCTGATGTTCTTAATCAGGTAAGGCTTTTTTTTTTTTCTTTAGTGGTGGACTACCTCGTCCCTTATATATTGGGAGTTTTAAGAAAAGGTTGATGGTCTGCAGGTTCAGGAGAGGTTCGAGGTGGATATTAAAGAACTACCGGAGCAGATTGACACATCTACATACAGTAAGTCCAGTGCACATGTTTGTCTTTTGAAGTGTTTAGTGTTATGTGTCTACATTAGCACCCGCTCACTTTCTTCACAGCCACGTGTCTTTCATCCTTTTTCGTTTCCTTGTTCCACTGGGTCGGAATAGGATCTCTTGTACTGATTTTTTCCTAATGTTTGGATGTAGTGCCAGCATAAAAGGAAGCTGTTTGGCAGCTCTTTGGGGGCGAAAGAGTACTCATTGAAGCCGGTCGCCCTGTTTATGTATTTCTTTAAGACTCTTATGTAATGGATATTGGTGGCTTTGACCTTTGAGAGGCAAATGCCCTACCCTGTGGGTACACACAACTTCATGGGTATGTTGTAGGCTTGTAGCCTATGAGATTTTAGGGGGGCCTGTGCATGTGGACTTGGGTTGGGTTGCCTTTTAGAGAGGTCCCTGTGATAATTATCAATTTTCGAGATTAACGTATTTAGTTCTGCAGAGATGGCCGTAGCATCTTATATCTTAGGTTGTATCTCAATTGTCTGAGATTTTAAAATTTCGGGGCACTAAGTCTAGTTTTATTTAATTGCTGTTAAGGCCAGGTTACCTGTGCATGGTTGCTTAGTAACTGGGTATTCCTGCCTTTGGGTGTTTTATTTGGTTGTGAGTTGTGACGGGTATAGCCTTTGACATGCCAATTTTAGGTTTTGACGATTAGAAAGTACTAATGAAAAAAGGAAGAGAGGGGGAGAGAAAATGAAAGAAAGAAATATTAGTTAAATGTAAGATTCTAAAATTGACTCAAAAGTCTAGCAAGATTGGATTAGCGATTCGAGTCAATGGCTTGGCAATCAACCTCAAAACGTGGATGCTTGGCAATCTTTGAAATAATTTGGACGTGAGGCGGTAAGTAGCCCTTGCCCAATCGTGGTGCAATTGTGCATTATTGTTTTCCTACAATTATTTATAGGAACAGCATCTTCCATTTTGTCTACCATTAGAAAACTAGAAGACAAGCGGGAGGATATGGACCACAGTATCGTGTCCCTTTTTGTCTCATTTTTAAGCAGATAAAGTATGGTAAGATGAACGTGATCTCAAAATCGTGTTCCCAATCTTCACCATCGTTAGACTCGATAAATCACCATTGGCTTCTTGAATCTTCATAGGACTCGCTTTTCGGGATTTTGGTAGTTTTGATGCCTAGAATCTTGGAAGCATAGCAGATGGCAGACAAACCCAGTTGCTTTTGACGGGACGGATTTCGGTGCAGTTGGTGATGCTTTTACTGATGATACGTTTTAAATTTTTTTTTTTAATATAGACATCTCCTCTAATCTTTAGCTTCTACACATTCTTTGTTCATGTACACGCAGAGGAGGTAATAGGTATTTTATAAATGCGTATAAGGCTTTTCAAATAGGTTGGGAAGCTGTTCGTAGAGCATGCGGGGCAGCAGTGCCGGCCCGTGCCGAGGGCTATTCCATTTATTAAAAGGATTAAAATTAAAAATTAAGAAATGTATTTATTAAAAGGGTTAAAATTTAAAAAATTAATAAATTCATTCATTAAAGGAGGTAGAAATTGAAATTCTAATAAATTTGCTTCAAGATATTTATATATACTAAAAGGTTTTTACGGACTTTATCTTTTAGAAATTAAAAAGAAAAATTTGAGGTTAAATTTTTTATTTAAATTTCAAGTTTTATTAAATAGAGTTAAAGAGAAGTTTAGTTTCAACCAATGTAAGCTTACATCTTTATTAACAATAATATATTTTATTAATATAATAATATTTGATCTTAATATTTTCGTTTAAACTCCAGTTTTCAATAAAAAAATTTCTATGGCCCGTCTTGTGAGATTGATAATTTTTGGAGAGTAAATGAATAAGATAAGATATCATATAGGATGAACTAAGTTATAATGGGCCCTACAAGTAATTAGATTATAATGGATAGTCATTTATCTAAGAGTATATACTAAAAATTGAAAAAAAAATTTGTGGTAAATTTGTAATATTGGCTATTTTCTTAAAAGAAAGTGTACATTTATTGGTATATCATATCTTTGTGTGCCATATATAATGACCCACCTCTCTTTTAACACTTTTAGTTATTGTGAATGTGACAATTGTTTTGTTGAAGAATAAATTTGAACAATTAACGATATTTGAAATTATTTTTGGATTTTTTATTTGATTCAAATAAGTTGAAGTCATTTGATGATAATGAATTAAGAAAATTTTGCACTAATTTTACAACTACCTTTTTCTTATAATAATGTGCTAAATGTGGATTTAAAAGATTTTTTTTGAATTAAAAGTGTTACAAATGAAATTGTTAAATAAGTTAAGTCATTTATTGAAATTCTTGAATTTATTAACGTTGTAGATTGTTATTTAAATGTTTCAATTACTTATCAAATTCTATTTATTGTACCTGTGACTATAACATCAATTGAGAGAAGTTTTCCGAAATTAAAATTATTGAAAACTTAATTGAGGTCATCAATGTCACAAGAAATATTGAATGGTTTAGCTATTTTATGTATCGAGAAGGATATGTTAGATAATATTGATCTTGATATTATTATTAATGATTTTATATTTAGAAATATGCAGAGAAATTATTTTTCATGATCATTTGTGTACTTATTAGTACAATTCTCTTGATATTTTACAATATGATATTACTGTTAGATTGCTGGTACTACTATTTTATTGCTGCTGCTAATATTTTTAATGATTATATTTCTGCTGACATTTGTGAAATATCAGCTGAGGTTATGATTATTTCGTATTTTATTAAGTATGTAGATTTATGACTTGAATCACTTACTTATAAATATTACATATTTGTATATTATTGATTCATTAGGGCCTTTTTTACTTTATTTTGAGCTTATAAAATGTTAGGAACAGTCATGCGGAGCTGATACACCTACACTTACAGTCTGTTTGGTTACTGTCTCTAATATGCAGAGACGGAACGAGACGGAAATTTACAGTCTGTTTGGTTACTGTCCCCATGGTGCTGGGACGGAACGAGACGGAAATGTGGAGACGGAACGGAACAGA
>JANIIA010000009.1:25636993-25654252 GCA_027478495.1 Erythroxylum alaternifolium
GGGAGTTTAATGCACCCAAGTTGGTAATTGAATGTTTAAGGAGTGTTATTGCTTTAGAAGAAATGAAAATGGGAAGGCTATGAGTGAATGTGATGTTAGAATGGATTTAGGAAGCTTTGGAGGGGTTTGGGTAACCCCTATGTCCGTTAGAAGGACTTTAGGTCCATTAAACAGACCTTCTCGGGTTTGTGAGGACCCCCAGTATCGCCAATGTCTGCTTAACAGACATTATGTCCATTAAATGGACCTTCTCGGGTTTGTTTATGTCCCAGCTTAGTTCATGTCCCTTTGAAGGGACATTAAACGGACCTTCTCAGGATAGTTTTATAAATGTGGAAAATTTGACCCTCTAAATGGCAAAATCTCTCTTCGGGGTTTTCACAGAAGTTGTAGAAATCAAAGTTCTCTTCGAAACTGTACCTAAATGGTCTCAATCCGACGTCTCTATCAAAAGTTATGCTAATCGTTTCATAATGAACTAGAGACATAGAGCTACAATTGTTCTAAATAAGTCAATTTGTGATTCTGCTGTCGAAAATGGTTTTGGCTAGAGAGATCTCATAGAAACAACCTTATAGGATAATACGTTTACGTTTTTGATATTTTGGATAGTTGGGCTTCGGAAACAGGCTCTCATTGTGACTCCTAGGCTCGTGGAATTTTTCACCGATAAGCTTCACAGGAGCTGCGTCATAGGTTTTCAACCTATCTACCGTCCTCGGGATTTATTAGGGAAAGAATTGTCTTGTCTATAAAACGTATTAATTTCTTGTATTAATACTAAGTTTGCATTAATCACATCAAAGTTGAAGTATTAATCGAACGAATTAATCACCTACAATTGATTTCAAAACTATGATACGTTACATTGTTTTATTGATAAGTCTCACGGGTGCTATATCACGGGTTTCTAATCTATATACCATCCTAGGGGTTTACTATGCCTCCAATCATTTATAAAATCTCAAACTCATTCTACATATAATAAATGCTTTTGTAATCAGACATCTACTAATCAATGATTCAAACATAACTCAAACATAAATAGTTAGACTATTAAAGAAGAAATAAAAACTCATCAATGACTATGCCATTAGACCTAGCACACAAAAAGGCATTTTATGTTTAACTATACATGAAAACAAAAGATCATCCTTAAATGATATGTTGTACATCTTCAATTTCTCACATTTTATAAAAAAAATTAAATAGGAAATCCTGAAGTAAGCTAGATAGGAAATCCTAAAAGTTAGAATGAAGTCCTAATTGATATAATCAAAAGCTTTGAAATAAATAATCTTCATACTGTAACTTTAGTTAAGTGTTTTCTTATAGTAGTTTATGGACTTAGATCATCTCATCATGATTTAAAAACCTAAAAATTTAACAAATTAGCTCATATTCATGCTATATATTCTCATATTAGCATAAAGGAGTTATGCAACACCTAATATTAAGTATATGTAAAATGCCAATTTAGCAACTATAAAAATTTTAAAATGCTTCGTATATGAAATTACTAATTGACCATATGAACCTCTAAAAGTGCAGTAATATCGTAGTATATAAGCAAAACCATAGTCCTCAATCCATAATGCCATTTGCAAGACAATTCAACCAATATCCTATATTAAAGTTCCCTAAAACCCCTAAAAAAGCTTACAAGATTTATGATATTGCATCTAAATCCATTACTATATCTAGAAATCTAGTTTTTTATAAAGAGCATTTTCCTTAAAAGGAATGCATTTATAAAACTTATGAAGTCCCTCTACCTGTTGACACTTTCTTAGTCCTTCACTCATTTTATAAAAGAGCAAAAAACAAAAAGAAAACTATCTCAAAGCATTCAGCATAAGCTAAAAATAATTCAAACCCATCCTATATTAATTCATTGATAAACCTAACTTTAAGATTGTGACAATCAATCACAACTAATAAGAAAATGTATTAATGATAGAGATTAACAATACTTAAAATTTAAAGCTAATAGTTTTGGATTAATAATACATAAATTTTAGATTAACAATACTTAAATTTAGATTGACAATACATAAAATTTAAAGCCAAAAACTGAAGTTCATACCATAAACAAGTTTTGGTTAGTGCAGGCTATTTACATTAAAAATACAGCAAGTTCAAATTGGAGGTTCAAACCACAAACAAATACCCAAATTAAATCAAGTACACAAAAACTCAGTAAATAACAAAACCCACTTACCTCAATTGACACGCAGAAGAAGTCACTAAAGCATATGAAGGAAGAAGATGACAGAGCTAAAGTGTCCAACGGCCAAAGAAGATAACCAAAACAAAGAAAAGAAGATAATGACAATTAAAGCAGTACACAAAACACAGTAACAAACAAAACTCATCAACGTTGTGAAAAACAATCAAAGAAAAAATGTTACCTCAACCGATAATTAAAGGAAGACAATGACGATGACACATGATGGGAGAGTGATAGTGATGACCCACAACGATAAGCAATGACGAGGAGAAAAGATGGAGAAAACATAGAAGAGAAAATAAGGGGGAAGGTTCGAGATGGGTTTAACGCCGAACTACCAAATGACGTCATTTTCGATTTATTTAAAATGATTACGCTAGAGCCAATGATGGAGTGGCCAGATTGTCGGAATTTTACCAATGGAATACATTATTGTCAGTAAACCCCGATGCTTGATTATTGAAAAAAGCATTTCAACGTAAATTTATTGACGAAGCAGTTATACTGTTGGAAATTCACTGACGAAACATCGATCCGTCGGTAAATCCTTGACGTTAATTTATTGTGACAAGCATTCCCGTCTAATTTATTAATGGTTATGAATTTTTTGTCGCTATATTCTATCAGAAATTTTCCAGGATATTTTCCTTTCACCTTTACTGACAAAAATTTTGTCCATCGTAAAATGGAATTTTTTCACGACAGTGTTACTAATGGATATTGATTTTTTGTCTGTAATTAGCTACTGTATTTTTTCTATCGATAATTTTTCGTTGAAAATTTATGATTTTCTTGTAGTGTTGCATTGCTATTGCATGATATAGAATTGGTTGAATATGGAAAGAGAGTATTGTGCAGTGCGATTGAACCAGTAACATTGTTTGGGTTATAACTCAGCCTAAAGACCTCTAAATTGAGCGATTTAAGTTGCATATGAATCCTAAGACATAGAACTAAAAGAATCTAGAAGAGACTCATGATACTACCCTTATTTTGGAGTAGTGTGTGATATTTGGTCTATAGCTCTTGTGTTAGAGGTCCAAATGGCCTAATCTTTAGTGTTTTGGATAGAGACACAAATGGACAAATTTCTAGAAGACCATAAAACTCAGTTCTAAATTTTTCTATAAAAATATTAAAGAATAACTAGACTCCATCATGTGATTTGTTTCTAGACTTATAGTTTGCCTATTTTTATACCACTCTGGGGTTTAGCTCAAACTGCCCTATTTTGAGTTTGTTTTCATTTCTAATTTTTACCGAATCTTATCTAAACCTTTTTTAATATGTATAACTTTTCAAACACCTAGAAATAAATGAAATAGGAATTATCACATGTGAAATGGGAGACTGAACATTGGAATATAGGATTGAGCATAATGCATTCCAAAGAAAATTTACATGTACATAAATGATTTGTATGCATATTCATTGCTCGTGTATTTATAGTATAATTATACAAGTGTTATTTTGATACCCTTCTAATGGTGGTAAGCCATTAATTGCATGTATGAACGTAGATATACATTTTATGACTTGAAATGAATATCATATGACTTGTCAATATATGAATTGTGAAATTGTCAAATGGTTAAAGGAAATGTTATATTGCCTACTCTATTGTCTTGGTATCGATGTTGGGTTTCGATTATGCATCACATTCATCACATATTAGAAAATACGCAACAGAAAATAAAGTGAAACCCATTAAATACAGAATCAAGCATGTGTCATTAAATGTAGTAAAATAAAAACATGAACTTAGATGGGTATGATAGTTGTGCATTAGTCTAAGTAATTGGCATGTATTCTCTTATATAATTGTTGATTATTGTTGTAGTTTAGGATTCATTTTGTATGTTTTCATTTAATTTGATTTCCATTGTTGTTCTTTTATGTTTGATATTAATTTAGGGTAAGACTTGATTATTTTTATGTAGGAATGAAAATGGAGCAACTTGGAGATTGAGCTAGAGATCAAAGAGCAGAAGAAAAAAGGAGACTCTCTACTGTAATTTCCCATGATTGTGGGAATCATGCCAATTTCCACGATCTTGGGAATTATAATCTGAGTCATTATGCGGGGCTTCATTAAACTTAGGATTTTTGGACTATTAAAAGATGATTAAGCATCCATAATAAAGGGAGACGAAAACCCTTTTGTAGAAAGAGCCTCCTTGAGTGAAGTACATAAGTTTTGAACCTTGAGGAAGGATTGAAGCCAAGGATTAACATCAAGATTAGGGAAAATAGCAAATCAACATCCAAAATTCTAGATTTTGGCAAAGAAGCGAAGAAGTTTCTTTTATTTAATTTTTTGTGTTTTTCCTTCTTCTAATCTTTGTAAGATAGATTATTTGTGTTGATGATGTTATGGCGACCATGATTGGCTAATTTAGTTTTAGGAATTTCTTTTGAACTATTTTGTTAAAACTCTTATCTTGTTGAACTGAATGAAAGTGTCTTTGATGTTTGTTGATTTTATTTGTTATCTTAATCGAGAGAGTGAGTAAGATTATTTGAGTAGGATTGTATAACGAGAGTTAGCAACCTATAGATGTACAATCACCACATCAATTGATTAGTTAGAAGAGAGATCTCGGAGAATTCAATTTATTACCTATAGGATAGTTTAATAACTAGTTGAACCGGTAGAGTCATTGGATAGGTTAAGAGATCGTTCAATTGATTAGGAAAATTAATTACACATTGAGAGAGGGTAGTTAGTACATTCGAAAATCTTAGGTGAGTCACAATTCGATTAATAAAACAGAAAAGAGATAAAATAGGGAAAAAAAGTAATCTCTAGTCTTTAGATTCTTGAGTTCCAATTTTTCTGCATTTTGGTATTGTTCAGTGCTCATTATTAGTATTTTAATTTTAATTTAATTTTCCAAATTATTTTTATTAAACAATTTCGTTTCATAAACAAAATTTTTTTTGAATTAAGTGGTGTCTGGGCATCAATCCCTGTGGGATCAATATCTACTTTTTAACTATAAGTCACGACCTGTACACTTGCAGTTTTTGAGTGTAAAACAAGTAGATTGTATTGCATAATTACACTCAATAGTTTATCTTACAAACTCCTTCATTCTTCGTTTTCTTCACCCCTTCGGGTTATCGTAAACCACAATGACTAGAGGAGGACATCTCTAATGATATCAACATAAAAAGAAAAGCCTGAAACATCTTAGAAAGAATGGTTAAAACACACACAAAGTGCTAGCTTTGATTTATGCTCTTGAGAGAATAGTTCAGAGAATAACTGTGTATAAGATAAAGTCTTCACATTTCTTACTAGTTTGCTTACAATACTATGCATGAAAATGAGTGAGTTTCTGCCAACTTTTGGCCTCCTCTAACCTTTATCATAAATGGAAGAGTAATGGGAATTAAGTGGCTATGAATGCCGCTTAATTTGGCTTGAAACGTTTATGGGAGATCTGGAAATTTTCTAGGATGGCGACTGTGCAACATTTGCTTTCTTTCAATTCTATGCAACATTTCTTATATCATATTGCGATATAATCCTGAAACATTATCTTATATCTTGGATCATTATCTAAACCCATTTTACTCATTCTTCGCATCTCCATTGCGTGTGACCTATTAGGTTCCCGGTTATGTTGATCACTTGAATTAAAACTTAGTTTAAGCAAGTTATGAGCACAATATGACTCCTAATTTACTAGAAAGTTAGTGGTTTAACTACGAATCTTCAATAGACAATGTTCCCATGTAATTCATCCTTTCACCATCTACACCCACTTGGTTTAGAGCATATTTAAAATGTCAACTCCTACTAGATTGACTACCTGACATCTAGCCTAAGTGATGTTAGTTCTTGTCCTTTAGGCTCATTAATCAATTGGATATGTCACTGAAAACTATCTTCATGACATTTCCACTTTGGCTAGAGATTCCTGAATAATGACCTCGATAAAAGTCTGTAGGTATCATCTCTTTCTATCAGGAGTGGTGAATGCTTTACTGACTACTCAATTACCTTCGAATACCTCAAGTTATACCCAATCACCACCCTATGAACAACCTCTGAGCGATAACGAGGAATAGAGTCAAAGTACAATATTAGTATCCAAGATATCCTTGAGCACCTCAAGTCTAAAGATATCTGCACCATTGCTATGATGAGACTATCATTAACACTAGAATAGATTATCTATATGATTGTCTCATGGTAAGTCATCTAATGTACTTACTATTGTCTCATGGTAGGTCATCTATTGTACTTACTATTCTTGGTAGGCATCCACATGTTAACTCTAAACAACTCATGCTTATAGCTTATGAGATCCACTACTTGATCAAATCAAGGAGTATAACATGTACTAGTCTATCCAAATTAATAATGTCCTATCTCATTAATCCCATAACTATGGATAATTTAGACACTAACATAATTACACTTAATAGGAACCGTGTTATCATAATCTAATTATGATTTCCTTTATACTATATAATGTATCAGGGACTTCATTAATTCGATTTAAGATCATTATCAATTTATGAAGAACATAAACATCAAATTAAAGAAAATGCCTTTTATTGATCATAATGATTTGTACAATAAGTGCTAAAGAGGATTGTCTTTAGAGAACTTCTCGAACAATCTACCATTTGCACTAAAGCCAATCACCTTTATATCTAATACCATAGGCAAGTACATGAGAATCATATCTCTTTTGGGGAATTGGCTTAGTCAAATGATCAATAATATATCTAATACCATAGGTAAGTACATGAGAATCACATCTCTATCTTGACATCTTTTCTACTAATGATTTCTCAAATCAAATGGTATCGCCTAAGTACATTCTTGGATTTTCGATGAGACCTTGGTTCCTTTTCTTATACTATGGCACCATTGATGTCACAATACAACTGTACTAGGTCAACAATGCTAGGAACTACTCTAAGTTCCATAATGAACTTCTTGATTCAAGCTGCTTCTGAAGCAGCAATGTACTTTACTTCGGTTGTTAAAGTTGCATTTGTCTCTTGTGTAGAATTCTTCTAACTGATTGCTCCACCATTCAGTTTGAAAATATATCCTGAATGGGATATTGGAAACGGGCATCTGTATATATGCTAACAACAAGATCTCCTTCTCTATATACCAAGAATACATCCCTAGTTCCTCTTAAGTACTTAAGGATATTATTGACAACCACCTAATGACCCTCACTAGGATACGACTAGTATCTACTCATAACACTTAGAGTATATGACACATTGGGTCTTATACATAACATAGAATACATGATTGATCCTATAGCCAAAGCATAAGGGATCAAATTCATACGAGTCCTCTCATCTTGTGTCTTTGGGTCTCATACATAACATAGCATACATGATTGATCATATAGCCAAAGCATATGGGATCAAATTCATATGAGTCCTCTCATCTTATGTCTTTAGACTCATAGATTTCAAGAGTGTAATTCCGTACATCATAGGAAGATAACCTCTCTTGGACTACTCTATGCTAAACCTCTTTAGCATCTTATCTATATATGCAAACTGAGAAAGTCCAAGCAACTTCTTAGATCTATCTTTATAGATTCTTATCCCAAAAATATAAGTTGTTTCTCTAAGGTCCTTCATGAAGACATTCTTAGATAACCAAATCTTGACTGATTGTAAAGTTGAGACATCCTGTTAGTAGTATGTCATCTACATATAACACAAGGAATACAATTGCACTCCCATTAACCTATTTATACACACAAGGTTCATTTGGATTCTGTGAGAAATCAAACTCTTTGATTATCTCATCAAAATGGATATTCCAACTCCTGGATGTTTGCTTCAATCGATAAATGGCTTTTTAAAACTTGCATACCTTTTCGCCATCTTTAGATATGAAACCATTAGTTTGTGTCATGTATACATCCTTGGTTAGGTTTCCATTAAGGAAAGTTGTTTTCACATCCATTTTTCATATCTCACAATCATAATGAGTAGCAATGGTCAGGAGTATCCTAATGGACTTAGGCATGTCTACCAGACTAAATGTTTTATGATAGTCAACTCCTTATTTTTGATGATAACCTTTAGCTATAAGCGTAACTTTATAGGTAACTACATTACCCTCTATTTTGGTTTTCTTCTTGAAAACCCATTTGCACCATATAGGTTTTATCCCTTTGGGTGGGTCAACCAAAGTCCATACTTAGTTTTCATACATGGAATCTATTTTGGATTTCATGGCTTGAAACCATTAGTCAAATTCTGATCTATTCGCAACATCCCAATAGGTAGTAGGCGCATCGTCTTCTATGAGCAATATGTCATTATGTTCACTTACGAGAAATCTATATCTCTCTTGAACATGATGTATACTACTGGACCTATAAACTTCTTGTGTGTGAAAAGGTTGGATTATTGTTTCATCATTATAAGCAACAATCTCGGGTTCAGGTAATTGATCTGCGTCTATTTGAGCATCTTAAACTTCCGCAAGTTTAATTTTGCTCCCAATGTCTTTTTTCAGAAGAAACTCTTTCTCTAAAAAGATATCATATCTTTGAAACAAACACCTTTTGTTCCAAAATATTTTATAACTGAAGTCCTATCATTTCTTTAGGATGTCTTACAAAAAGACACTTGTCAAATTTAGCTTCTAGCTTATCTGATTGAATTCGCTTCACATAAATCGGACAACCCCAAACTTTCATATTAGAAAGATAGGGTTTCTTGTTAGTCCTCATCTTATGTGGAGTAACATCAACTGACTTTGGAGGAACTTTGTTTAACACATAAACAACAGTCTTGTGTGCATATCCCCAAAAATATTTTGACAGATCTGATAAACCCATCATTGACCTCACCATTTCCAACAAGGTTCGGTTTCTCCTTTTCTGCCACATCATTGTGTTGTGACGTGTAAGATAGAGTCTACTAGGATACTATCCTATTATCTTTGAGATAATTTAGAAACTCTTGGCTAAAGTACTCACCACATCAATTTGATCGAAGTGTTTTAATACTTCTGCCTAACTGTTTCTCTACATCATTTATGAATTCTTTGAACTTTTCAAAAACCTCATATTTATATTTCATAAGATACACATACCTATATTGTGAATAATCATTGATAAAAGTAATGAAGTATATGAAACCACCTTTAGCATGTATGGACATCGACCACATACATCTGAATATATTAAGTTCGATAGCTCAGTAGTACGTTCACTGCTAGTTGTGCATTAGTGTGTGTTTTTCTAAGTATTTGACATGTGTTTCTTGCATAATAGGTTATTATTGTTATGTGTTAGGGTTTATTTTGTATGTTTTTGTTTAGTTTGATCTTCATTGTATTCTTTGATGTTTGATATTGATTTAGGGTAAGAATTGATTATTTTGATGAAAGAATGGAGGTGGCAACCTTTTTCATTAAGCTAGAGACCAAGAGAGGAGAAGAGAAGAGGACAATTATAATACAAGAACCTACAATCCTGGGCTTTATGCCAATTCCTACAATCTGGGATGTCTAAACTGAAGATACACGCAGGGTTTACCCATTTTTTTAGGTTTTTTGAACTATATAAGGTTATAAACCCCTATAGAAGAGAGAGCTTCAGTTGAGACTTGCCCCCGTGAGTGAAAACACAGGTTTAGAGTCTTAAAAGAGGTAGAGATTCCATGTTCTTCATTCACAATTGAGAAAAGAGCATACCAATACTTGATTTTTCAGATTCGAGCAAAAAAGAGGAGGAGTTTGATTCATTTAGATTTCTTTCCTTTTTCCTCTCTAGTATTTGTATGATGGAATATTTGATTGATGAGGATGTTAATGCCATCATAAGTGGCTAATCTATTTGTTGAGATTACTTCTAAACTTCTTATTGAACTCCTATTTTGTCGATTCGAATAAATTAAGCTTTTGATTAATGATGAATTTATACCTTGCAATATATTGAGAGATTGAGTTGGGTTAATTATATATGGTTGTACGATGAGAATTGGCACTCTATAGACCTACTTTCATCAAGTTAATCGATTAGTTAGAAGAGAGATTTTGGCTAATTAAATTGATCGCCCATAGGATAACTTAACAATTAGTTGAATTGGTGGATTGATTTTATAGATTGAGAGATTGCTTAATCGTCTCAATTTAATTTAACTAGGGACAATTAATTACACCTTGAGAGGGGGTAGTTAAAACAATCGGACATTTTAGGTGAGGCACAATACAATTAACAAAATAGGAAGGAGACAAGATAGGGAGAAAAGTGATCTCTAGTTGTTAAAATCTTAAATTCCAATTTTATACATTTTTAAGTTATCATTTGTGCTTTGTTAGTTGTTTAATTCAATTTAATTTTCCAGTTTATTTCCATAAAAAATTTGGATTCTTAAACAAAGATTAATCTGAATTAAGTGATGCCTAAGCACAATCCTTGTGGGATCAATATCCATTTTTTACTAGAAGTCACAATACATGTACTTGCGATTTTTAGCATCAAATTAGGAGTCTATTTCCCATTCAACAAGTTTTTACTGCCTTTGTCGGGATTGTTTGTTTAGCATCTTGTTTAGTTTAGATTACTTTGGTTTAAGAGTTTTTGATACTTTTCCTTGTATATTTGTAGGTGCATGAACATAAGGAGCATACGCAGATTGATTGAATTTAGTGATGAAGAGTTATCTGATATCTTAAGACATGAACGAGAGTTAAGACAAGTGAGCCGTCGAGATATTATACAATGAAATATGGTAGAAGAAGGAGAGCAAGGAGAAGCTGAGAGAATATTGGTGGACATTATCAGGCCAAGTTTTAGTCCTCAAAGAGTTATAAGGCCAACGATTGAAGTCAATAATTTTGAGATCAAGTCAGCACTCCTTAACATACTTCAGAGTAGTTTGCAATTTTATGAGTTTTCTAACAAAGATCCCAATGCCCATATTGCAATTATTTTAGAGATCTGCAACACCTTTCAGTTTAATGGGATGTCCGACGATGCTGTGAAGTTATGGTTGCTTTCTTTTACTTTGAGAGATCAAGTGAAGGCGTGGTACATCTCACTCAGTTCAGGGCAGACACTACTTGGGAGCAGCTAGCCCAAGCATTTCTCACGAAATACTTCCTATTGACTAAGACAACAAGAATCATAAAGAAGATCACAAACTTTCAACTAACTGATGGATAGTCTCTATATGGAGCCTAGGAGAGGTTTAAAGAATTACAGAGAAGTTGTCCCCACCAGAACCTTCTGAGAGAGTTCCTGTTGCAGACATTCTATAATGGTGTAAATCAGAGCACAAGAGGAACCATAGATGTAGTTGCTAGAAGTTCTTTGATGAGAAGACTATTAATGTAGCTCATGACCTTTTGGAAGAATTGGTGAGTAATAGTTGCATGTGTCCAAGTGAGAGGAGTAGACAGGAACAAAAAGGAGCAAAAAGGTATTATCCCGATTGACTCCGTTATACCTTTACAGGCACAGATCACATCCTTTACCAAGTAGTTGAGCAACATGCAAGGAGCATCTTCATCTACGGTCAAAGCTATGCAAGTACAGAGTGAACTATATGGGCAAAATAACCATGTATCAACTAAATGTTTCCTGTTGGGAGCCGGTGGTGCAGAACAAATAAATTACTTAGGCCAGCCATAAAGAGGTAATAATCTTTACTCTAACACTTACAATCCGTGGTGGAAAAACCACCTAAATTTTTCTTAGAGTACTAACAATACAGGTGGCCAAGCAAGACTGCAAGGACCTCCTAGATTTCAGCAAGGTTGACTTGGATATATGGCGAGCAAAATGGACAAGTTGACGAATGTTTTGGGGTCCAAACTGGTAACTTAAGAAGAGAACCAGAACAAGATGTTTTCTAGCTAGGAGGAAAGTCAAAAGAGGATGGAGGCAAAGTTTATTCAAATTGTGAAGAACCATGCCTCATCCATCCACAATTTAGAGGTTCAGACAGGTCAACTTACTAATGCTTTATCTTCTAGAAGTGCAGGTAATCTACCGAGCAATACTGAGGTCAACCCAAAGGAACAACTCAAGGCAATTACACTTCGAAGTGGCAAGCAAGTGGAGGAATTAAGTGTCCGAAAGGATAGCCAAGAACAACGGAAAAGCAAGGAGATAGAAGAAAAGAAAGAAGAAGAAAGGCCATATGTAGCACCACCAACCTACAAGCCTAAACTTTCATATCCACACAGGGTGAGATAGCATCAGGTGGATACTTAGTTTTTTGAGTTTTTAGAGAAACTGAAGAAGCTGCAGATTAATTTATCATTGGTGGAAGCCTTGGTGTGTATGCCTAAGTACGCGAAGTTTCTTAAGGACATACACACAAACGCACTTGAGAGGATAATCAGATGGTAACTTTGACAAAAAATTGTAGTTTGATCATATCAAGCCAAATGCCTTCAAAACTACAAGATCCAAGGAGTTTTGCTATTCCATTTGTTGTTGGTGATTTTGAATTTTCTAAATGTTTATGTGATTTACGTGCAAGTATTATCTTGATGCCTTTGTCTGTTTTCAAAAAATCGGGACTATGATAGGTCAAGCCAACCTCCATACTAATTCAACTTGCAGATCAATCCATAAAAAGGTCATTTGGAGTTGTAGAAGATGTATTGGTAAAAGTGGACAAATTTATTTTCTTGTTGATTTTGTTATGTTAGATTTTGAAGTTGATAGAAATTGTCCACTGATTCTAGAGGCCCTTTATGAATATTAGCAGGGCATTAGTTGATGTGCATGAAGAGAAACTTTTGTTGAGAATTGGTGATAAGAAGGTTCAATTTAATATGTCAAAATCTTTGAAGAAACTAATGGATGGTAATGTGTGTATGAAAATTGATGTGGTGGACGAGTGTGTGACGAAGGTTAAAGAGAAAGTTGATGAAATTAATGAAGTGCACAGGGATGACAGTGTGAAAGAAGAAGAATTATGTGAGGAAGTTGATCTAGAAAAGCTAGAGAGAACAGATACACCCATACCACCTTCGATTGTTAAGCCCCCCACTTTAGAGCTTAAACCCTTACCTTCCTATTTGATCCACCTTTTTAGGTAAGAACCATACTCTACCCGTCATTATCTCTAACCAATAGATTGTGAGCAAGAAGAGAAAGTGGTAGAGACCATTAAGAAGAGGATGAGAGCCATGGGGTGGCAAATTTCTAATATTAGGGGGATTAGCCCCAATGTGGTGATGCATAGGATTAACCTAGAAGAAGGCTGTAAAACTGTGAGGGAAAGACAGAGAAGGTTAAATCCAAACATGCAAGAGGTTGTGAAGAAGGAGGTAGTGAAGTTGTTGGATGTGAGGATTATTTACCCTATTTTAGGTAGTAAGTAAGTAAGTCTAGTGCAGTGTGTGCCTAAGAATGGTGGCATGACAGTGATAGAGAATGAACATGATGAGAACATTTCTATTAGAACAATCATAGGTTGGCGAGTATGTATTGATTATAGGAAGCTAAATTTGGCCACCAAGAAAGATCACTTCCCTTTACCTTTTGTGGACCAAATGATTGAGAAGGTGGCTGGTCATTGTTTTTATTGCTTTCTTGATGAATATTCAGTATACAATCAAATGTTTAGATACTTGGAAGATTAAGAGAAGACCATGTTCACTTGTCCTTATGGGACTTTCACTTATCAGAAGATGCCTTTTGCTTTATGCAATGTACCTGCCACATTTCAAAGGTGCATGATGGCCATATTTGCGGACATGAATGAAAACTTTATGGAGGTATTTATAGATGATTTCTGTCTTTGGAGATTCTTTTGATCATTTTTGTTTAATTTTGATAGAGTGCTTCAAAGATGTGAGGAGTCTCATCTAGTCTTAAATTGGGAGAAGTGTCATTACATGGTCCAAGAGGGTATTGTATTAGGCTATAAGATCTTATACAAGGAGATTGAATTGGATCGCACTAAGACTGAAGTAATTGAAAAGCTACCACCTCCCACCAACATCAAAGCTATCCAAGCTTTCCTTGGTCATACAGGGTTCTACAGATGGTTCATCAAGGATTTTTCTCTTATTGCTAGACCCTTAACTCATATATTAGTTAAAGATGTGTCTTTTGTGTTTGATAATGACTGTTTGGATTCTTTTAAATGGTTTGACAAGGCACTTACAACAACAACTATTCTGACGTCACCAGATTGGTCTATTCCTTTTGAGATTATATAGGATGCAAGTGTCCATACTATTAATTATGTACTTGGCTAGCGAAAGGAGAAGAGGTTGCATGCTAGATATTATGCAAGCAAGACTTTCACGAGAGCACAACTCAACTACACCACTACTGAGAAGGAATTGCTTGTGGTGGTATTTACTTAAGAGAAATCTCATTCTTATCTTTTAGGCTCACAAGTTATTGTTTTTATAGACCATGCGGCATTACGTTACCTCTTTACTAAGAAGGATGCCAAAGCTAGGCTCATCTGGTAGTACTCCTACTTCAAGAGTTTAACATTGAGATTAAAGACAAGAAGGGAGCAGAAAATGTCATAGCGGATCACCTATCATGACTTGAAGAGGACACCATGAAGAAGAAGCAATAATCAAGGAGAGCTTTCCTGATAAGGCCCTAATGATGGTAGATATTCCTTTTTGTCTTTGGTTTGCAAATATTGCAAACTACCTCTCAGGTGGTATTCTTCCTTCTGATCTTTCATATCAACAAAGGAAGCGCTTCTTATTTTAATGTTCTCGTTATATTTGGGATGAACCTGTACTTTATAAGATATGTGCTAATAGTGTGATTCGCAAGTGTATCCCTAAAAATGAAATGCCCAAAATTTTAATGCAATGTCATAGCTCACTTTATACAGGGCATTATGGAGCTAACAAGACTGGTGCTTGGATCTTGGAGTGTGGATCTATTGGCCAACCTTGTTCAAGGATGCTCAAGATTTTGTGCTGAAGTATGATAGATGTCAAAAAGTGGGAAACATATTGAAGAGGGATGAGATGCCACTTTCAAACATAATGGAGGTGGAGATATTTGATATGTAGGGCATGGACTTTATGGGACCATTCTTATCCTCTTCAGGTAACAATTACATATTGGTCGGGGTTGATTATGTGTCCAGATGGGTTGAGGCATTAGCTACTCCAACTAATGATGGTAAGGTGGTTCAAAAGTTCATTAATAAGATCTTTACTATATTTGGAGTGCCTAGAGTGATTATAAGTGATGGAGGGAGCCATTTCTGCAACAAACCATTTGAGGCCCTTCTGAGAAGATACAATGTTCATCATAGAGTGGCTACCCCTTACCACCCCCAAACTAATGGCCAAGTGGAGGTAGTGAATAAAGAGTTATCGAAAATTTTGGAGAAGGTAGTGAGCACGTCAAGAAAGGATTAGTCTTTAAAGCTAGATGATACCTTATAGGCTTACAGGGCAGCTTTCAAAACACCGATAGGTACCACACCATATCGAATTGTGTATGGCAAGGCTTGTCATTTAGCAGTGGAGTTGGAGCATCGAGCCTATTGGGCAATTAGGAAGTTAAATATGGAATGGAAACTAGTAGGTGAGAAGAGATTTTTACAACTTGATGAATTGGAAGAGTTAAGATTTGAAGCTTATGAAAATGCCAAGTTGTACAAAGAAAGTGCAAAAAAGTGGCATGATGCTCACATCAAAAAGAAAGAGTTTAAGAATGGAGACTTGGTGCTTTTATTCAATTCAAAACTTCGATTATTTCCTGAAAAGTTCAAGTCAAGATGAAGTGGACCCTTTAAGATCCTTCAAGTGTTTCCCCATGGAGCTTTGGAGTTGGAAAATGATAAGGGTGAAGCATTTAAGGTCAATGGGCATAGATGCAAGCCACATTATGGAGGGACATATTCACAAGAAAGGGAAGTCATCCCTTTCCTTTCTTCCACTTTTTCATGAATGCATATGGAATGGTTAAGCTAATGCCTAGCTTAACGTGTTTACCTTTCTTTTATTTATCTTTGTTTACTTGTTTGCTTGATTTGTTTGGTTGTGATTATGTTTGATTTAAGTTTTCTTGGTGTTTATTTAGATTTTTTTGAATTTTAACTTTGTTTTCTCTTGAAATTTCTTATTGGTTAGATGATTTGGATGTGATTGTAGGTTGCATGAATGTTGAGAATGCATGCTAAGCTTGGAAGAGGATTAAGAAGATGGAAAAATTGGAGTAACCCATGACCGTGGGAACTGGTATGTTTCCCATGACCGTAGGAACTGGTATGTTTCCCATGACCATGGGAAGGATCTCCAGAAAGTTTTTGAAGCCTTAACAAGCGATCATGGGAATAAGCTTGTTTCCCATGACCGTGGGAAGGTTCTCCAAAATCCCTCTGGAGGCCTTAACCCATGATTGTGGGAATGATAGGGATTCCCATAATCATGGGATTCATCATCTAAAAAATTTAAATTCCCCCCTCTTCTTCTTCTTTATTCATTCTTCAAATTTTCATAATCTCTCTCTCTATAAACCATGACACCTACTCTCCCAACCTCTCTAATCCTTCATTTTTCACTCAAATCTTGGTATTTTCTTCACTTCTTCCATCAATTTTTCATTCTTTTACACTTATTTCAAATTAATCACTCAAGAATCCAAGAATTTGGTGACATTTGTTGTTTTTCTCTTTAAAAATCGTGCTACCTCTGTAACCCCCCATTACCCTAGAGTACATACCGGAACGCCCGTGGGTCATTTCGACACATAACCTAAGATAATGGAGTGCTACGTGAAACAACTATCAACCTCCACATGGCATCACATACATTTAGAAGATATGAATCAGTAAATGAAATTCACAAAATTTTAAAACCAAAAATCCTCTTTGCATTACTCCAAAGACATCTGTACATACATCTGTATCCAGTCTGTACATATGGAAATCCTAGTACATGTACTATGCCAAAAAGCCAAAAACAACACTCCTAACTAGGTCATCCTCTATATCTGAAATCTCAGCTGACCCACCTGTGTGCCATAGCTCCCTCGTCAGTCTGGGCCACACAGTCTCAGAAAGTCTCA
>JANIIA010000009.1:25657727-25671874 GCA_027478495.1 Erythroxylum alaternifolium
CTGCATCATTCCTTCCCTCGAAGGCTGGGATCTGCATCTTGATGGATTTAAGGTCTCCATCTCTCCTGTTAAATGGCTCATCTCTGTGAACCCTCCTAGGTCTACGTACCTCAAACTCCTCCTCTTCAAAGTCATCCTCCTCTGGCTCATACCGAGGTGGTGGTTGCTGTTGGTGTATACCTGCACGCCTCCCCTAAGGTTCCTCGCTTCTCCTTTGTCTAAGCTCATCCATCTGTCCCCTAATCTCAGTTAAGGCTAGATTGAAGCTGTCAAATTGTTGTTGCATGGCTCTCAAAGTGAAAGCGATATTTACATCTCCCTCTTGGTTGTCATCATTACTACCTTCCTGTGACATTATAGATAAAATGATATACCTGCAAAACAAGTTTAGTAATAAATAACCTCACATACTCCCTCACATGTTTCATCCAATTGATGTCACTCCCCTCATGTTTAAGTTACAGCAATGACTCCCTCAAATAAGCTCACACACTCTGCCTTTTACCACTCAATTCTCTCTGAAATTCAATTCACCACTCGGAACCAATTCTCAACTAATCAAAAGAACCAAAAAAGTGTGAAAATTTTGAACTAGCTAGTAAGTACGAGTATAACGAAACAAATTTTTTTCCAGATTTTTCGGATTTTTTCCAGAATTTTTTTCATATTTTGTTTTTTGACTCTTTTCTTATTTTCGTTTTTTCATTTTTTTTTCTACACTTTTTTTCTGACTTTTCTTTTTTGGATTTTTTATACTTTTTTTTCGTTTTTTTGGACTTTTTAAAAACCCTTTTTTTTATCTAAGTCAAATATTAATAGGAGATAAAACAAGAAAAAATAAGAAACCCTATATTGAAAGTTAATTCACACCTGAGTTGATGAACTGACGATAATTGGATAGTGATGGGCGGCAGTTTCTTAAATTCCAATGGAGTTGAATAAGAATTCTCCTCCACACCAACGCTCTGATACCAATTAACGCGCACCACAGAATTGAAAGATTGTTCGAATCCAAGGAAAGAAGAAGATGATAGCTTCGAATTAACTAAATTAAATCTGATACACAGGATTTCAAATTTACCTACTGGACCTCACGAAGAACTTGTCTCGAGCAACCTAGATAACAGGTAAAGAACAAACCAAGAAAGTCGTTTAGGATCAAAATCACGTCATAATCTGATTCAATTGATAAGTGATGTTTAATTCCTAAGTTGAAAAGAACAAGAGGGGTTTCTTCTCTCAATATGGCCGGCAACTCACAAAAGACAATATGATCAAAAGGTTGTTTGAAAACCCTAAAACATAATGTCTATATGCTTAGTCTTTGTTGAGCTCCTATTACTATTAGAGAATTATTACCAAAAAATATCTTAAATTGCTTGTCAATGTCATTCATTTATAATTCGGTGCCTTATGACAAAATTTTATAGATATATCATATGATTGGATGCTTCATAACAAGCTATAAACTTCGTTGTCATAGTATAAGAGGATATGAGTGTTTGCTTAGCACCCTTCTAGGAAATATCCCCTCCGTCCAGTAGATAGATATAACCTAAAGTAGATTTCCTTCTATCTTGGCATTTATTAAAATCAGAATCATAATACCCAACAATATCAAGTTGATATGATCTTTTATATGTAAGCATATCGTCTTTAGTTTTCTGGAGATACCTCATGACTTTTTTACTGTTACCCAATGGTTTAGTCCAGGATTGCTCAAATATCTCCTTAACATTCCAATAATGTATACAATATCTAGAAGCGTACACATTTGAGCATACATAAGACTCCCTATTGATTATACGTAAGTAGTCGTTTGCATCTCTTTAGCCTTAAAATCATTCTTAAGGCATTAACTAAGACTAGATTTGTCTCCTTTAGGTATTGGTGTATCACTTGGTTTATAGGTTTGCATGTTAAATCTCTTAAGGACCTTTTTGATGTAGCCCTTTTATGATAATCCAAGAACAACATGATAATGATCTTAACGTGTTTTGATCCTTATTACAAAAAATATGTCACTGAGATCTTTCATCTCAAAATTTTGAGATAGAAATCTTTTAGTTTCCAGCAATAAGCTTAGATCATTACTGGCATGTAATATATCATTGACATATAAAAATAGAATATTATGTTTACTTCCACTGAAGTTATGATATACCCAGTCGTCTGCCATATTCATCTAAAAAACAAATGAGATGAAAACCTGATGAAACCTATAATACTATTAATGAAAAGCCTACTTGAGTCTATAGATGGATTTCTTTAATTTACAAACTTTTTTCTTTAGGTCTCCTAACACAAAGTTTTTTGATTGCACCATATAAATTATCTTACTAATCTTGCCATTGAAAAATGCATTTTTAACATCTATATGACTTAACTCAAGATTAAAGTGTGTCACTAATGCTATGATGATTTTAAAAGAATCTTTTGAATAAATCAGAAAGAAATTCTCTTTGTAATCAATGTCTTCCTTCTGAGTGAAGCCTTTACTAACTAGATGTGCCTTATATCTTTCCACTTTACCCTTAGAATCCCTTTTGATCTTAAATATTCATTTGCAACTAATGAGTTTTGCACCTTCAAGTAATGGGACAAGATCCCAAATATCATTATTTTTTATAGACTTCATGTCATCATTCATAGATTTAATAAACTTTTCAGAGTTAGACCTTTTATGTCTTATTGGAAGTTAATTAGATCATCTTACACCATCCCAATGTCACACTCATGTTCTTAAAGATATATAACACAATCACATAGAATTGCATTTCTTCTCTCTCTAGTAGATCTCTTCAGTAATATTGGTTCTTGAGGTTTTTGAGTTTGGTCTTCTGGAACAAATTATTGAATTTGTATAGAGGAATATTATCTTGATCTGAAGTTTCTTCTTGATTGATGTCAACAATAACCTAGGAATAATAAAACTTTCCACCTCTAAGATAAAATCTCTTACCTTATCTCCTCTATAAATTCAACTTCCATAAAGAACTGGGCATTTCTTTTCTCACAAGGGGTTTTCGTAAAGGGGTTTTCGTAGCTACTTTAGTTGGAACTCTAAATAAATAAGCTACAATTTTTAATTCCTCACCTTATAGAGATTCTAGCAAGGTGGTATGAAAAATCATACTCCTTAGTATATCCTTAAGTGTTATGTTTGTCTTTTAGCCACACCATTCATGTCTTTTAGTTACACCATTCATGTTTGTCTTTTAGCTACACAATTCATGATCTGTCAATTAGTTGGTGTTTTCTTTTGTCAAAGTTTTATAGGTACTAATGGTTAACTCTTTATGAGTGGGTGAGTATTTTGTAGTCTTTAATTAAATCAATAAAAAATATCAAACCAACATATGAATTTGAAACATAAAAATGATTATTCAGTAGTCTAGATTATAAATATTTTAAAAAATAGAATCTTGTATTCTTAATGCTTCAGCATAAGTAAGCTCTCACACCATTTGTTGTTTTAAACCTTAATCAATATATATTATTACCTATAATATAAAACTCATGTTATTTCACACAAAAACTAAAGCGAAAGCATACCTAGATCCATTGTTGTGAACCGTTGAGTTGAAATTTATATTATGATCTTCTAATTTGTGATTTTTGCTAAAAATAAGATGCCAAGAGAAACTTAATAGCTAGACGTATAACTTGGGGATGATAACCCTATTTTGTATAGGTAAAACCATGAACCTAATTGGTTTACAATTTCTAATTTGGCCCATCATCAAATAAGAAATTGGTATATTGGGCTCTACACATATAAAACTGGCCTATACCCTATTAAATGCTTTAAGTCAAAAATTTAATTAAATCACTTTAATTAGGCTCAACCTTAATGATAGTCCATAATATACAATATTTTTGTAACATAAATTTAATCTCACAAATTAATTGGAATTTGTTCCAACATTTTATACCTTCCTTTTTTGGTTGTATTTATGCATGCTTTCTGTCTCTCAACATAATCCTAAGCTTTATTCTCTCTCCAATATTGAACTTAATGGATATTGTGTTGGTGGAGACTCGTCGTTTGTTATATATGAATTAGCTTAAAGTTGTGCTTTAAAATGATGACTTATATGAGCCCTCCTTAAGAGGTTTCGATTTGTTAATTAATAATTTCTTAAAGTTGATTTTCTACAATTATTCATAATAAAGTTCTACAGTCAGAGTTCATACATTACATTAAATTAATAGTTTTGGCTACTCTTCGTAATAAGGAAAAACTTTCTTCTAGAGGTTCATATTAATACCATTTTAGAGCAAAATAGAGAATCAAATCTAGTTTCATTCAGAACAACTCAATGAATTTGGATTCTCTACTATATGATAACATGAATGTAGTACTTATCTCTCTTTACGAATGATCACTTATTGGTTTTTAGTTTATAAGATACAAGAGAGACAAAAAGTAAACAAAAAGATATGTCAATAAAGATGAAACTTTTTTGTTTAATTTTTTAAAAGCCAAGATCACCAAAATTCTATAAAATGGTTAACACATTAATCTTAATAAAGCACATATCATAATTTGTGTCTCATTCTGAAGCTTGATCGTGTTTCTTGTCGATTCCCTTGAACCGTTTTTAAAATTAGCTCTTCTCAACCAACATAGCCGCAGAAGTGTTAGACCTTTAATGGTAAGGAGTGCTAGCTCCTTTAGAACTTAAGCCTATTTATAATAGGTTTTGGACATTTTAGTAATTTAATTGAAATTAAATTTTATAATTTCATTTAAATTTTAATTATAATTACAATTAATTATAATTAAATACCAATTATACTCAAATAAGATCAAATATCGCATATTAATCCTTATTTATTAAGTATCTCATATTTGATCATAAAATTTCTCAAACTTTATAATTAAGTCCAACTTGATCAAAAATATTTTTCTCTCTTAAACCCATTCTTTATGTATGGCACAAATATGTTGTTGGTTAATATAATTATAACTCTAAATTATATTTAGAATTAGATAAATTAAATTCCTTTAATATATCTTTAATTCTCTAATTAAACAATTTATGTCTATATATTAAAATTAGCATCTAGCAACGTATCATGACTATCCAAATATTTAAGATTATCAAACTACTTTTGACTAACCTTTTGTGCAAGCTTTGTTCATATAATGTTCCAATTAGATATAGAGTGTGTTATTAATGTCTACTCTATTTGAGTCCAATGATACTAGTTATATATTATTAGTAATTAATTCAATTAATGACATTTGTACACTATTTGTAAAGTATCATTATATCTTAGCCAATTAAAAACAATGAAACACTCTCTTTAATCACTTATGGTAGTGAATCTTATATTGATCACTCAACTATCTCTATATAGTTCATGCAATATTCAATAACTATTGACTGAACTACACTTGACTATAATAAGTCAAAAGTAGTATCAAAACATAACAATCCCTATTATCTCTTTAGAAATCTCAAGTCAAATGATCACCTATACAATTATCACAATAAAAATTTTTATAAACATATAAGTAATATTCCAAAAAGATTCTCATGTAGGGTCAGTTCAGTGAACTTGTTTAACAAGCATCTACAAGTTTATTTAAATATCTTCATCCTTTAGCATATAAGATCGAGTAGTTCCTTCATAAGAAAAAAACATGACATATGCTAGTATTTTATGTCCTATGTAATATTAATAGAATAATGACAAAGAAAATTTTAAGTATAATACATAAATATAATATAAATCTTATAATTATAATTTCATCTTAATTTTTTTTGCAATGCATATTTATCTTGTAAACTGTATCATATACACATTAATATGTACAAGATAAAAAATATCTTTAAATAATTATTATTAAACTACAGCTAACCGATTGGCTATAGGGTACAAACAAACATCTTCAACTTGAACATCTTAGAGATTTGCATTAATGTGGTGATCATTTTTTGCTAACATTGTTTAGGAAGGTAATTTAATTCCTAGAGCATTCTCTCGATGGGGGAGCTTTTGCATCTAGAATTGTCGGCAATTTAGGTAGGTTATCCCTCCCCCGCTTTCGTGCTTAAATGAATCATGTTCAGTGAAGATTATTTATAACTTTTCCATTTTATTATCTTTGTTTGGAATTTGACTATTTAGCGTTATAACTTTTGTTAAGAAAAAAGGTCCGCTAGAGATGGATGTGTGACCACAAAGAGTGACGACGATGCATTTGGAGTCGCAACTACGGAGCTAATTGGGGGCCAAACTGCATGTACCAGTTTTGGAAAAGAATAGAGCAATGGAATGGGCTTCGTTCTGTTGTGGAATATGTTTCATTTTATGCTCTACATGTTTCATTTCAACTGCAAAGATGGAAGATAGCAACCAGGCGGAGAATTGAGCTGATGTTAGTTTCTAGACATGTTCAGCTACCTCAATTGTTCATTCTGATACGCAAATCACATATGGTCCAGATTTTGTCAGCCTTAAATGATACCAAGGATCGTTATGCCCAGCTAACCAAATGGGTTGCTCCAGCCATTCTTCTACCAACAAGGTTCTCTACTCGTATGATGTTCATTTTATGTCAATTTTAATTAGTTACATGTTTCCTGGTAATCTTTTTAGGTGATCAACTTTGCTTACACGTAACCTTTTATAATGTCATGACCAAGAACCCTAGTTCTGGAAGGTGTTCATTAGAACACGGAGCTCCAACCCAAACGAATCTGGATCCAAGAACGGTGGTTTCTCTATTAAAAGCTTTTAGAAAGTCGAGGAAAGATTAAATCTGAGTTCAGTAACCCTCCCTCTTCTTAAATTTAATAAACTGGCTAAGTAGCTGACAAAATATATATATAATATAGGGAAGAGGGAGGGTTTATAGTTTTAATAAATTTTGAAAACTAAATCCAAAAATAAAAACTAAAAATTCAAATAAACAGATATTTTTACTAATTTTGAAAATAAAAAATTAATCTATTCCATAATCCTTTCACATATTCTTTATTTATTAAATTCTCTCTTTTTCATATTTATCATATTTTTTTCTTTTTAATATAAAAATTATGTAAACATATTAAGTAGAAGATATTGAAAAATATGAGTAAAAAAATAAGGAATAGAATAATTAATTATGTTAACTGGTTTCCAATATATAGGATGAGAATAAAATAATAGTTTCTTTATATTTTAATGTTATATCAACTACTTTATAAAAATAATTTTTTATGTATCATAGTTTACACTAATTTTATGTAAAAATAAATCATTCAATACTATTTATATATTTGTCATATATAATTAAAACAGTTTATATAGGGGTAAGATTATTTAATTTTCTTTTTGTCTTTTGATATATTTAATCCTTAACATTGTTGTGCCATTAACAAAATTTTTCTACCTGCTTTGGTTAGATCAGGCAAAGAAGGAAAGCAAAATTTTAGGGGTTAAGTAAATGTTACAACTACTGTATTGGAGATGGTATAAAATTTGGTTATGGTATAATATGGTATTAGTATCGGATCAAAGTTAGGTTGGGCCGATCACATTTATCAGCCCTATTCTCCACATCTAATTAAGAAAATAATTCATACTTGACAATAACATTACAGATCATCCAACGAAAAAAATCATAACTCACACCATCAGAGCATTACTCAATATAAGTACGTGGAAAGACGGATTTTGACTAAAGTTCCGTTTCGCAAATGGCTTATCGTTTCTTTTTTCTGATTCAAAGATTTTAATAGCAATGTTTGGTAACTAACTAACTCTGTTGACTGATTGAACAAAATCAGCCAATTTTTTTAAAAATTTACTCTTAATAGTATTCTGGTCTTCAGCTTATTAAAATTATGTTTTAATGACAATTGTGTCCTCACTCTTTATTACGTAACTGTAATCAAGATCTTGAATTACAAAATTTAAGTTATAATATATAAATAACCAGTAATTTAATAGAAAAATATTTTTATAATATAATAATTTAAATAAAAATATATTACAATAAATTTTTATATAATTTTTAATAATATTTACAAGTTAATTTTATTACTCATTTAAAATTAAGAGATCAAATAATTTTAAATTAACTAATTAATAAAAATATAAAGATCATAAAAAATTTATATATTTATTTTGTAAATTAAATATCTAAAATTTAAATTTTTATGAAAATATTTAGAGAAATACTATAATATAATAATCGTGTTTTTATAAATTTTTTTTAGAGATATACTCTTGTAAGTTATTTTATACATAAACAAATAATACTAAACAGTTAATTTTACCAAATATCTTTAATAAACATCTGATATTATTTACTAGTCAAATCAATTGTTATAATTTACTATTAGTTAACCGTTGATAAAATTAATATAATCTTAACAGTTAATATAATCTTCTTATTGCCGATTAGACTTTATTCTCTGTTCCAACTTATAAGACAAATTGAAAACAGAAAACGGTGCCTAACGTTTTACAGTTGTGCTACCCTATGCCCCAGGAATTGACGAAACTAAAATATGAACTTACTTTCTTAAAAAACAATACAATTACTCCCCCGTTAATTTGTTATTTGAGATGTCCGTGTTAATCCTGTGTCAGAGGATCAAGTCCAATTTCTAATAATAAAACACTATATAGTAATTATTATGTAATAATCATGTTTTGGCATAATAAATTTCTAACTAGAACAAGTCAACTGGAAGAATACAAAATAAACCTAGGACTTGAAAACCAAGTTGGCGTCCATTGCACGTCTCTGTTTCGTTCCTTGCACGTCCAATTCTGTTAGGATATTGAACGAAGGGATGTTAAAGATAGCTCGGCCATTTTTAGTTCGATCATGGGTTAATTATAGTCGGATCGGCAAGTTACAGGTAGATTATGAGTAGATTATGGGTCGGCCCAACTTGAGTCGTAGTTCAGCTATTATTTTCGAAATGACATCATTTTATCAAAAACGATGTTATTTTAAAATTTTTTATTTTAAAAAATAAAGGATGAGTCGAGGCACGTCACAGGTCGATTCTTCTCGTCCAGCTGGGTTAAGCCAACGGTTACCATAACCTGGGACCTAGCCGGGCTAAGGACAACTCAACCTAATCTATTGATATCTTTAATTGAACGAGCCGGAATTGCTTTAATGGAAGCAGAAGATACTAGTCTGCCTTGAAAGAATAATAAATAATAATATTTATAACAAGCTGATTAATTTTGTCTATCTATGCACATTACATATAAAGAAAGTAAATTTTGGACTTAGCAACCCCAACAATTATTTCAAGGTAATTGTTCTTAAATTTATATGAGTAACTAAAACTATGGTATGCTCAATCTTAGTGTCAGACCAGGCGATTCTCTGTTGACAATTGTCACCAAAATAATAATAAGAATACTAATAGATTAACTTAACTCTTATTATGTGACTTAATTCTTAAATTATGAGGTAGCTGTTACCACCAGTCATGGACACCTCAAACAAGCTTACCTTTGCCGTTACGAGTAAGTGGCGGAGCTATAATAAGGTAATTGGGTCGTGGAAATATGAGAAAGTAACAAATTGACGAATGATGGGGCTGAGTGGAAGTAATACTAAAAGTTGTTGAAGCGTCAAATCCAAATGATCTATAGGGTTTAGCAAAATCGATCCGCAATAGGAAAACCGACTTGTCCTAATCTTATTAGGCACCAACAGCACACATCCATTTAACGTCTCTATCCTTCTAATTTAATTTGTAATTAATTAATTATATTTTTTCGACTGATTCACAGGTTCAATTCATCGTCCTTATAAGGCGCACTAACATCATTTATTTATACTATATACAACTTTGCTTGGCCTTAAGGTCATTGGAATAATGAACCAAGTACCACCACCCAATACCCACTGCCCAGTATCCTCTTTAAGTTAATTCTATTATAGCAATCAACAATTACATGGAGAAGATTAAACATGTGGAACAGCTACCCAGATTGAGACATAAACTTTAGTCAATAAATATACAACCAACTACATAGTATTGTTACATCAGATAAAGGATTTAGTGTAGTATGGCAGCATGAAGTGGCATGTCAAAAGGGAAACAATCTGCAGTTTAAATATCGTATAATTAATTATAGCTTGTTCAAACTTCAAAGATGGGTTTTCAGAATAAGACGCTTTGGTATCACGTATACACAAGCATTTGCGTGTTTCCATTCTAAAGTTGCCACGATCATTTGTTGATTGTCCTACTTTGCATTTATTTTGCAGTTAAAATTAATTTAAAAAAGTCTCATCAGAGCAAATTTTATTAATAAATATACTAAATTTCAAAGTAAATAAACATTTCGATGTGGGATCATTTCAAACATAAAAGATAGATAAGAAAGGAGATGTGGTGTCCTTCCTAATGAAAGTTCGAAAGATGATTTTCAATCTTTATTTCTCATTTTATAACAATGTTATGAATATCATATTGGTCTAACTATCGAAATTAGTTTTAGTATGATAAGCATCAGTATCGATCAATAAAAAGTACATTTTTTAGTAAATTTTTAAAAATTATAAAATAGTTCCTGAATTTATTTTAAAATTACAAAATAATATCTTAATATATTATGCTATATAATTATGACTTTATATCAAGCATGTCTCTAGAAGTCATAATGATAGAAAATTAAAATAACAACTATCCATTTATTTCTATTAATATTACTTTTTACATATTTCATATATAAACAATAATTACAATTAATATAAGAAAAATCATTTAATCATCATACTAACGATAATTCAAAGCACGTAAAATATCATATTTTCATTATATAATAAAGAATAATTACATCAAGACATCAAATAGAAATAATAATATAGTTACATGGATGCATGAGTATTACAACAAAATTTCATATTGGGAAACATAATCAAATAGAAGTGAAACATGAAACAAAAATATTTACCATTAATTTTTTTATTTATATTACATATATAGAATTTAACATATGCATCAAATACAAGTGAAATTAAAAGAAGAGAAAATTGAAAAACATGGAACTTCTTTCAATTGAATATTTGATGAAATTACATTGATCTTAATTCTATTTTGATACAAAATCATCATTATTGAGAAGAGCCTCATCATCTCCATCATTTAAATTGATTGCACTAAATGAGATGTTAATATCTTTCGTCTTATCATCTTCCAGTTTACTCTCATCTATCAAACTCAGTTCCTTATAAACTTAATCTGCTAAAGGATCGATATGTTTAAGGCAAATTGGATCTACAAAACTACTTGTTCCATTAAAAATCACAATAAATAAATAAAATAAAATAATTAAAAATTTATATTCAACTTAATAATGATAATAACATAGCTTTCTCAAAGCTCAAATTATATCGGATAAATGTGAAGTCGTTCAATCTTTTGTGTTCCAGTTTACTCATTTTCTTGTAATGGATGAATTGAATCATGCTCTAATTCCTTTCACACCTTGTTATACTCACATATTGACTTAGAAATCAAAATGCAAAGCGTTACAATTTTGGAACACCACTTTCGAATTGATCTCATCAAGCAATTGTAAGACAATAAAAGTATTATTATAAACAAAATAAAGTGATGATTAATTTTCAATAAGTAACAAAAGTGAAAAAAAGTTATAATTGTATCATGTTTGTCTCTTCGGTGAATAGCAATGGGCATCCCAAAATCAGGAGAAGAATATTTATAAGTTTCTATTTGTATGCTTAGGAGATCTGACATCTATGGATAACAATTATTGTAATAATTAATAGCATTCTTCCAATTAACTTTAGTTTTCTTTGTAAAACTTGGTATAATGTATACACTAGGATTTAGAAATGCCTCAGTTTTAAACAACAGAGAGTAAAGTTGTATTTCTGATCTTTCATTGATGACTGTAAGATAAGGTGTATACAAAGAAGAACTAAGTTTCATATTGACTTTAATTGCTTTCTTCACCTCTCCTTGACATCATGAAAAAAACCTATTATTGCCTTCTCATCTTTATCAACTAGACAAAGTACTCTTACTAAAGATTCACAAACTCGAATTACAAATTGACAATGTGACGAAACTTTATGATTTTTAACATAATTCTAAAAACCTCCACTTTAACATTAAATTTAGCATACTGAGATACGACTCACTTATCATTTGTAAGTATTTTCATTAGCTCCTTCTTCATTAGAACAAGACACTAAAGTGATAAAAAATTAGTTGTAAATTTTATAATAGTAGGACAACACAAATTTCTACTATTGGTGAAATCCTTCCTCATCAAATTTAGGACCTATGTATAATTATACATGAACTTAGTCACTTTTTTTACTTTCTGCATGATTTCATCAATGATAGGAAACTATCAAGCATCTCATATATTTTCTAATATCAGGTCAATGCAGTGTGTAACATAAGGAGTCCAATAAAAAGAATTATACTTGCTTTGTAATCTTTTCATAGTTGCTTTGTAAATAAAATCATTGTCAATAATGAACTGAATAATATTTTCTAGTCTAAATTCATTTACAACTTCATAAAATATCTGAAACGGAGTATCAATATTTCTAATAAGGTCAGATACATCAATATACTTCAAATCAATTGTACATTTAGTAAAATAAACTAAAAAATTGATAATAGGTTCTTATCTTTTGTTTGTCTAGTCATCATACATGATTAGTCACTCATAAGTTACCCAAGTCATTCTTCTTTCTTCCAAATAACTATTTATTTTATAAATAGAGTATCTCAAAAGTTTACCTTTGTAGTCATTAATTGAAGGAGCTTTATATCTTGGATCGTAAGAATCAATAGCATCCATCATAGACTGGTAATAATAAAATTGGGTAGTATTGAATGATAGACCTAAATTATAACACTATCTAAATATTATCATATCCATATTATGAGTTGCTTCTTTAGATTATAAGGCACCACAAATTGAAGGATAAGCTCTAAAATTTGTTCACGGTGCAAAAAAGTTAAACACATGTCTTCTTCTTTTTTCACATATCAAGTGCAACATTCCTTTCTTATTGGGTATGAATACCACTTTTAACATCCCACTATCATCCTGATCACTGGAAAAAGAACTTCCACTACCAATTTTGTTATTTAGTCTTTCTCTTCTACTTTTCTCCTTTAAGTAAAGTCTTCATTTTCCATTTCATGTCATAGTTGACTTTCTTACTGGCTTTACATCACCGTTGATCTTAGCTAAATGCTTCTTTACCTAGTGATTTCATAACTTTTAAATGCTTGTTACAATACAAACACAAGTGTGACTCTTCATTCCAGGAATCAATCTAGCATGAGCCCAAGCTGAATCATCGAATCTTCCTGAAGCAGCTAAATTATCAAAAGTACTTTAACTTCCTTATATTTATCTATAAAATAAATGAAGACGTGTCAAAATTAAATTAATAATTTTGTATTAAAAAATAAAGCTTTTTTATATAACATTTATAAAAGTTCAATAGTTAATTATAGGCATGTCCAGATAAACTCTATCTTATATATTTCTTTATGATAACGCACATTACAAAAATAATTTTATTATACTCAAGACAGCTTCTCATGGTTCTTTAACCAAATTCTTAGACTAAGGGAGAAAGTGTAGCACCAGATCTCTTGCAAGATAGGGGCAGGGGATCAAATTTCATTATGTTATGACAATTAGACATGTCAAAGAGTATTAATTCACCGTCCGATAGTTAGGGATACTCCGAATAGATTTTTAAAAAAATCTAAAATTCAAGAATTAATTGCAGATGGCAACCGGGATCCTTCTTAATAGGAGATCATATCTCTTTTGATACCATAGTATAGACACAATGAAGGAGAGTATATATGTATCTATGGAATGGTCTAACTGTATCAGACATAACAAATAGGCAAGTAAAACAACTAAAGTATGGGACAAACCTAAGAATTGGATGGTGTAAGATGATTTGGAGTAACACTCTCAAACCAAATGCTAGCTTCTTGAGATGCTTAGCTATGAAGGACAGACTAAGCACTATGACAAGATTAAAATTCCTCTCATCCTCTAAAAGATGTATTCTTTGCAACCTAGAGGAAGAAGACAGAGACCATCTATTTTTCGTATGCGATTTTTCTAATAGAGTATGGTGGCAAATTCCTCTTTAT
>JANIIA010000009.1:25708609-25726217 GCA_027478495.1 Erythroxylum alaternifolium
AAAAGAGGAAGAGTTTGATTTTAAAAATATTGTGGTTTACAATTAATGTTCTATTATTCAATTTGATGTGATGCCATATGGAGTAACTGTAGTGATTGCACGTAGCGCTCCCTTATCATAGGATATGTATCGAAATGACCTACGGGCGTCCCGGTGTGTACCCTACGGTGAGGGGGTGTTACACTTAGAGCCTAACAAAGAATCAAAATAACTGACAACTTCCATAGAGATATCACTTTACTCCCTTCTAAGGATGGAAAAAATCCAATTCCTGTTCTTTCTGGCAAGAATTGTGTTAAAGAAGAACTTAGTGCTTTTATTGTCATTCTTTAGCCAACTAATCCTAGACCTTTGTTTGATTAAAGATGACTGGTCCTCAATTACTTGTAGATATTTTATTAATAATAGTTTTTCCTTTTCCAACAAGGAAGGGCCCCCTAGATGTTCAGAGAGGATTAGTTGAATATCTACCAACTCCTTCTTAGCTATCTCAATTCTAGCCTTTTTTTTAGTCCTTTCTTCACATTGAGGACTTTAAGCTCTTTTTTATAGATTTCAATTTCTGCATACAGATATGTGTTATTCAGTTCTAAACAAAAAGGAGTCTAAACCGTTTAGTACTGCTTCAAAAAATCCTTCATCTTTTACCAAGAAGTTATTGAATATAAAGGGGAACTTATTGAGAAAAGATTGAGATAAATTTCCTACCTTGATAAGTGAATGATCTGAGAATAGAGGCTTCATAAAAGTAACTTTTCTCTTTAGAAAAGGTTTAAGTTAATCCTAATTTTCCAATACCCTGTCTAGCTTCTTTTGAATAAACCATCTCCAACTCTACTTATTATTCCAGGTGAAGAATAACCCATCCTTCTCTAAATTAGTGACCCTTTGACATTCAGTACATAATTCAAAATCTTTATAGTAGTTCCTTAAGCTAACATTATTTGTTGCCTTAGATCTGTACATAATTCAATTAAAATCCCTACAAATTAGTCAGGGAACATTAAAAGTACCTAGCTTGCTTCTTAATCTATTCCACAAGATGTTTCTTTGGAATCCAAGATTGAGGATGAAAAGATGGTGAAATTCATTTCTAGAAAGTGAATTTTCATATGCATCAACTGCTTATTTGAATCCAAATCCTCTGCTCTGACCACCTCTGAGTTATATCCAACTATTATTTTGCCATAATTATGATGTTGATGATTTGTTAAAAAATGCCAGTTGGGACCAAGAATCCCAAGTTTATACACATTTTCCTTCCTAATCTTTGTCTCTAAAAGACCCAAAACATAATGCTTCTCCTTTGATACAAAATCCCACAAAGAACTAAGCTTATTAAGGCAATTAAGACTGTGAACTTTCTATACTAAGATAAACATAATCACTTGGAGTGTTTATTGGAACTCTTTTTCCTTCCACTCTTTTCAGATGTCTTAGTGGTTACATATTGGAAATCCTTCTCCTTACTACTATTATCATTGCATAAAACCTTAGGGGGCTCATCTTAATTCCTTTTATCAAAATTTCATCCTTTATATAAGGTAACCCCCTCAAAATTCATAGAGGTTTCAGAATTTGGGTATGAGATTGTCTTCAATGTTATCTTCTCATCAGATTCATAAGAATTTTCCTCTATAAAAGATCTATTTGGTGAAGAGCACACCTACTTTTTTGGATTTGATTGTGGAGTATCCTCCATTCTTATGAGTTCTAAATAATCCCCTTTTAGAAATTTCCTTCCTGTTGGTTAATTTTCTTAGGCTTTAATAGATGTCCATTAATATGAAACCGTTACACAATCCTCAATTAACTTGTTACTGACATCCAATCTCATAACTGGAATTTTAGTCAAGAAGTTCCTTCCTTATGTCAATACTTACACGTATTCTAGCATAGTCAATTCGTCTTTTTATGGCTATATTTTGATCCATACAAATTTAATCCTCGAGTTGTCTAACATTCCAATAGAATGTTGTGAATGTTTAGCCAAAATGGAATGTAAGTCATTTTGATGGATTCCAATTTTATTCCAAGCTACCAAGCTTGCAAAAGAAATGGAATTTGTAAAATATGTCAAGGACCTTCTTCTAATATCTTTAAATTTTCATTTTTGGAGTTAAAAGTAAAAAAGTAAGAGATTATTTTTCGAGATTAATACCTTACCTTAAGCCTTTATTTTTCAACTGAGCCCATCTGTAAATGATAGGATAAGCAGGTCGATGATCCAAGAAAAATCCTACAATAGTGGATTCTTAGCTCTTAGCTCTTAGCTCCCCTCCTTAAGGACCTCAATCTCTATAGTGACTATTGCTTTCCCATCTTTTATCTGCGTAGGGCAATAGTGGAGGAAGGAATTTTAGGATTCCCCCACCACCTGCTTCCATCTTTTCTTTTGAGTTAAAGGGCCAGTTTGTAATTTATAAGAAGGGGATTAAAGGGCAGAAGGGGAATGAGGGATAGTTCATATTGAGAGATCACTGTGGAAGTAGAAGCTGGTTGAGGGTTTGGCAAAGGATTAGGATGGAGGATGGAAATCATTTTGTTGTAGATTTGACATTTGTATTGTTTTGGTAACTTGCATGGTGACAAATTAAAGGAAGGTGCGACAGTTTACTAAATTTAGTCGACCACCTTTACGTAGGACACAAGTTTGAGAAGTAAACTTCAAAATAGCCCCAAAATCTAAGATAAGAGCAAAGAGTAAGGAGAGAGTAACAACTCTAAGAAGACAATGAAGAATGACAACTAAACAAAAGGAGGAAGATAGAAGATGACCACCATGAACTATGGCACGAGAAGATTGACATAGGGAGGTGACATGTTAAATTCATTATTGATATTTGTTAAAGGTTAACATTAAATAAACATTAAATAGTTTATTTTATTAATTAGATTTATTAATATATATTTCACAATAAAAATTAATTACTTATCGAATTAGAAAATTTTATTTATTTTATCTATTATTTAGTGTGCCTATTCTTACTAGTAAAAAAAAGAACAGATACTTTTTTTTAAAAAAAGTATAGATGCATTAATATTAATAACCGAACAATTTTTTAATTAATTAAAATTAATAAACATAAATAAAGGTAATGAAGAACAATACAAATTTAAAAATAGAAAGTGAAATTAAATAGTCATTTAATTAAAGATATTACGTTATTATTTTGGTATTCATAATATGATAATATATGAAAATAGTATAAACATAAAATCTTCATTAATATATTTTCAATTTTGTATAAATATGTAACTAGTTTTAATTATTTGGGCAGAAGTTTGAATTGCTTAAAAGGCTAAAGCGAAATACTTTTGTTCAAACTCGGTTCGTTAAGGATCTTGGGGCAAGTGAGATACAAAAATGTCAAAAATAATAGCTTAAGCCCACACACGTTTGGATGATTAGATGAAAACCCAGTTTATCCACGTGGCTGATGAATTATGCGTCTACGAGACCTCAGTTGTTCCTCTCTCCTCTGCTTGATATGTTGCCGGTTCTGGTTTCGTACGAGTTTTCTCTTGACGGGTGAATTTGGCAGTGGAATTGCTAGAGTAGAAGAAAATCGACATTAAATGTGGAGAGCCTGTTCGATATCCGCGTTTATTTGTCGAGAGTATGTTCAAACACGAAGAAGAAGAAGAAGAATAAGCTCTGTTCACTTTAACGTCAATGGGCTTCGTTTTTGCTCTGATCCTTTTAACCCCTCTTCCCATAAGCCTCTAGGTCCTCTCTCTTTCTCAACTGTTCTTAGATGATTATGAACTGAGATATTTGTTGTAAATATTTATATCAAAATTTGCTTCTTTTGCTTTTGATTTGGTGGACTATGATGTCTTCGTTGTATTGCATTTGTACGGTTTGGACTTATTCTTCCCTGCAGTTCCAATTGTTATTTCTTTGTAATCCCTTTAGTTTCTTTACTTTATTTCTTGCGTTTGCATCTCAAAAATGTACCTGTTAATTTCTGATCTTGTGGGTATGTTTCATCAAAGTCAGCATGTGAAAGCTACAAGTTTGCCAAAAACATTAACGTTGTACAACTTGATAATCTGGAGGATTGTTATCAATTGTCATCATGTTATATCGTAATCTACTCATTTCGTGGAGGATGTGCTTGTGCGGATGCTGCAACATGAAACTTACATTAATTGTTTTAGGATCCTTGTGGCATTACTGCCAAAATTTTCAATCAATTTTTATTTCCGCTTACTTGAGTTTCAGCTTCCTGAGAGGGATAATCAAATTTCTTACAGGGCCACTGGCACGGTACAAGAACTTGGTTGAGTTAGGGAAGCTACGTCATGATCCTTGTCAGGAAAAGGTTGCATGTGAACTTGAAAAATTGCTTGGAAGATTGGATCAATATGAGAAAGATATGGAGGAATACCATGTATAATCAGAGTTTGGGGTTCTGTGCTCTCAGTTACTTGGTTGATGGTTTCTTCTTCTTCGTCAATGTTTAAACAATGAACTTTCTTACTGGAACCAGCTTTGATCCTTTTCCTTCAGGTTACTCTAGCCAATTGGGAGAAGAATAGGGATAATGAGCGGCGCAAGCTTTTGATTGAGGAAGCAGAGAAGAAGCAGAAGGAGGGCATATGGATGGTAGTAAACAAACATCGGAATGAACTTCTTCAAAGATTGATGACCTGGTATGGCATAGGTAGAAACTCTGTTGTATCATATTCTTCATGGCCTATTTGAAAGCCTTTGGCATAGGTAGAAACTCTGTTGTAACTTATTCTTCATGGCCTATTTGAAAACCTTCTGTTTCTCAATCAATTCCATTGCATGTTCTGTGGTGGAGGTTGATGGATTCATAATATTCTAAGATCTGCAGCACAGGGCAGTCCTTTCTGTTCCTTGCACAGAAGTTAATCCATTTGGTCAAAATAACTTTCCAGTTGCTTTCAATTGTTCAAAAAAAGTAACTTACCAGAAGGGACAAAGTTGTTCACTTTATATAATGACAATCACCACTATGAACTTTTGAAAAAGTTGGGTGGTACTATTGATTCTGTAAGTTTTCTTTTTATCTAAATGTTCTTAGTACTTTACCATATAGTTTCAAACCCAAATCTTGATTGCCATTCTCCATGCGCTATATAAATGATTATTCTGTACAATTGTCACAGTAGTGTCACCCTCTAATGACATGGAGCTAAATTTATTATCTTTCTTATCATTGTAGAGGTAAGGATTTCTGTTATCTATTGTTTTAACCAAGATTTCATAACAGTTCAGATGCTTTTTATCAGAACTACCTTTTTATATCCATAAGCAGCAGCAGCAGCTTTATAAGTACTGAATCACTGCCCTGGGATCCCAATAATTCGTTAAATGTAAATTCCCATCTATGTTACAATTTGTACCAGAATACTCAAGCATAGTTTACTCGATAACAAAAAATAATAAACACATATGAACAACTGAAGGAAATTGGATTCCTTAATACAGATATAGGTTTGAAAGCTTTTGTAGAGGTTGCTTTATTTGTCGTCTAATTTAATAGATATTCATTGAAAACTGATGTCAATACTGGAACTGCTATTTGAGAATGTCCTGACTATCAATTCTGAGAGTTCAACTGCAGGATATATCATATTTACCAGTGTCTTTTGCATGTTGTTTGAATATTTTGATGCAAGAGATAGGATAAGGCTGAGACTTCCAGCTTCTGTAAATGCTTCTTTATCTTGTGAAGTCGAGTGTTTTGATCATGTGATACTTTCCAGGAAGAACATATGTTTTTCCTTCATTGCTAACCTTGTTCTTTCTTAACTTAGGAAAAAGCCTAAAAAAATTGAACCTGGAGTTGGCAGATGGGTTTCATTCCTAAATAGAGAGAAGAAGTTGGATTCACTAGTTGGTTGCCGTCCAAAGGCTCCTCCATCCCCAAAAGGGCTTTATATATGGGGCAATGTTGGAAGTGGTATGTTTCTTACTTATAATGCGTAACTTGATAAGCAATTTCCCTTAGTCCACATTGTAGTTCAGCCCTTCTACTTCACGCTGTTTTTACTTCAGTTCTATTTTTCCTATTTCTTTTCCTACTTTAGTTGCTATGCAGAGTAACAAACCTTACCACTTTGGTTTTTATCTATATGCATTGACTCATATGGAGTGAATTAACTCAATAGAGTTCCACAAAATCTTGCAGGAAAGACGATGTTAATGGATATGTTCTATGGTGCCACTGAAGATGTTGTTAGGCATCGCAAAAGACTTCACTTTCATGAGGTAAGTTCTTTATTGTGTGACATAATATTATCAGGACTTATATGATGACATGTTTCAAGTGTGAAAGCTGAACCCAGTTGACTGCTGTTTCTCTCTCTCCCTATCTGTCTCAGTGTCTAGTAATGATTATTATCATCGGTCTTCATATATCTTAGTTGTTTGTAAAAGTTCTAAACGGATCCTATGTTCCCAGAAAAAAAGTTAGTTTAATACACATTTGCAGGCTATGCTGTCTATAAATGAACATATGCATAAGCTATGGAAGGAGCAAGTGGAGGAACAGTCTTTACAGTCAAGCATATCTACCTGGATTATGAATCTTCCATTTGACCCAAAAGTTAAGGAGTGGTTAGTTGCAGAAGAAAGATATAAACAAGAGATGCAGATGAAAAATATTCTTCCTGATGTAGCTGATAAATTTCTTGTCAACCAGCAATCAGATAGAAGAGGGGCCAGCATTCTTTGTTTTGATGAAATACAGGTAAGTTGAGTCATTCGATAAGTTTTAAATTGGGTGTTTTGATATTACATTAGGAAATCATGAGTGAAGCTGCTGCCATATTTCATTAGGAGTTGCTTCCGTGGAGGTCAAGTCCAGGAAATAAACATAAGTAATATGTGTCACTGATTAAGAGCTGTCTTGCATTTATTAGAAACAAAGTACTTTATTCTTGAATTCCTTTGCTTTCTGCAATGACTTTATTTAAAGATTATATTAATTCATCATAAGGTCCAATTCACTTTGGAAGTACCTGATTGAAATATGAATCTCCTCAGTATACAATTTCTGGTTTTCTATACAGGCAGTTGATGTGTTTGCTATTGTGGCCTTATCTGGGATTCTAAGCAGATTGCTCTCTACTGGAACTGTACTTGTAGCCACCAGTAATCGAGCACCAAAGGATTTAAATCAGGTGTTTATTATCATTCTTTTTCCATTCTCTTCCAGTTTGAACATTTCACCTACCATGTAGCTTAATAATGTAATATTCTATAGTTATAGGTATAACTTGTAATCTTCTTTTCAATTGAAGTTTGGTTTCTCTTTGTGATTTGAAAGTGGAAAATTTTTGTCAAATATATCTAATACTCATTAATTAAGTCATTCCTTATCATTATTCATTGTGCCTGTAGGATGGCATGCAACGGGAGATATTTCTGAAACTGGTTAAAAAGTTGGAGGAGCATTGTGATATAGTAATGATTGGCAGTGAAATTGATTATCGGCGTTTTATAGCCCAAAGATATAAAGAGCAGGTGGGATGTAAGAGTGATTATTATTTGATCTGTTTATTTTGGTGTATTAATGTGGTCATTTATAGCTTTACTTGCTGTGTATACGACTTTCTTCCTCTGACAAATGTAATTTTTTTAACATAAGTTGTAACTTGACTTATGTGGAAAGCTACCAGCAAAATAACCAAAACCTCTTCAATTTTTGTGATTTGATGGCTTTGTTGTATTGAACATTCTCCAGCACAAACATTTCTCTGTCCAACTCTGACTATTTCCACCTAAGATCCATGTTGCTAACTTTTAGTGCAGGTACATGATGGTTATCATACTTGGTCACTTGTGATTGGTTCACAAGGTCTGAGTTTTCTTTATCTCTCAGATAATTATTTTATGTTTTCTTTCATTTTTTGATCTTATACCTTCTTATGGTTGGGAAAGAATAAAATCTTTTTGCTATTTGAGCCCAGGAACCAGGATCCTAATTGTCTCTGGTTGTTTTTTGGTATCATCATAACAACTTTTTGCAATGCTCATTCCTTCAGGGACATCCTATACAATTGGAAACGAAACTTTTTGCAATGCCCATGTAATCCATAGTTTATTTAAGTACTTCAAGGAGATTCATCATGAATTTGATAAATCCTGCAAATATTTTACCAACCCAGCCGCACACACAACCACACAACAATGGACTGAATATTATATGTATATTGATTGATCACTAAGGATCCATAAAATAACAAGGATAATGCACTAGAATTCGAGGTTCTAGCTCCTCCAGCCTTAGGCTCAACTATACGTGAATAACAGAATGCATGAAGATCTCCCCTCACCCATCCCGTACTGTTTTATTCCTCTGTCAGCTAACTCACTCTCCTCTCTTTAGACAACTTTGCCCACCCCTTGTCCTAATTTGACAAAGCTACCCCTCCAGTGCCCATGGTCTTTCTTCTTTGATAAGTGAATCTAATTTCTAGACTACTGTGGGTCGTATCAGAATTACTAATCATCTTGGTCACAGATCCCATTTCTTGAGAGGCCGACCTGCATAAGCCATAACCTTCAGATAGTTGTAGCTAAGTTCAATCCTTGATTTTATTATTTTGTTGAATTACTATATTTTCATATTCAGTTTACCTGTCGTTCCAGTCTGTCCATTTAATCTAGTCTGTAACTTTACTGCTTTCACTTTATGTGTTTGCTTAATTGTTGGTTTACTCTCTCAAAATTTCCATGAATGTTATCCATTTTATCTTGCAATTATTCTCATCCTGTTTCTCTTTTACAGTTAAGTAGAAATCTTCTCCATCAGTCTCGGCTTTTATATAGTGGTTGGAATCACAATTGTGCACTTGCAGGTCCACTATTTCTGTCCTTTGGAAAACCACATTAGGATGGAATTTGAAAGCAAATGGAATCAGGTTACAAACAATTTTGGAGGCCAAATAACCTCTAATACCATCTCAGTTATGTTTGGAAGGTACTTTCAGAGTTCAAATGTACGATTGGGTCATCTATAATGTTTACAACACAGTATAAGATTTCTTTTTCTTTGCAAAACCAGAACGATGGAGGTTCCTGAAAGCTGTAATGGAGTGGCCAAGTTCTCATTTGAATATCTATGTGGTCAGCCGGTAATTTATTGCAGTATAGGAGTTTATCATCTTCTTGCATTTGCTTGAATAACTTTTTTAGTAAATGCATGTGCCATTATGCATTTGATTCACTAAATACTTGTGTATAAAATGCAATCAAAATTTCTACCAAGTCCATCTAAATTATGAAATCAATCCTTCTTGTTATGATAATTTCAGCCGTATTGAAGGGGAAGGCATTTGGAATAAGAAATTCTTTTTGTTTTGAGATCATCAATAAGTGGTTCTCTTTTGTTTTTCCCCTTGTTCTCTTTTCATGGTGGTTGACAGCTAGGTGCAGCAGATTATATTGCAATAGCAACAAACTATCACACTGTCTTTATCTCTGACATTCCAATGATGAGCATGCAAATCCGGGATAAGGTATTTATTAAATTCAAGGATGGAGAGATTGTATATGTGCAAGTATAAAATAAATTTCTTGCTGTTGAGTTTTCTTCAAATGGAACATGAAATGCATGCATAATTGCTCTCTTTTATTTGGTTGCATATGGGATTCTACTAAATTTAGAATCTTTATCCTTGTGAGACGACAAGGAAACGGAGGGAAAGTTTTATGGCAAAATTTTTTCTCGAAGCATATGGTATCTCTTTTGAGATGACATGGATCATATGTGTTAAGCACATTCTAATGTACCTCTTGTATGTAGGTGTTATCATAGTATCCTATGAGTAACTTATCGTTAGAAATCTCCGCTGATCAACTGGACTGGACATGAGATTACTCCGTAACAGTTTCCATCACCATGCATCAATTGATTTTTTTTTTTTCAGGCACGTAGGTTTATCACACTCATAGACGAGTTATACAATCACCATTGCTGCTTATTTTGTTCAGCAGCATCCTCTATTGATGACTTGTTTCAAGGAACTGAGGAAGGTACACTTTTCGACTTGGAAAGGTAGTTGTCTCATTTCTATCTTTCATATTGAACTGATCTCAACTGTAGTTGTTTTTTTGACTTTGATGCTGTGGTTCTAACAAATAGTCTAATATACACAAACTTACAAGATTTTCGTGGAGGCTGGTATCATTAGGATTCACTTCTGTCAATGTTTCAAAATCTTTTGATATCTATTTTCACCAAGATTCGGATGTGGCAAAGTTGCCAAAAGTTTTACCTTGATATAGTACTAAGATGTGTGAGCTTCCAGTAGTTATTTGAACTGATGAAACAAGTGATTGATCTTTTGTAGTGTATAGTGAATCTAGAGTACTGAATTTATTGATAGGATTTGAATTATACTTGAATTTTGTCAGTTCTCATTGCTACATTTCAAATTAAAACGAGTGATTGACATGTTCAAATGTAAAGTGAAACTAGATTACTGAATTTATTGATAGGATTTGGATAATATTGAAGTCTACTAAAATTTTGTCAGTTTTCATTGCTACATTGCAAATTAAAATTGAAGTAGTTGACAGTCTAATAAGAAGGAATTGGTGATGAAAGAGACTGTAGGCACCGACTAATTACAAGATAAATAGATGTTACAGACTGCCGCTGGTGATTTGTATCCTCAAGGCGAAAAGAAAAGGAAATTATTTACTATTCCTGTTTAGTCATGTTTGTATTGCCTGGCATAGCTGGAAGATATCCTAGTGAGCATTTAACAGTTATTTGTTATGCCATATATTGTTTGGAAGTATGGGATTACTACCACATGATCTCTCCGTCTATTGTGGCTGTTAATCATTTTTTCCTTGATGCAGTTTCCAATTTGAAACAGAGATGGAAGGCACAAAACTTCGGAGAGATGTTTTGGCTGAAGGCACTGTAGGGACTGGAGGTAGGCCAGCTGGGATAATCTCAATGCTATCTGGTCAGGAAGAGAGATTTGCCTTCCGTCGGGCTGTGAGTATCTCTTTTCAGAACCTATGTCCTTGTCATGCTCATAGTCACCATAACAGTGACTATTGTAAATAGCCGATTGTAATTTCAGTACAATTGCAAACCAAATATCTGAAGGATTATTGTTATTTACTTATTTTAGATTTACAATCATTTTTTGGGCGTATCACTATTTTACTCGAGAACGTGTTTACACTTGTTATGTTCAACCAGCTATCTACTAAAATGTTGAAAACAAATTAGTCAGATGGCTTGTTAAGAAACTAGCTTTCTTTGTAGGTCTCCCGACTGATTGAAATGCAGACTCCTTTGTACCTGGAGGGGGTTCATACAATTCATCCTTTTTTTCAGAGACAACAGGGCAGATATAATGATATTCATTCAGGTTCCTTACAGATGCAAACTTGACCATGAGCTGCAAACTGTTATTTTTAGTCTCTCAGAACTATATTTTGATATGCATGTGATGGCACAAGGCTATCTCGGTAATTCCTATCTGATGTACCTATCAGTCACATAATGCATGAATTTCGTTTCATTCTTTTTCTCCTGCATTTCTGGTAGTCAATAATCATCATGGAAGTAGATCACTCTTTTGATGAGAGAATGTATTGACGTGATCAAACTGAATTTATAAGTTGTAGTGCCTAGACTAATTATATTTGCAGTTCTCTCTAATTCTCATTTATGATATCTGTCTACTATTGATATTTCAATTAGTGTCCTAGGTTTTCTATGTTTAGTAACCAATCAACCATAAAATATACAAAGCTTTATGTCTAATCCCGTCTCATAAATCATTGATTTGCTGGCGTCGGTTCTTGTGTAACTCTTTACTTGAGACAACCTCATCATGTGAACCTGCCGAGTTAGTTGTCTTGGGCTAATAAAGAAACTTATTCATAGTACAGGCTTAGATTCAAACTGATTCGAGATTTAATTATTCTAAACAAAACATCGTTTTATTTAAAAAAGTTGAGTCGGGTAAGTTTAGGCTTGGACAGTTTAGATTTAGATTCAATTAAAAATAATTATTTTATATTTTTAATTTTAAAAATATTATTTTAAAAAATAGACGAGGGCTCAGCTATTGCCAACCCTAAATTTGATAATACTAAAGCTAGACTGTGGAGGTGGACGACGAGATCAACCGTAAAGATTTTAAAATGAACAAATCATGTTCTATCTTCTCTGCATGAGTTGCTTGTGTGACAAGGAAAAAAACAGAGTGTAGGAATGGACAAACCTAGGAAAATTCTGGTTGTTATATTGAAGATATATCTCTTTTACAGAGAAGAAGATCCCCTAAACCAGGATAACTCCTAATAGTCCTTACCCAAGATATATATCGTCCTCTAACGCTGTGTGTGGTTGATGTCTTCGTGGTTGGAGATAGATAACAAAATACAAAAATTCTGTGTTCAGTAGTATTGGGTTACTGACACTACCTATTTTTATTCCGTCTTCAGTTCACAAAAATACAAATTTTTTGTTCCTTCCAAAACTGTGGTACAACTTTCTTATGTCTGTCACATAAACAAAACACGCAGGCTGTTGGACAAAAATACTCCCATATTATTACTATAATTAGCAAAAAAAGATGTTCTTAATAAAATATAATGCTTAAATGTATCTTTAACCTATTATGTAATTAATTCCATGAATGCTTAGATGATTTATTAAATTATTATGTACTAGAATTTTTAACATGTAGGAATTTTTTATTCAATAACTCATTTCATTAAATTTTTAGATTTATCATTTTATTAAATATTTAAGTTCATTTTATTTAATCTTAATTAAATAATAAAAATACAACTAAAAAAATATTGATACAATTATAAAAAATATTTACGTAATTTATTTTATTGTTAACTTATACGGATTTTTTGCTATTCAATAGCTCATTTCATTAAATTTTTATGTTCCTCATTTTTTTAATTCCTTATTTATAGATACAATTAAAAAATACTAATACAAAATACTAATACAAATCATTTGTTTTAAAATAATCAATGAATTACATACTTCTAATCATATTATACTGCAGTGGTACTTTGGTCATTGACAATGTTTTCTATGTTATGTCAACTGTAACCAAACAGATTTCTATCCTCAAGACGCACACAGTTTTATCTGTTTTGTCCATCACAACCAAATACCTCACTGTCCCCAATTTTTGTTCTATTCTGTCTTCAAATTTTTGTTTCATTCCGTTTCAATATATGGATCACAGTAACCATACGTAGCGTTAGAGATAGAAATAAAATTCCATTCCTTCATGAAAATTGTAGACATATGTATGTATTTTAATCTACAATTAAAATCACCCCATTTAGATATCTACAAGTCAAGCTATGGCTAAAATACCAATGTCTGTTCAGTGGAACCACTCCAATTGTCATACACCTTCAACATCTCCTAACCATAGTTCATCAATTCCACTTCAATTCCACCTTATTCATGCCTCAATTCCACATCAATTTCATGTCCAAAACCAATTCAAAAATCATTCATTAACTAACTTATAAATCAATCTCTTCCACACATCAAAACCAAACCAGAAATTATCATAAAAATATCAATTTTCCAGCATTCATTTCTCATCATCTTAACACATATTCTATGATAATTTAATTATCATACAACTTATATTAATACAAGCTGTCAAGTTTAGAATTCCCTTACCTCTTTAACTTCAAATTCAACTCCAATGAACCAGCAATTCTAGCCCTTCCAAGTAACTAACACAAGTCCAAAATCAAGGTAAACTTAACACCAAGAATACAACATAATCTACTTTCTTGATGCGATATTTGGCTAAGAATTTGCAGTGATTATGCACAAATTTTCAGCAAAATTTTAAAGTTGAAGGAGAGGGATAGTTTCGATGGAGAAGTTTCAATGAAGGTTTCAGAAATTTCTAGCAAGTTTGACACCTAAGTACCAAGGTATCCTAATTTTAGAGGAGCACGTGTCACCAAAGCATTTGTCACATTTGTCCCCCTCTTTAAGTTGCCATAAGTCACACATCTATTATGCCATTTGTTACTTAATGAATGTTACTATGTGTCATTAAATAATTGGTCCACATGTCACTCTAACATTGGTCCACTTGTCACTCAACCAATGGTGCCAAATGTCAATATATTAGCTATGGAAAATGGCAATAATTCATAGGCTTCTACTAGGCCATTTGTTACTTAATGAATGTTGCCATGTGTCATTAAATGATTAGTCCACATGTCACTCCAAGATAGATCCACTTGTCACTAAACCAATGGTGCCAAATGTCAATACATTAACTATGTAAAATGTCAATAACTCATATGCTTAGTCATTCTAATTTTCATGTACCAACTTATCTTGCCACTTAACAATTTTCACAGTCCTAATGTACATTTTTATGCCTCAATCCTCTAATGATATTAATTAATTCCAACTCAAAGACTTCTTGAGTATTGGAATATGGTCTTGATTCTTTGAGATAATAAATTCCACATACTAAGAGCTCACACTCGAAGTATGATCCAAAATTCAAGACATGTGCAATTCCCAATCATGTCACAAATTTTAACACCTATAATACATGTACTTTTATGAACATGTAACATTCTAAATAGGGTACAATTTGGGGCCTTACAATTCGCTCCCCCTGAAAAGAATTTCATCCTCAAAATTTATACTCAATAAGAATAGTTGAGGATACTAAAGAGCTAACTGATAAGTTATCAAACTAGTCTGATAACTGTTATACATATACATTGAATCTGACTTGTACCTCCTGAACATACTGGCATATAATACTTTATGGATCAAAGTCCTTCTAACAATAGTAATAGTGTCATCTCATAGTGAAGAACCCAATAACATAGTTTGGATACTTTACAATAAAAAAAGTACATGTACTCTCTATAGTGTATTAAACCTCTTATGCCCGAGTCTCATACTTATCTGAATACTCATTCATACCTAGAAATGGAACATTTGATTTACATGGCATAATTCAGTGAAAATTCTTATATAAGAGATTTCTTTCCTCAATAACATGTACTGTTAATCAACTATATTTGTCATTGCTTTTCTGCCATTCATAATATCTTAATAAGATTAATCACTATCATATGTCATATAATCAGAATGTTTTATATATTAAAGCAATGATAGGCATACACTTTTACTCTTATGTCTTAGTATATACCATCAAGATCTTTGCACCTTATCTATAGATTTTTTTTCATAAGGTCACCAATGAATAACTTACGCAGATGATACCTTGACCTCAATTACTTTCATATCCAAGTATATAAGACATATGTACACTGTAATATCGTTCACCAAAGCAATCATATTATCAGATGTACTCTCATAATAACTGATCAACATAATCTTGAGGACTTCTATATTTATCATTATCTTTTACTTCATTTTACTTACATATGTTCTCAATCAATTCAAAAATATAAAATGCATAACCATCTTGAAATTCTAATATTAAACCCAATGTTATAATCTTATATTGAATCACAAACTCTTAACATGATACCTAAACCACCATTCCAGTACCAAGTTCAACCTTTCAAGGAATTAGAAATTTTGGTCTTTGTTTAACTTTGCTTGCACACTTTCAATCCCATCACTTTTACTTACATCTCTACTCTTTTCTCCGTCAAATCCACGAAAATATATTTACTTCCACATTAATTTAAAGGTATATAACCACAACATAATACTAATATCATATTCCTTAATATAACCATGAATACAAGTTTATACTGACTCTATATTCAACTTATCGAACCATGTACTATCTCTTATATCAGGATATCAAGAAACTTTCAATTTCTCACACTCTGATGGATCATCATTCATCTTCATTAACCCCAGAGGGTCCAGATATAGACAGGCGAGATCACACAGGAGTATTACTCTCAGCAACCTCTTCAATAACCTCATAAGATCTTCCCATACTTAAATCTAAAAACAAAACATAGGATAACCTGTATTAGGCCAAACACAACTCTTATATCTAAGTATAAGCAATAGGTAAGTGCTAGTTAAACCAAATTTTAAACCATACTCTAATGCCAAACAATGTAACACCCACATATCCCTTGGGAGGATATGCAGATGATACACAAAACAGAACCAAAGTAATCTAATATATACTAAAGCATTTTTAGAAACTCAAGGAGCATACATTTCATTCATCATTGGTTGGGTCATATTCAGAATATAAAATACACATGGTACTTATTACATACAAGACTTAAATCCAAATGCTATCTGTATTAAGGTTTTTACAAACCACTAAACAAAACATAAAATACAATATAACTCATTATATTGAAGACAACTCAAAACAAACTGAACATTTCCAGAATAAAACACAATCTTCTTGGCCACTGCGATTGTCTTTATCCCAGTCTCAAGTCTTCTTATCAGAACCTACATAGGGGTAAAACCACCATGTTAAGCTTATAACTTAGTGGGGAATAACTAAACAACATATAAACTGGCGACTGTCTCTAGCAGTCATCTAGCATATTCATGCACTAGATCTTAACATATCTTAGAAAAACTTTAATTGTTTAAATTACTGAACATTCTAATATAATTTGCATCAGAACATAATAGCACATATCATAACAGAATACACTTATGTCAAACTTATAAATATCCAAACAGAATATCAGAATCATAAAACAAAACTTTAAAGTATCTGAACAAATTTTGCTTATGTCAGAACAACATTAGCTGTATCAAAATTGAACTTCGCTTATATCAGAATTGAACATTTATTGAAACACGAAACTAGTTAGCCTGTCAATCCTTTTTATAGAAGTGGGTAACGAGATCAGAACAGGTGATACTTAATAGGATCAGAACAGGTGATACCTAGGTATCACCTGTTCTGATCCCGTTACCCTCTTTTGTAAAAAGGATTGGCAGGCTAACTGGTTTTATGTTTCGATAAATGTTTAATTTTTATCACCTATTCTGACCTCGTTACCCACTTTTATAAAAAGGATTGGCAGGCTAATTTGTTTTATGTTCCGTTTAGTATCACATAACAGAAGAGACTTATGTCTCGATACCGAAGTGTCCTTATTATGAGACACTAAAGTGTCAATATTAGGAGAGACTTATGTCTTAGACACCGAAGTGTCATTATCAAGAGATACCGAAGTGTCGACACCTTAGATGTGTCCAGGATCAGCTGCAGACCCTTCTAGGCATGCCTATTTACCCATAACCAGGACTTGATAGTTTTAAAAGAATCCATTTCAGATTTCACAATCATAAGCAAAATATGTTATGTCTTTATTCCACTTCCTCATTTTGAACATATACATATGCACATCCAACTAATCACACCTTATAAGCATAAACATTTGTAATAATGTATCATTAAAGTCTTTCTGTATTTCCCATGCTATATCATGACACAAAGTTCCAATTTGTAAACAATCATATTCAATTCGCATCACATAAACCTTTTGAAACACATTGGTATTCATAAGAACACATTCATCTTTGAACACATCATTCTTTTCAACATTAGACACATTATTAATTAACCTCACATTCTTTAAGTAATTATCTCCATTAATAAA
>JANIIA010000009.1:25767998-25789543 GCA_027478495.1 Erythroxylum alaternifolium
AAGTGGGTAGGATAATGTTGAATTTTATTTTTTATTTTTTATTTTTTCTTTGGTTGATTGATCACATACATGTAAATTTGCAAAAGTGTAAATGTGTGTGTGATCAAAGATCCAAATCAAAAAAATGAATTAACCTAATAATGTAATAGAACAAAAAAAAAGATAAAAAGACAATGGAATTGTTACGGAGGAGATTAGGTGGGTAGAGAGATTAGAAGAGTGGGATGAAAGATATGCATTTACGGTTCGCACTGTCGCGCCTTAGTGGGCTTTGTCAATGGGGAGCTCAAAGGCACGATCAACACCTATGAATGACGGTCGATTGCTGGAATAGTTGGCATCAAAATTACAGGGAAAATGGAGATGTTAGTGATCCAAACCGAGTTGTGGGTTCATCAACTCGGTGGGTCACTGCCGCGTTAAGCCTCTCATTTCGTTTATGTTTTTTTTGTTCCACTTGAAAAATGTATATGTGTAAAGTGATATTAATTAGTTTCTGCTTATATGATATAATATAATGTACAACTATGGCAACAATTCCAAATGTTGCATATATAAGATTTTATTACAATCTTTTTTTAATTCTGTTGCCCTTTCTTATATGTAGCAACAAATTATTATTTTCGTTGTTTTTTACTATTATTAAAGACAACACTTTAAAAACTATTGTATTATGTTAATTTTTAGCAACACATTTTTAAACTGTTGCAAACATTTTGTTGCATAAAGCACTTTTTGTCGTAGTGGGTCAAGAATGTAATAGTAAGAGAAAAATTAAAGGTGACTAATATTAATGAAAAATTAAGAGAGACAAAGCTTAGGTTATTCGAACATGTTAAAAGTAGACATGTCAATGGGTCGGGCCAGGCCAGGCCGAAATGGTGGCCGTGGCCCTTGCGAGCCAAGATGGGCCGTTTTGAAAAAATGGTCTAGCCACTGGTCGACCCGTGGTCCGCGCTGGCCGACCATGGTCAACCCGTAACCCGTGGCCCGCCTAACCCTAGCCAAAAAAGGCCCGGGCCGGGTCAGAATTGTCATCCCTAGTTAAAAGGAGACATACTAATGCTCCAACGAGAAGATGCGAGAAGATTGTGTTTAGAGACTAGAAGAGAAAAAAAGAAAGGCCCAAGAAGAACTAGAGGGAGATGATTAAAAATGATATAACTTTGCTAGAATTTATTAAAGATATAGCCCTTAACAAAAAACTTTAGTGTACTAGGATAAAGGTAAAAAGGATCTCACATAAAGAGGTATTTTTCTTTCTCATGTTATTTTAAACATTTTTTCCAAGGCTTATGTCTTGTATTTATAGCTTAAGCATTTAACCTAAACATTTTCTTAGTTAACCTAAATATATTCTTTAATGGCTTGTTTGATTTATTTATAACTTTTTTTGATTCTATTAATTAATCTTTCACCTTCGCTTCTTCAATTTAATAAATGTAAAGGCATGAATAAATCACAAGAAAACTAGAATTTCATTCAACTAAAGAATTAATTAGAGTATATCACATCCTAGGTTACTTTCACCTAAATCTATATCTATATTAGTTCATAACCACATAAAGAATATCAACATAAAAGCAATAAAGAAACAATATGAAGAATTCATGTTCTTGAATCCTAAAATCTCTAAAGAATTGTTGAGTCCTTCCTCTATCTTGAAGGAATGGTGAACTCTTGATCAAAAATAATACAAAATGATTTCAAGGTAACTTTTTAATGTTTTCTTGGCTAAATAACTTCTCTTTTCTACCCCTCCACTTGTTAAAACCAAAATCCCTAATTTGTAATAAACTATATGGCCCCAAATAGGGGTTCATATGGCTAGCCATAACCTCTATAAATTTCTACAAAAATAACAAGCAATTATTTTGTAATACGAACCTTAAGAGAGGTTCATGTATTGTACCATGTTCTATGGTACTTCTTTATACCTTCCAAAATTTCTCCAACTCCATCCAAATTTTTTCTTTTCCTTATATGGGTAGAAATAAGACCTAAAATATATAAATTTTAAATTGTTAAATCCTTCAAATTCTTCCAATGCATAACCAATATGTCATGAAAATAGTGATAAAAATAATGTATGTATAATATACATCAAACTAACCCATTTCAATCTCAGGTGGAAAACAATTTTGGAAAAGTTTTAAATCATTTATATAATCATCATAATTAGTGTTTTTATAGACTCATAAGTAATGTTTCATATAGAATTCTCATATTTAGCAAGTTTAGTAAACTTGTTTTTTAACGAGCACCTATACATTTCTTTTAAGAATATTCACTCTTTATTCTATTAGATTGATTACTTCTTTCATAAAGAATAGTTATCATATGTGATGTTATTTCTATTCTATTGATGTATAATCTTAATAGAGCAATGAATAGAAATACTTTAGAGATAATACATAAATATAATATAAATATTATAATTATGATCTCATGATAAGTTTATTTACAAAATATATTTGTCCTGTAAACTTTATCTTATACGCTAGGTAATTAAACAAGCACGTATAATAGATAAACGTATTTAATTAATTATATCACAAATACACAACGAATTAATTAGTTGTAAGGTATAAACTAATAGCCATTGCCCATATATGAAACTGTGTATGCCTTGGTCACACTTATTTTAATTTCTTATCCTTGTGTATTCTTTCACTTTTAATATTATGACGAAATTTTAAATAAATCTTTAAAACTTGTAGATTTATAAGTTGACCTTAACCTTAAAATATGTTTCTATAATAACATTTATAATCAGAATTTATTAACAATATCAAAGTTAATATAAAATAAAGATAAGGATTTATTAAATTTAATATAAATAGAGTTGGTTTAAAAAGAAGATTAACATTGAAAGTTAACTTATAAACCAGAAAATGTTAAGTGTTTATTCAAGTTTTTGTAAAAAAAATTGAAGCATTTATTCATATATTTTGTATTTTTTGTAAATAAAATGAATCAACATTTAATTTAAAGAAAGTAACGCGAACTAAGAGTTATTGGGTATCAATGGGTAACAATATCATAAACACAGAGAAGCATAATGTTTTAAAATAAAATTTTCATTTAAAATTACCAATTATTGGTCATCTCTCCAAAGTTTGACTAAAGGTTCGGAATCGGGCCCACTTTCTTCCGTGAAACCAATGTAACAACCAAAACTACCGATGGGATACGAGGACAGATGTTTTAAGCATGAAGCACGTGGGTTTTTGTTTGTAAAACACCGGGCCAGACTATAATAGGGATATGATGGCTGTCGCGAAAAAAAGAGATGGTTGAGCGAGGACGGTGGTTCCCAATTCATGACTCCGTTTTAAACGCCAGGGGGGGGTTAGTTCTGACTTCGGACTCATTTTTCTTCACGTATTTGTTGCACATAAAATGGCTGACATCTCAATGAAGTTTATTTCACAACTAAGATATCCATTTATTTATGTGATAAACATATCCTATAATATATTCCATTAACCAAATGTTGGTTTGAAGTATTATTTATTTAGTTTCAATGACTCTTGAGTTTTGACACTCACTTTCTATTTTAGTAACTTTTTAAAAATTTTTCCTAAATTTAATAAAAACACTATTTTCTCTAGAATTATGTAGGAAATTTTGATTAAACCAAGATCACAGCTTCTTATACTCTAAACTCACAGAAAAGAAGATTCTGCCCAATCTCGCATATGATCCCAGATTGGGCAAGAAGATTACTCAGATTTGTCTAATAATGTAAACGCCAAATTAATTATGGGCCGTTTGCCGGTCAAACTTATGCAAGTTCAATTTGCCAGTTTATTTTTTTTTCTAAGAAATAACATTTTGAAAGTAAATTTGTAGAAACGACAAAATATTAAACAAAAAAGAGTCAAATTTTAAAATCTTCTGAGACAAGGACATCCTGGGAGTCTGGGACGGCTTCCACCGGCACTTGTCTTCCAATATCAAAACCTAACGCCTCCAAGCCACCCAAAACCAAAGCCTATATTGTGTTATATATATAATATATATATATATGACCCAAACAAAACCGCTACCTCAAAAGAGAGAGCGTGATACCGCGCTCTATTCACTAACCTCTACACCTAACTCTCTCTCCCGTCCTGTGTTTCCAAATTCCAACTTTCCTTCACTACTCTTGTTTTGGCCGTCTCCTTAGAACTGCTCAGCCACGTTCCATTTCGGATTTCTCTCAGATACCCATCTCTCTAAGATGGATTTTTTGAATACCCATTTGCCCAAATTTCAATCTTTGCCTCACGGACTCGTGCTGTCATCTTAAACCGATTTGGAAATCGGGGTTTTGCATTGATTGAAACCAACATTTTTGTTTAATCCAACATCTTTATTCATGGTTGGGCTAGGAATTCCGTCATTTGAAGATAGAAGAGATGAATTTCTCTCAATCTCCAATTTGGGGTCTCAGTGGAGACCCTCCGACGGCCAGTGTTTCCCTGGAGGAGGCCTTTTTGCGAGCGTTAATCAAATGGGGATTGGATTCCCCAACTCGGGTGATAACGGTAATACAAAGACGCTCTACACTGATTTGTGCGAGAAGTATTTATCAATTATAGGGGTCCAAGAAGAGGAAGGGGGCATAAAGAAGAAGGTTAGTCTAAAATTGAAGATAAAGGTTAAAAACCCTTCTTTGAGACGGTTAATTAGTGGAGGGATAGCTGGAGCCGTGTCGAGGACTGCTGTTGCTCCTCTGGAAACTATAAGAACTCATTTAATGGTAGGGAGCAGTGGGCATACAACAACCGAGGTGTTCAATAATATTCTAAGGACTGACGGATGGAAAGGGCTGTTTAGAGGGAATTTGGTTAATGTGATTCGTGTTGCGCCTAGCAAGGCTATTGAGGTAAATCTTACGGTGGCTAATTGATTGTTTGATGTTAATTATGTTTGCATTACACTTGTTATGTGTAGGGTTGTTAGCTTTAGCCGGTTTCTTGTAGAGTTGTCAACTCTAGCCTGTAAATCTGTTGTCCATGAATACACCGGCATTTACCCGCTTATGTTTGGCAATTATATGTTAAAGGGTCCTACGGAAGCTTTCTACTTGTTTAGATCTTTGTTTCCTTTATGCCACTAGTATCATTTTCTTTTGCTTCTTTGACGGTTTAATTGGTATTTTGAGGAGGTCAACCTTGGTTGATTGGTTATGTACCTTCGTTTGGTTGGTTGTTTCTAGTTTGAGGTTGTGAACTCCAACTTACAAGATAATTTGCAAGCCGTTTAAAGGTTAATAGTCTCGATATATTTGCCTTTTCAAATACCCCCACAGTGGGTTCTGCAAACATCAGCTTTTTAATCCCCGGTACAATATAATGAGTTTCTTAGTTTTCTCTTGTTATCAGTTTTGGTTTTGTATTCCTTATTACGAGAATACTTACTCGCCCCATTTGACACTAATTATGTTATGTCATGTCAGAATGCAAGAGATTCGTTTAATTTTATTAGTTTCTATTTAATCCATAACTAGTCCATGTTGTCAACTAACAACCATAGTATCAACTAACAACAGTAGTTGAACAAGCGTCTGCAAGGGTAGACATTGTATTCCAATTTGTGTTTTTGTTTTGGTTACCCTGTGGGCGTGTTAGCAGTACAACTATGCAACTAATCACGTGGTGCTGCCTAGCTGTTTGGACTTGCAGTTGAATTGATGTGAAAACCAGCTTCCTGAAATGTTAGTTGAAATAACCTTTTAGAAACTTTGGGAATCAAGTGAAACATTTTGTGAACCTGAGATTGCATCTCATTCAGTTAATGTAATATAACAGTCTACTTGGTGAATCATTTTAAACAACTGATAATCGGGAAGCTTCGCCACATTTACCTACTATGTCACAGGGACTTTAATTTCTCAGCCAGGCAAAAATGATTATCATTATGTTTCTATATTATGTTAATCCTAGAGGTATTGTTTCATAAGTTGGATTTTACATTGAGAACTCACATTATCAAGTTAGAGATTAAAATAAATCATCCAAATTGGTATTGCATGTTATCAAGTATCCAATCTAACCTTATGTTGTCTGCATCCGAACAGCTGTTTGCATATGATACTGTTAACAAGAATTTGTCACCCAGACCTGGGGAGCAACCGAAAATTCCCATTCCTGCCTCATTAATAGCTGGTGCCTGTGCTGGAGTGAGTTCAACAATTTGCACATATCCACTTGAATTGGTGAAGACCCGTTTAACCATACAGGTATTTGCAAAATATATAATTGAATTTGAAGCAAATGTTGTCTGGAACTTCTAATGAGATCAGATTTATTTTTCAGAGAGGTGTTTACAAAGGCATAGTAGATGCATTCTTAAAAATATTACGAGAGGAGGGGCCTGCAGAACTCTACAGAGGTCTTGCTCCTAGCCTTATTGGAGTTATTCCATATGCTGCTACAAATTACTATGCATATGACACATTAAGGAAAGCCTATAGGAAAATATTTAAGCAAGAGAGGATCGGCAACATAGAAACCCTTTTGATTGGATCAGCAGCCGGTGCTATCTCAAGTAGTGCAACCTTCCCACTTGAGGTGGCTCGCAAGCATATGCAGGTAGGAGCTCTTAGTGGGAGACAGGTGTACAAGGATGTGCTTCATGCACTAGCAACTATACTTGAACAAGAAGGGATCCAAGGCTTATACAAAGGGCTTGGACCTAGCTGCATGAAGCTGGTACCAGCTGCTGGGATTTCTTTCATGTGCTATGAAGCATGCAAGAGAATTCTCGTAGAGGATGAGGACGAATAAGAGATTGAGCTGATGCCTGCCTGAGTAAGATGGTTTACATCTATAGTGAGTTTTGAGTTTTCTTTTTCTCAAGTGGAAGAACCTTGTTTGGGGGACATATGGTCTTTACTTTTTCTCTTGTTCGAAAGAAAACATGCTCAATGTTGGCTGACATTATTGGCATTGCGATTACATTGTCAATTGCAACAAAGGAAAATCACAATTTTGCACTTAATTGAAGCCATAAACGTGTTCAAACTACAAAGATCCTTAACAAACTTTTCTGAAACAGGAAACGGTACAAAGATCCTTGTAAAACTTTTCTGAAACAGTACTCCAATCGTTTTCATCAAAAGTCTGCAAAACACTAGCAGAAATAACAAAGACCACCGTCTCAGTTACTGCAGTATTATCATTGAGTGTGCTTTCATAGTTTTTAGAAGTATATGGTTAACCAAGTTGGGACAAGATAAGTCAGATTAATGGCAAGGCTAGGTAAACAAGTAATGTAAATTCTGGGACTAAATTTTTCATCGTTAAGACGAGACTGATTTTACAAAAAGAAAAGAAAGAAGAAAATCCCAATAAGTGTCCGCAACGAAGGACCTCAAGGGACCTAAAAAGTAGTTAAGCTCTTCGTTGTAACTGGCTTCCTCTGCAGCGGCAGTCATTAAGTGATCGAATTTATGTGTCTTCCCCAGCAATATTTCGATCTACCAGGAAGGAAACCCGTGTTGACCTTTGGATCTCAAAATTGGCAATTTCTGGAGCACAGATTATGCATTTACACCAAAAGAGTGCCTATTCTGAGGTAAAGCAATTTAGTTTGGACAACCATAAGTCCCAGACCCCAGGACACTTGATGAAAATACGTCCTCCTATTGCCAAATTAATGGACATGTTACTCTCTCAAGAACTTTAGTTTATGATAGAATAATTCGAATCGAAGCAAGCAGAGTGTGCCCCTGTCAATAGCTGCCGATTGTAGAGGTACAGATGCATAAGGTACACTTTTTCCAAGTTACAGAACATGGCCATTGTAGATGTAGATTAAGCTTTCACAAAGAGTGTATCTCATCTATCCCAAATTCTTAAAAGGTGGAGCTAAGAAATCCCTTTTGCTTTAGGAACAGGGCGTCCTCCTGTTTCCTCCCTCATGTCAACTGTTGAAGTCATGATCTCTACGCATATAAATGATAATTTTCGAGTGGTCAGACTTTGAAGCAAATGGAAGGCAGAAAGGAAAGAAGAATAAAAACATCTTATTCTTCTGAATAGCAAGACCATTATTCTTCAAGATCCCAGAAATGGTAACTACTGTGGAAATTGCTGAAGATCGGACAAGGAAGTTAACGTGACACATTGTTGCAGAAATTAACGAAGACAAAGAAGCAATTTTGAAAATTAACTAGTATTGTACGTAGCGTTTAAATAAAAATCACGGAGTGATGTCTTGTACTTGAGTATATTGAATAACTCGCATATATATTAAAGCGATCTCTAACGATTATAGGGATATGTTTTCTGTTACAAATGAAATGAAATTCTCTCTCTCTTGATTGTCCTTCTTCTATAACTTCTTCTCTCTCTAAAACATTTTTTCTGTTACTCGAAAAATACTTATGAAATTACATTTATATGGATGAATCAAAAATTTCATCAACAACTTACTATCAGAGCCTTCGTAAATTCTGCCCACTCCACCGTCTGTGTCTTATTACAATTTCTAATGAATAAACATTACCATTCCTGTGCTCCATCATCCATGTGAAAAATGGCTACATTCACCTTCATAAACTCTAGAGTCTAGTCTAATTGGAAAAATTGTTCACAGTGATACAACCGTAACTTAAACATTTTCCCCGTCGAATGAAGGAAACTCAATTCTATTCAACCTTGTCGATGTAACATTTCCTTCCCCTTCATGTCATGTTTGACTGTTCTGGGGCGTGTGTTTTGCTATGCCACTGACCTCCCCCTGTTTTGGCAATCCTGGCAGAGGCACGGTTTGCAGCTCCAACATTTCTTTTTCTAATTTTTCTGTTCTGTTTTGAACCTCCGACAACAGTCGCTCACTCCTATCCTGAAATTCCAACAGCATTCGTTCGTGCCAACTCTGTGCTTCCAAGAATAGTTTCTCACTACAACCATGCGCTTCCATGAAGTTTTTCAAATTTTCTTCCAACCGTCAAAACTCTGCTCCCCTTGTCCCTTCCGTCAGCGTCTGTCTAGATTCTTCCTCTCTAATACCAAAGTTGTTGATAAAATTTTTGATTTACCCACACAAACGTAATCTCACAAGTATTCTTCGAATAACAAAAATACGTTTTAGAGAGAGAAGATGTTACCAAAAAAGGACAACTAAGATAGAGAGAATTTCATTTCACTCATAACAGAAAACATATCCCTCCCTATGATCATTGAAGCTCGCTTTAATACATATGCGAGTTATCCAATAAATTCAAGTACCTAACATCACCATGTGATTTTTATTTACACACTGCGTACAATATTATTTAATTTTCAGAATCTTCCTTTAGCTTGGCTCATGCTTCTTCGTCTTCGTCTTCGTCAATGTCTTTGATCTTCAAAAGCAGTTCCCGGAAGTCAACTTAGTAGACAAAGATATTAAGAGGAAGGGAAGGGATATCAAAAACGTCATCTCCCTCCATCCTAGATCTATAGGAAGAGAGCTGACATCAAGACCATTAATCGAAGGAGTAAGGATGAGAATCTCACATCAAGACCATAAAGGGTATTTTCAAGGGTAAGTAGCCAAGGAAAGAAGGAAGTAGGTCTCAACCAACCACCATGAAGAGGGCTTTGTCGTCTCGCAGTATTCTCCCCAAGAAAGATTAACTTCACCTAACTAATCTCATTATCGTTATTTTCATATACTAACATAATTAGTAGGCTTATAACAAGAATTTTCCACTTCTTAATTTTTCTGCAAAAGAAGAATTCACTTCTTTAGCAGAACACACAAACAGCTCGACAGTAAATGGTATGAGCTTTACCGGCAGCAACTAGTCCAAAAAATGCGCAATTACGAGACACTGGGAAACAATAAGAACACCTAGCGAAGTGTCAAAATATGTAGATTCACAGATATCACCTCCCAAACTCCCTTTCTGGGTACATAAATGAATACGATAAATCATTTGACTTGTTATATACAGGAGCAAGTAACCTGGGGAGAGAACAAAGGGATCCACAGCTGGGTCTAGCAATTGATGCCACATTGACCATTTGCAGAAGCTTTAGTGGCATCAGTTGTGAAGGGGTCGATCCGCACCCACAGCAAGGAGAAAATTGAAGCAAGCAGAATGGACCACACAATGACAATAGTTGGCGTGCGATTTTGGCGACCCAATAAACCTTTCAAGAAAGGATACAAATGGGCGACCACCCATAAAGCAAAGAACAGCTTGCCAAAAAGAGGACCCCATGACTGGTATCCGCTGTTTATAGCATATGAAACCCCGGCTACTATACCCACCAAGTTGACAATAATGACTGTGGTTGGAGGGATAAGAAGAGATGTCCATTTAAACACGTACAGCTCCGCAAATTCTCCATCATCATCCGATGCCTTTGAAGTGACAGTAAAGTTGGTATCAATTCCTGCAAGCACTTTCAGAAGCCCCTGGAAGACAGCAAACAGATGAGCCGAGGTACCACCAATCACCCAGAATTGTTCATTCCTCCACCAGTCTTCAATACTGACGCCACTCCATCTAAGCTCAAGTATTCCAGTGGTGAAAATGGATATGAAAAGGAGAATGAACCACATACTAGCGAAGTTGCTTATCTGAAAATTTTTAAGAATTCATAGCACAGCAAATTAGTGTCAATATAATTTTCTTGTAAATGGTAAACAATTGAATAAAATTTTTACCTACCTCAGGAATAATAAATTTATTTGTAAGAAGGCAAAAAGCAGGAAGTGTGCAATAAGCAAGCAGTGGGATAGAAGTGAGCGGATAGACTATGGTATTTATGTATGCTATCCTTTCCAAAAGTTTCAGTCGCCCATTGTAGCCATACCAAATGGGACAATGCCTGCTTAGTAAAATTTCAATTGAACCCAAGGCCCACCTAAGGACCTGATTCAACCGATCAGAAAGATTGATTGGAGCAGAACCCTTAAATGCTGGACGTGGAGGCATACAATAGATGGATATCCAACCACGAGCATGCATCTTGAACCCAGTTAAAATATCTTCAGTGACAGAGCCATATATCCATCCAATCTGCCAGCAGTCCAAGAAGGATCAGCCGATATACACATACAATAAAATGAAATTAAAGTAGCACCACAAAACTTCCTGCTAACTAACCTCCTTGCCCCATTCAGTTTTATCTTCATATCCACAACTAATAACATGTATAGCCTCCTTCAGAAGAGTGGCAGGATTAGTTGAAGGCGGAATTCCTCCTTGTTCCATAAATGTTGCCGCAATAAACACTGGAGATTGACCAAAGCGCTTCTCCAAACTCTTCTGAGACATAAGAAGTGATCTCTCATCATCATATCCTGAAAAAATAAGGAAAAGTTTAACACGCTATGTTAAGTTCCAACACTATATAGTTCCTTCATGAACTTGTTTAAGGGGAAATTTATTAATAAAAAGTCAATAAATGTGAAGTCACAAAAACACAATGGTTGAAGAACTAGAGATATTATAGAAAAAAACCTTCAACACCCTCCTCAATGTCTTCCATATTGAAAATGGGGATGGTGGATTCAGTTCGCTTTGCTGCCCTCTTCTTGTCAACATACTTCTTATTACCACCTTTCCCCTTCTTTCTTGATCCACAACAACTCTTTACAATGATATTTGGCTCCAAATCTTCCTCAGTCAACACAGGATCATAACCATAAAGTGCTTGCCTGTTGAAACAACAACCAGTTCCCACATAGACTGGACCTTGAATACCATCCTGCCCTTTCATGTTGATCTGAAACACAATGACAATACAAGGTCGATTACAAAGTGTTGTCAGCAAAATAAAATTAGATTATCAGCAATGCATCAAAAGCAACTTACATCAAAGAAAACAATATTGCGATTGGCATATCGATCATGCAAATCAATGCCATCAAAACGTTGTGGGAATTGCACATAGCATGTCTTCTTTCCAAGTACAGGATCCATTAGGAAACACATGGCTTCTTTAAGAGCTTTGCTATTGTTGAAGTAGTGATCACAATCAACATTCAACAGATATGCACCATTGGTCAACACAGCTGAAACTCGAATCTATTAACAAAAAGAGAGTTAGTTTTCATACAATTATATGGCAGATTTATTTATCCACCAGTTAGGAATGTTGAAAGAATCTATGACATGCATTCCTGTCTGCAAACTGGAAAAAAAAAAAAACCCCTATAGTGCCGGATCATTGATAAAATGAGAAGTATCAGATTATAGGAGGTATAGACTAACCAATGCATTCATTGCTCCAGCTTTCTTGTGATGTTGGAAGCCAGGTCTCTTCTCACGAGAAACATAAACAAGTCGGGGGAGTTCATTTCCATCAGTGTCAAGTCCCCCACTATGGCCTAAAAACACTTGTATCATTCCCGGATGATCCCTAGGATTATTTCCAGGCCAAGGGGTGCCATCTTGCATTGTCCAGCCTTCTTCTGGCATCTTCTGAGCCTTGGCAACAAGGGCATTGATACGCACCTTGAATTCTTCATATTCTCTCTTTAACAAAAGAGAAAAAAATAATTCTCTCAACAAAAGTTAAAAAGATGGGACAATACTTAACATCACAGGAATAAGGAATTGTAGCTTACTTTCATTGCTCTCCGTTCTTTGACAAAAGAAGGCTGTATCTTGTCCTTCAAATAGTCAATCTTTTGGGCAAAATAAAATTCAGGTGCTCTGGGCTCAATGTTGTGCTTCTTGCAAAATGGCACCCACTTTCTTGCAAACTCTGCAGTTTCTGAAAGGGCTTCAAATGTCAGCATTGCTGAACCATCATCTGAAACATAGCAAGACACTTTGTCGACAGGATAGTCAACAGCTAGTATGGATAAGACAGTATTTGCTGTTATAAGGGGAGGTTCTTTCAAGGGATCCACAGTACTGACAAAGACATCAACAGGAGCCAGTTGTGACGGTTCTCCATCACGATCATATCTGCAATGCATAAGTTACAATTATTAAGGCAATAACATTATCTGCCCCATGCATAATGACAATACCTTCTGTCAAACCCTTATTCAAAGCTAAGCTACCAACCTGAGGGCAAGCCTGTCAAGATAGGTCTCACGATTAACAGGATACCACTTAGGGAACTGATCCAAAAGCCAAGACAAAGCAAACCAAATCTCACAGATAACTGATATAAGCCACAAGGGGTATGCATCTTTGACTGGGTGAGTTGCACGATATTGTAAGAAGAAGCCCAAGATAATGAGTCGAAGTATGATCACAATGCGATAAGGAGTCAGGTGAGATGAGGGGATGGGTACCACACGACTCAAAGGTTGTCTGGCATCATCAGCCCTAAACAAAATGAAGAATGTGGCATCAAATGCTTAATTTTATATCTTAGTAAAACATGAAACTATTTCATGCTTCATAATCAGTAGACTGCAAGCAACACGCTTCAAAGGATCACAAAGTATTTGGGAGCATCACAAGTGTTAGCTTCTCCATACATTATGATGACAACATAAGACAAGAAATCAGAAGCAACTTTATGGTGATAATAAGGTCTGTTTCTATCATCCTGGAAAAGAAAATCTTTCCTTTTCACCACAAATAGCTCAACAAGCTTTTTAAAACATCTTTATGAATTGGATTTATCTTAGTAGAGCGTTCAAACCTAAAGCAACTAAACTAAATCTTTTATGCACCGAAGCTCACATTTGGAGTTCTTCTCCATTAGAACCTGTGCCTTCAATATCTCCCTTTCCTTCACTGTATCTATTGGTCATCTGCATCATATTTTTCTCCTGTTTGAGTTTCCATCCTTCAACTCTTTCCTTCCAGTCAACATTACCAAGGCCATAGGAGTTCAAGTCTTTTGAAGGGTCCACAATTCTGACAGGAACTGTAACACAAAATGGTTAATTTAACGCAATTGGAAGTCATATGCATAATATAGAAATTTGATATGAAATTTTACATCAACCTAATTACGCAAGTCCGCATACCTGGCTGTCTTGGATCTATGTAAGGAGATGACTGAACATTCCTCTCGGCAGGGCCCAATGGACCAGAAGTAGTTCTTACAGATTGTGTATCAGGTGTAGCACACGGGATTTCACCAGATACCTGACAAATATAGCTATGTCAACCAGCAGAAGATTTTATAGTCCAAATGCAAGTCATTCATATCAAGAAGAAAATAACTTATCTAACTGGCGCAAAAAGAAAAAAGAAGAAGAAGAAGAAGAAAGAGCATTCTTCCTTGATATTTGTTTTAAGCAATAAATATGAAGACAGAAAAGTTAACCCAGAAGTTCTAATTCAGCAAAGCTTTCAATAAAATGAATGGCAACAATGCCAATCCAAAAGATACTTGAGACTCTCAAACACCTGCTATTTAGGTGCCTTATAGAACAGAAAGCTTTGACGAAATGAAATGTAATCAAGTCAATCTGACATAATACACTCTTTTATGAATAAAAGGATGCTTTGGTCAATGTCAGCATATTTTACAAATACACATCCACAATAACAACAATTTGCATATAGAAGGACTAAATAGTACTCAATTTGCATACCGGCTGCCCATTTGTCAGAAGGGGAATTGGTTGTTGAGACTCTTGCCTAGAGGATGAAGAAAGATCCACATCATCACTGTGCCACTGGCGTCTAGTCTTGTTATTGCGCTGAGCATAGTCAAACTCATTCTCTAGATCATCAACATCATCTTCATCTTCATCTCCATCCACGCGAGGACTACCTGAAAAAGAAAGAATCATTAATAAAAATCATCAATAAAAACCATTGCTAAAGATTAAAAAGAAACTATTATCAATCAAGCCAACCTTTGTGTCTCTTATATCTAGTCTTGCACTGTGGACAAGACTGGGTTCCATCTTTTCGTTCATACTCATAACAAGGACGGCACACTGGGAAGGCACATTCATTGCAAGCAACAAAGATGTCACCAGTAGTTGTAACTCCAACATTGTCACCACAAATCTGACATGTTTGGCCATTTAAATTCTTGAGCGGTTTGGGCTGCATTACCACCAAAAAATAAATGTATTCATCATTTTCCTAACACAACACTGAAAATGAATGGCTACAAAAGAGAACCAAACATATGACAAAAGTGACACAAGTCTTCAGAAAAGTATATCTAAAGCCATTGCAGTTAGATGCGCAGTAAACTCCATGAAAAAAATTTAGCTAGGTTAAAAACAAGCTACAAGATATCAGTCATAAACTACGTCAAAACAAGTTATATCTTCTGTCATAATGACCCAATCTGTCTCCCATTGCCTGCAAACCATAGATCCTGGCGCATTTGGCCTCAGAAAATTCTCAGTTTGCATTACAGAAACAGACGTCATATACAAATAAATTTTAGAATGTGAAAAAGGAAACGAAAAAGACAAGCAACAGATTTTTGGTCATGTGTGATAGATCGCATGTCAGGCAAAAGTAAGATCAAACCCTTTGATCGAATCAAGCAATATGTTAGGCATTTTTTTAACAGTAAATGGAAAATATCTTCCCAGAGATCTAACAAACAAATGCAAACGACTCACGTTTTGAAAACCGACAAAAGATCCGCTCGCAGTTTCTATCAAAGCAACAATAGGGGAAGATAAGAACCCCAAAAGACGGTAATTTTAGAACAATGCTCGAACATTTACAGCTAGTTAACATAAAAATGAGTTCAAGACTCAATCTCACACCACAGCCGTGGAATTTTATACATATTACTAAAGAGTCAACAGATCCACAAATGACTGCCCAACTTATAACGAAACTGAACAGTCAATCTCAAAAGCAGCTGAAGATCAACATCCAACTGAAAATCACTTCTGCAAGGCAGCAGCTAGATCTGAAAACAATAATTTAACTACAGAAAAGATCCAATCCATCCACTTAAAATCAACAAAGACCAAGAAGCTAATGTCCAAATCCAAGAAAAGGACCGAGTTGGAGCTACAGAAAGGGTCACTCTCACAGAACTAACACCGACATCGATCTACCCACCAAAAACTCCAGGGGAAGAACAAAAGCAAAAGCAAACAAAACACATTTATACACAGCTAATAGTGAAAGAGTGAGAGCAAAGAACACAAACCCCAGGATCGGAATCGTGGCGGATGCGGACAAGCTCGTTCCTCCGGTATGAACCGGCCACCATACCCGCATTGGCTTGCATGATGTGTGCACCTACGCCTAGAATGAATTACACAGGCGGATCTAGTGGAAGATTTGGCGGTGAAAAAGAGAAGAAGATGCACTTGACTCTTCGCCCACTCAATACGCCATCTCTTTCTCTCACGGACAGCTTAGCTATTGTAGTAGTGGGCTCTGTCTGTGATCTCTCCAGCTGGCTTTCGATTTATCAATTATATATCCTTTTTTTTAATTACTTAATACTTATTTTTCATCTTTCTTCTCTCTTTTTAATTATCCACTTATGCATGCCTGTATATATATGTACGTATTACCGCTCGTACCGGTTTCCCGCTTTTCTTAGCCATTCGGCCTTACAATTGCAGTTCATTCGTAATTTATGAATAACAATAATAATGGCTAAATTTAGTTAATATTATGCTAATTAATAGAAGTTATAGTATAATTTATATGTAACATACGCATTTTTTTAATTTGAATAAGATATAATATTTTGAAGTTGACCAAAGTTTAATAGGTTAATCACGCTCAACAGCTAGGACGTCCCTTTCCCATTACAACAACCAGTGTCTTACTTGACGTGTGAGTTTGTGATTGATTTTGTATGCCCCTAACCACTTTTGCTAATTACAGACCAATTGCCTACCGACAGTGCCTTGGCTTTCTCCTTATTTGCTGGTAACAGCCAGCCTGTCCCCAGTTACCGGCTATTGTCCGTCGCGTTAGTTAGCTAGTGCCTAGTGGCTGTCGGTGCTCGGTATAACATTAACTCCTCTCTGAATTTACAGCTTAAAACTGACAACCTAAAGATTTTGGACAGAAAGTTGGACAAATCTGATATACATAAAATTTAATAAAGTTTGCCCTTTTGTGTTTTTTTGGTAAGATCTAGTAATATTAACTAGGCTATGTGGTAGCAAAACTAAGGAATCATAAATACTTCCGTATTACTCTCCTATGTAATGTAATTATCAACAAATAATAAAAACATTTCAAATAAAATAATCGAATTATAAGATACTTTGATGTGATTCATTCCAATTTTGTTTATTCTAACAGCTGATAGGTTATTGAATTTATTTAATTATTAGAAGACGATGCAACTTAGGTGTTTCGATCCTAACCTGGCGTCATAAGCAAGCATATTTTGCATTCCAAACTTGCCTTACCTTCCACATCCTTAATCATTATTTCAAAACCAAATTAAAATATGGGCAGGTATAGAGTCGAGATGCTTAAAATTTACAAATCTACGAGCTTTCAATTCCAATGACTTGTTTTGTAACAACCTTTTTACTTGATAGGCCATTCAGATTTCATCCTTTTTTTTCACTTTTATGTTTGGTTGTGTAATTCAAAGTTATAAATGATATACATAATGACTCAATACTTTATAGCATTTAACACTTTAAATTTATTAAATGAAAAATATTATTATAACAACATATTACGAGAAAGTCTCCTATAAGAAGATCTATCTAAAAGAGCAAAAAAAACTCCTAATGTTTACACTAATGTCGAATTGGAATATAATGTTTTAGGACGTTTAAAATGAATCATAATACTTACAAAACGTTTAAAATGAACCATAACATTTAAAAAATATTCAAAATAAACCCTAACTATTAACAGTATTAAGCTGTCAATTAATTTTTGACGTAGCAAAGTTTTTGTTGAAGTTTACACCATTTTTATGTTCTAATAGAAGTTAAAACCTTGATCACTTTGGGATGTGATAGTGAGAAAATGCAATTTTGAAAAGTGAAGAGTTTTTACATGAAAGATCCCATAGATTGTAATACGATTTCATATTTACAGTTTAACTTTTTTTTTCTTTGTGGATGTTTGCAATTTATCCTTTAATTTAATTTGCTTACATGAAAACCACCCCTTTGGATGAGCATAAAGCTCTTGGTGATGGTAAATCGGGAGACAAGAGCATCTTAACACATGTTGCATTCCATTTTAACATTCCTATGTTTTGTTGATCTATGAATGTAAACTATATATCGATATTTTGATTTTGTGCCTAGGATGTTCAATTCTGGTTCTTATATCCATGCAACATAAGTGTATTAATTTTTGCATTCGCTATTTTTTAAAATGTTTTTGCTTAACTCATGAACAATGGTCTACATGTGTTTGACACTTCATTTCTCAGAGAAAGCCAAAGAAAAGGCCAAATGTGATGAAAATGTCAAAAGAGAGAACTAACAAGGGAGGAGATGGAGCTTGGCAACTACTGCATAGAAATGGGACAGACGTTTAAAGGGTTCAATCCCTCTACGACGTAGCATATCCTCTTGTACATATTAAGAAATATCTACGTATATACAGGTAAATTTTCGGTGTCCATCTTATTAATACGCTTCTGTTATTTCATTTCTTATTTTTTCGGAGTCCATCTTCACAAGCTCTTGTAAGCAGGCAATCAAAATTATTAATACAGTGAAACCTGTTAGACTTTTACCACATAATCAGTAATAAAGACACTCACATCCATGAATTTATTGATAGAAGCTTAGCACCTGTTTGGTTGAGTTTTTGGTAAGTAGAAAAGTACTTTTTCCCACCACAAAAGCTATTTTAAGGGGAAAATGAGTGTTTGACTATAAATTTCAAAAACACTTTTGAAGTAGAAATAGCTTTTTTTAAAAGCTAAAATACAGCTTTTTTAAAAGCTAAAATACAGCTTTTTTAAAAGCTCAAATTTAGAGCTTTTCAAAAAAGACCCTTATTTTAGCTTTTCGGGTAGATATTTTTGCGTCACTTACGTATATATCGAAAGTTAAAAGTGACTTTTGTGTTTCTTTGGTTTTCTTCTGTTTACAAACATTCATCTTCTCAAACACGCAGCAAGAACTCATCTTTTCAAGACACCCACGAATCAACTCATAGGTTAGTTTTTTTTTTGGTATGCTTTTTCTAGGATTTGTCGAATGCTATTTCATGTTATTTTTCCTCGACCTCACTTTTTTGTCCTCCTCCTCAAATACTATTTTAACAAGTCTGCGTTTAACACAGATGAAGGTATGAGTTCATTCGTCTGTGTTTAACGCAGATGTTTCAATGTCTGTGCTAAACGCAGACCTTCGTATAACGTCTGCGTTAAACGCAAAACGCATACGAAGGTTTATGTTGAACAGACCTTCGTCTGCATTGTGTTAAAACGCAGACAAAGGTCTACTTTGAACGCAGACATCGTCTTAAACACAAACGTTGTCAATGAATTCACATTCTCATTTCTAACAAAACCAGCTATCAATGAATTCCATATAACTACGGTCTTGTTTCGCATTTGACCAAAAATTTTAGAAGCCATTACTTGTTTGCCTAACTTCATATACATGTCTATAAGGGCATTACAAATACTATCCCAGCATTGTGAACATCCTGAGGCTACATTTTTCAAGAGAAAAATGACCCATTTGTGAACATGCTGAGGCTACTAACAGCATTGTGACCTTATCAGGTCTTACCATGTTGGTTCATATTATCCAGTACATGAAGAGCTGCTGTAGGGAGCCCATTGCGTACATAATTTGACATTTTCGTATTGCCATGATTATGCACGTTAACAAATTCATGATTATGCACCTTAACAAATTCATGAATTGTCCATTTCTCATCTAACCTTCTCTTCACATGCATAATGGCTTTGCAGTCTTCTTTTTGTCTCTTATATTGCCCTCTTGAATTTTATAATACTGTGATTCCATCAAACTCGTGAGTGAAGATGCTAGTCCCTTAAAGTAGTTATCTAGTTATTTTAAGTGCACTCAATGATTCAAAGTAGGCATGTAAAACTATTTTTAAATATAGGCTGAAAGTAATAAATGATGAGTAATTTGTATTTGAGATAGCAACTCCTTATGAAGTGTGTCTCTTTCTTTACTTTTGTACGTGCATAAACTTCCATAGTCGTTGTTATGCTTTCAATGCTGAGTTCACGAAAGATTTAATGCTTATTATGCTTTTGTCTGTGTCATTTAAGTTATGCTTTTATATTTTCTTATACTTGTTAAATTCATTGTTATATGCAATGGGGATTTTGTTGTTGATAGAAAATTTCAATACCAAGTAAAGATATTCAAGGTGGGGATAAATTGAAAAAAAAGGTTAAAGTGGAGTGGAATGATAGAACTCTTAAAATTTTAGTCAAAATTTTTGTGGAAGAAACATTAGCTGGAAATTGACCAAATGGTCACTTTAACAAGATTGGATAGAAAAATATAGTTTCAAAGTTTGCTTATGAAACTAAGAATAATTATGAATACAAACAATTTAAGAATAAATGGGATGGATTAAAAAAGAATTGGAAGCTTTGGACAAATTTAGTAGGTAAGGAAACTGAACTAGAATGGGATCCTACTAATCAAACTATTGATGCAAGTGACGAATGGTGGGAAAAGAAATTGAAGGCAAGCATTTAAGCTTTATATTTATAATGTTCTAATGTTACTTGATAGTTTAATAACTTAAACAATATTATTGTAGGAAAATCCTGAGGCTGCCAAATTTTGAACTAAAGGTTTGAAACATATTGAACAGCTGAATATTTATTTAAAGATGTTGCAGTTATAGGAGAAGGAGCTTGGGCACCTTCTTCAGGTTTTGTACCAAATGATGCTTATGTGACATGTAGAGAAAGCCTAGTTGATACCGATCTTGACGATAACCTTTTTGAAGACTTTGCTGTCAATCCAGAAATTGGAAATATTAATAATGAGATTGGTTCATCAACTCCAACTCTAGGAACTTCTACAAAAGGAAAGGGGAAAAAAAGAAATAAATATGATACTAGAACAGGGGCAACAGAAAGGTTATGTAAACATTTGGACCGTATATGTGATGCAATAGAGAGTAGAACTTCAATGAGCTCTATTAAAAGAGAAGAACCTAGTTATAGAATTTCCGAGGTCATAAACATCTTACAAAGTATAAATGAAATAGAAAGGGGAGGTGAACTGTTTATGTTAGCTACCAAATTATTTTTGAAGGAGGAAAATAGAGAGATGTTTGTTGAGCTTAAGGATATTGATCTTCAAATCTCGAATGGCTTAAGAAAATGAAATGATTGTGATTTTTGTAATAAATTAGACATTTCTTTGGTTACTAATATTGGACTAATTATAATGTGTTGTATTGGATTTCGCTACTTCTAATGTGTTATATTGGATTTCTATTTGGTTAATTTTGTTGTAATGAATGAAATTGTACTTTATTATTATTGTATTATGATTATTGTTATATTATCTTGTTATACAATAAGCTTATTATTTATTATTTATATATTTTAATACAGATGTCATCTTCTGATAATGATTTTGACAATGATCATAAATATAATGAAGAGATTGAAGAAGAAATTTTGCATATGGTTCAAACTGGAGTTGTAATGACCATAGACCATTATATTAAATATTATATGAAAAAACCA
>JANIIA010000009.1:25823924-25842247 GCA_027478495.1 Erythroxylum alaternifolium
ATTCACTATTCATGTGCATATATGAATGCATGAACATAGCAATAAAATTTTAATCTCTCCTAACCCGTTCCAATTTAGTATTTTACCCTTCCCATAAGTGAGGGGATGTTACAGATTATCCTCGCATCTAAGAGTTTTACTACTTCTTTCTTAACCACTTCTTTCATATGAGGGTTCGACCTATGTTGACGTTTCCTCACTGCTTGACATCCGTCTTCAAGGTTTATTGGATGCTTACAAACATTTGGGCTTATACCTAGAATATCATATATTGGCCATCCTATGACTTTCATCCGCTTCCTAACAATAGCAACCATCTTACTCTTGTTTCCCATCCAGTTAGTTAGAAATGATGATAGGTAAAGTTTGACCTTCACCTAAGAAAGTATATCTGAGATGGGTAGGCAACGGTTTAAACTCTAAAGTGGGTGGTTTCTTCGTGGAGGGTGGTATGGGAGCTTTAGTTTGGACTAATATATCTTGATGAGATTGAACACCCGGCTCCTCCATCTCATCCTCTCTTTCAGACTCAACCTTGTTTGCCTTCTCAGATTCATAATTTGTCTCCACTTATATTGATTTTACTTCTGCAACGCAACTCTTTACTTGTTCTTATATACTTTCATCCATAATGTCAATTTTCATGCATGCGCTACTTTCCTTCGGATTCTTTAAAGCCTTATTCATATTAAATTCCACTTGCTCCTTACCAATCCGAAGTGTCATTTTTCCTTCATTAACATCAATTAATGCTTTTCCTGTGTTTATGAAAGGTTACCCAAGAATCAATGAACAGGTCTTATCCTCTTCAAAATTAAGAATCATAAAGTCCATATGAATAATAAACTTGTCCATTTGCATCAAAACATCTTCCACCACTCCAAACGGTTATTTTGATAGATTGATCACCCCACTGAATTAGCATTGAAGTTGACTTGACCTCACTAAGCCTCAATTTTCTGAATATCGATAAAGGCATAAGATTGATACTTGCTCCTAAATCGTAGAGGCACTTTGTGAATTCAAATTCACCAACCACAAAGGGTATTGTGAAACTTCCTAGATGGCATCTGGTTGGTGACTATGGAACTACAGATGCCAGTCAAAGCTACCGTTTAGTTCTCATCCCAAGTACGCTTCTTCGATAATATGTCCTTAAAAAACTCAGCATATTTGGGCCTTTGTTCTAAAGCCTTGATGAATGAAAGATTTATCTGCAACATCTTTAATTTCTCTATAAATCTCATAATTGCATCCATTTTTAATCTATTAAAAACCCTCAATATGTTGCAAATGCACAAGTCATGGGTGTCGTATGTGAGGTGTTAATCCCTCCTGGAGTTGTCAATCCCTCGAGGAGTTGTCGATCTTATCTAATTCTAAGTTATCTAAGGCCTAAAGAATTATTAAAATGAAAATAAAAACTAAACAGAAAATTAAACACATGAATATGAATGATAGAAAGTTAATTTGTAAAATTAACACAAAAGAAATCGAATATTGAGGACCCCCAAATTCATAATGGAAATCACATAAGAAAAATTACCAAATTATGAGAAAGGGATCTATCCTATCATCAATGCTAACTTAATCACTTTTGTGTTAGTATGGTGTCGGTTCTAGACTATCGAAAGCTGGATTACTCTCTTACGAATTATAATCATTAAGAACTAATTAATAAACCCTAATTAAGTCAAGTTATCGAAAATGTCATCTCTCAATTAACAATTGACCTACAACCTAATCAAATCTTAAGCCTTCTAATAAATAACATGGTCTCACACGAGATCTCTCTCCGTATAACTACTAATTTGATTATTTGTATGATCTATTGGGTCGTTTAACTCTCATTAACCAATCCAATCATTTTGCATTTGGTTCATTTTCTCGATTTATTACCGAAGCCTAAAGTTACAATAAATAATCACAAAACCCAAATGAATTAACAAAAAAACAACTATATTAACATTGAATCAAGTTTAAATCCCTAAAGAAAAGTTAGAACATCATTATCAATCACAAATCCATTAACATCATCATATCCATCTTACACATTTAAAGGGAAAAATAACAAGATGAAGAGAAAATGTCATTTGGACATGATCGGGATAGCTTGTGAAAACAACAGCAGTAGTAGCAAAAGCCCGCTCCTCTCTCCTCTTCTTCGTCATCTCTCTTTTCTTCTTCTTCTTTCTTCTTGGAGTTTTCCCAAAGTGCAGAAATTGGAGCCCATAGGTTTCTTTTTCTTTCTTTATATAGTCTTTTCTATTTTAGGTAAACCCTGGGATTTTCCCAGTCCAAAAAGTCTTAAATGTCCAAAGGTAAGTCGTATTCAGGAGGCTGTCTGTCATGTCTATCACGCAGGTTATGATCGTGGCACTTCATTTAGCTCTCTGTCATGATCGTTACTCCCCTTAAATGCTTCTGTCATGATAGTAGCCTATGGGCCACCATTGTAGGCCTAGGTCTAACTCCGGACTTCCTCTAATTCTTCTCCGTTCTTCCATATATGTTCTCAAACACTAACAAGTACATTAAGGCACCTCAAATACACAAAATTAAAGCACAAAAGCATGATCTAACCTATATAACACTTAAATCACAAACATTTAACTAAACAACATATTCCTAACCTAAACATGCATTAATCATTCAATTTAACAACTAAACACATACTAAACTACCCACTAATACATTATGCAACCTACCATTATCAGTAAGCACAATTTTTCTAGATGAATTAATTATTTAATTTTTCAAAAAATTTCTAAAAACAAATTTGAAAATAAGGATGTCACCTTTGCTAGTACTCCTTCTTTGATGCAATCAACTAATAATCCCAGACCATTTTTTAGTTGTAATAGAGATGCTTAAAAATCTATTCCAAATGTAATAAAAGAAGTTGCATTGAAAGAGATGATGATTAATGGATTCTGGCTCTTAGTTACATAAGGAAAAAATGATTTGGTATGTTATGGTTGCCTTTCAGTCTATCTAGAGTGTTAAGTTTTTGTTGGCATACAAGCTAAAGAACAAAAGAAACTCTAAGACTAGTCTACTTAAACTACATTAGTTATACCAATTCACTTTTAGGGCTTTATTTATCAAAAGTCGCTTATAAGCGTGATTGGTGAAACATTTAGAAGAGTGTCTCATCTAGTAAATAGAGTCCTTTTAATTCCTTAGAGCATTGAGATCATTAATGCTAGAGAGGAGACTCTTATTACTCCAATTATCATTCCAAAAACTTGTTTTTAGAGCCATTACCAATCTTATATTTGAGTTCCAACCTAACTTGCTCTCAGATTGAAGATATGTAACATAGTTTAGGAGGTGTTATTACTAGGATTGATATTCTAAGAATTCCCTTACTTTATGTAGTGAACATTGGTCTATCCTACCCAAAGAGCTTGATTATCTATTAGAATTCTCCATATTCGCTAAGTCAATAAAACTCTATTGATGATTCTAATTAAACTAATTCCTAAACCCCCTTCCTAATTTGGTAAATAAATGTCAGTCCATTGTTAATCATTTTGCAAGCTTTATAATTTATAGCCTTCAAAATACCGTAACTGCACGGGTCCTAATTTGTAGTATGTAAAGGGTTAATCCCACAAGGAAGGTCAAATAATCTAATCCTATGTTATCTAAGGCTCGAAAAAATTAATAAAGTGAAAATAAAAATTTCAAAGAAAAGTAAATACGAGAATAAGATTGGCAAGAATTTAATTTGTAAAATCAACATAAAAGAAATTAAAATTGAGCAACATAAAAGTAACAAAGGGAATTAACCAAGAAGTGTTACCAAATTATGAGAGAGGGGATTTTTCCTATCATCAATGCTAATCTAGTTAATTATATGTTATTGTGGTGTCAGGTATAGACTATCGTAGGGTGGATTACTCTCTCCCGAGTTATAGTCATTGACCTTAATTAAATTATGGAATTTGCAATCTCTCAATTAGCAAAAGACCCATAACTCTAATTAGATCTTACGCCCTCTAATAAACTATCGAGTCTCACACAGGATCTCTCTTTACATAATAACTGATATGATTAATCACGTGGTCTATTAGATTACTTAACTCTTATTAATACAACCCAATCATTTTTATCCAGTTCACCCCTCAGTTTATTACTGAAATATGCAAATACTGCAATTAATCACAACACCTAATCACAATAACGTACAACTATATTAGCAGTGAATCAAGTTCAAATCCTGAAGGAAAAGTTAGAACATCATAAAAAATCCAAGAATCATCATCATACAATCCATCATTATCTTAATCATTAAATGAATAAAAATAAAGATAGAAAGGAGAAAGAACTTGGATCGGATAACCCAGGGAGGCAGTAGCATCAGAAGACCCGCTTCCTCTCTTCTTTTCTTCCTCTTCTCTCCCTTCTTCTTCTCTCCCTTGAATCTTTCCCAAAAATGGTAGAAGTGGAGGCTCCTTTTTAGGGTTCCATCTCTTTATTATTTATAGTATTTCTATTTTGAGCAACCTAGGGCTTTTTTTGGGTCTCAAAGGTCTAAAAAGCTCCTCACAAACTTAAGTCCGGAAGGCTATTCGCATCTATCTGCATGTAGGCACGATCGTGGCCCCCTGTTTAGCTTTCTGTCATAATCGTGGCTCATTAACCATGATCGTAGCCTTCTGTTTTAGTTCGACCCTCCGTAGAATCCCCTCCATTCTTAGATACTTATCCTGAAACACAGCAAACACATCAAGACACCTCAAACACATAAAATTGAAGCTCAATCGTGTTCTCTAACCTAAAAAACACACAAAACACAAATACTTAACTAAATAACAAAATCCTAAACTAAACATGAACTAAACATTCAATATAACCACTAAACACATACTAAACTACCCACTAAAACATTATACAATCTACAACTATCATCCATTTTACTTTTTCCATTAATCTTCTTGTAGTTTCACTTGACCATAAGAAATTCCTCTTTGTTTGTTCTAAGGTTTTGACTACATTCTTCATAAAATATTATATAAGAAGCCAATACATATACATACTACTGATTATACAGTTGATTAGCTGTGTTTTGCCTATAAAGGACATGCTCTTATTACACCATTTGTTAATTCTTCTTTGAAATCTTTCAATCAGAGGATGGAAAACTACATAGGCAATGTCCCTTTAGAGATTGGAATGCATAAGTATGTGAATGGGTGTTTCATTACTTGGAGTCTTTTTAGGTTTAATAACCAATTGGTAAGATGTTTAACTCCTATTGAGTCAAACAACTTCCTCTTAGCACTATTCATTTAAAGACTTAAGAGATCATTAAGGGTACAAATAGCTGACATTCTCTTTTTTATTGCATTGATGAAAATATTTGAAGTCCCTTTCCTATTGAATTAGATGATTGACAAGTCTATTGAGAAACTCCTTTATAGGAGTAAACAAGTAAAAAGAGAAGGTTTGCACCTTTAACAAGCTTTTTAAGCTTATAATTCATTAAAATGCTATAGCACACTGTTAAAACGCATTGCTCAATCCAATTTATGAATTTTATTGGAAATCCAAATGTTGTATAGGCATCTAGTATAAAACTTTAGTTTATTAAGTCAAATATTTTATAAAAGTCAATCTTGATGGTATAACTTTTTTTTAATTTTTCCTGCTATAATTTTTAAACAATTATGATTTTATTACCTATTTGTCTCCCTTTGATGAAGGCTCCTTGTGCAAGATTGATATAGGGACTAAGAATATCTTTAAGCCTAGAAATAATGATCTTGGTGATGATCTTATAAACAATGTTGCAACAAGAAATAGGCCTATATTACTTTGAGGAGGGGTTTGGGACTTAGGAATGAGATTTATGAAGGTCGTATTGAGCCCGTTTAGCTTTTTACCTAGATTGAAGAATTTTAGCCCCATCTTAGCTATAAATCTTAGGTGTGTAGCTAAGTTTTTCTTTCTAAAGCATTTAAGTCATTAAGGCTAGGAGCTTTATTGGGTTAATAGAAAATAAATCCTTTTACACATCTATAACACAAACTGGTCTAAACTAAGATCCACCTTATTATCAGTGATTTGTTCAGAGATGAAATATTTGAGGGCTTGCATAGAAGATAAGTAATTAAAAGGAGTACTAAGAATCGTGGTAAAATAGTTTTGAGTTTCCTGTAAGATTTCATATTGAGTGTAAATCCTAAGTCCATCATTTTTCTAAATGGAAGCAATTCTATTGAGGTTTCTCCTAGAAAGAACAAATTTATAAAAGAAGCTAAAGTTCTTGTCTCCATCATTGAGCCATTGTATTTTTGATCTTTGCTTCAAAATAGAACAGTTCATCTCCACTACTTTGGCATAATCTAGGGGTACATATTTCTTCCCCTCTTACTTTCTAATATCCTTTCTAAAAGGAGAAAAGGCTGTTTTGAGCTACAATTAGCTTGACTTTATTGTTAATTACTGCCTGATGGGTGTTACAAAAGGTCTTAGGATTAAGAAGCTTAAGTTCCTCTAAGATTTTATAGATTTTACTTATATAGACGAAGGATTTGTACCTAAGAAAAACATAACATGATCTTTTAAACATTGCTAGCTCAAAACCTTCAGCTTGCACTAAGAAGTTGTTGAATATAAAAAGGTTATTTATATAGAGCAATGCATTGAGTCTATATACTTCTATAATAGTATGATATGTGAATAATGAATTGTTAAATAAAGCTCTACTTTATGGGAAAGCAATTAGCTATTGAGCATTAATAAGGATCCTTTCTTATTTTTCCTAGTAAATAATCTTCCTTGTTACTTATTATTCTAAGTGTAGAAATGCCACTATATCTTAAGATTAGTGGCTTCAATATTGCTTACATAATGGTTGAGATCATCAGTATGGTTTCTGAGCCAAGCATTTCCATCAACTTTAGAGAAGTGAATTGTACCATTGAATTCACCAAAGATGATCCAATGACATTTCATACCTAAATTGATATCCTTTAGCTTATTCCATAAGGAAGTTCTTTGGAAAGAAATTATAAGCATAAATAAAGGAGATATGAATGATAGTGTTAATATGCAAGATCAATGTAAAGGTGAATAAGTTGATCAAAAATCAAGTAGTAAAGAGTTTCTTATCTTATCTAGATGAAAAGTAATCACAATTTTACCATTATAGTGAGATTGATGATTAGAGACAATAGGCTAATTCTTCTTTAAGAAGTTAGAGTTCCTACAATTGATCTCCTTGAGCTTTGTTTCCAAAAAATCGATTAAGAAGGGTTTAGTATCATGTAAATAATCATGCACTGTTTTCTATTTTTTAGGGGGGCAATTAAGCCTTCTTACGTTATAGGAGATTAAAGATATTAGGAGAAGGAGGATTAGGAGTTGCTTCCCCTGATTTTTGTGTTGGGTTTTCTTCTAGTAACAGGTTTGAAGTCAATATCTTTAGTGTAGGTAACTTGATGCTGAAAAATAAGAATGTCTTTAGGCTCAGGAATATTGATCAGCATTTTGTTGCATTTGGAATAAGGCTCACTTGCATAGTTGAACCTTAATCATGAGATCGACCTGCAATTTTGGAGAATCTATATTCATGAGTTTAAGATAATCCCTCCTTTTAAATCTCTTACTAATAGGTACCTCGTTTTTTACCCTATTGAATTTAACTTGGTTTCTATTGATATATAACCATAGCCAAGTCCTCAAATAGTAAGCGATCTTCTCCCAACTTAACTGAGGAATGACTTCTGGCCTTTTTGTTATATATCAACCATGAAACATATCCTAGTATAATTCACTCTTTTTATCTTAATTATTGCCTCATCCATGCACACTAGTTTACCTTCATAACTTTTTTGATAACTTAAGCCTTTTATGTCTAATAATCTAAAGGTACATTGTGAATATTAATCCACAATGAAACCTAACTCTCTATAATAGATTATTTAACTGGACATTAAGTTTCCACTTCTAGAGAAATAAATGCTAATTAATGAAGATCCAAGGCCCTAATTCTAAAATATTTTTGAGAGCCTTCCTTCAAATCAAATTTAAAAGAGAATAAGGTTATTTTTTATTAACCAAAATGTCTTTTAAATTAATCTTCTATTGACAATAATTTGTCCAAGAGTTGATCAGAGGAAAGGTTGGTCTTTTATTTAGAAAGAAGCCTACCAGAGTGGAATCCCATTTTGTGGCTCCAACTCTTAAAACATACAAAAGGGCGCAACTATAAAAGTCCCATCTTCTCCTTAGGTGGGTAGTATTAAAGTAGGTCCAAGAAAGAAGAGTCACATAAAATCTACAAATTAGGTTGAGAAGAGCTGGTTGAGTGACTTAAAGAGGCAGGGGATGTGATATGAGTAGTGGAAATAAAAGGAGGGCTGAAACTAGGTGTATAAGAGATATAACTTAAAGGAGGAAAGGCTTCAAAGGACAGGTTGGAGCCAGAGAATGGGAAGATGAAAAGCTCAACATGAAAAAGAAGAAGAAAATGATGGAGGGTAATATTAAAAAAATTTAAAAACTCATTACAAAATATACAATGACTATGTGTGAGAAAAGGTGAAAAGGAAAAAACAGAAGGAAAGAGAGGAGCCAGCAAATACTAAGAGCTTTAGGGGAGGAAGCTAATCTAATGAACATAAAGAAAGAAAGAAATTAAGGTAAAAGGAAAGGAGAAGGAAACAAGGTTAGTAACTTTAGAGGAACAAAAGTAAAAACTAAAAGAAGAAATGGAAACAACCACTAGAGAAGGTAACACAAGAGAAAGGATGGCTGGGATAGAAAAATGAGACTAAAGAACTAAAGCAAAGAAGTTAAAAGCTAGACAAGAGGGAACAAAAAATCTTTAACCATATGGAAGGGGATTAGAGAGAAGCAAGAGTTGCGATCACTAAGCTTCTAAAATGTTGTAATTATTAAGGTTATTTATAGTAAGCCATGTGGAAATAAGTAATAACTACTATGTATTACTCACTTATATGTTTATCTATATTGAATTTAAAATAAACTCATTATTTAATTAATATTTAGGAGTAATATTAAGTATTTTCACAAAATTTAAATAAGTCCTTAATGAATAAGCTAACCTTTATTTTTAGTAATAATTTATAAAACATCCCTTATTTGGATGGAATTAGTATTGATGTCAAAATTAAAGAATTTACTATGATAATAATAAGGGATATTTATATTGTAAGAAAAATTAAATAATTGACTTACTAAGTTATAATATGTTAATGGCTAATTTATGAGTATTTGGTAACAATAAGGTCTAATATGCTAATATCAAAATATTATGATTATTGAAAATTTAAATTGTTAAGGACTTATAAACACCCCTTTCCTTTTACCTAATTGTCATACACCACCTAAGGACTTCTAAAATTAGACTAGAGTTTCTTTATTAAGACATAGTCTTTCTTCCACCTCAAGTTGTATAATATGGTTTTGGATCATATAATTAATTGAGCTATTTCCTTTCTCTTATAATATTCAAATCTATTGTTATTAAATGAATTATAAATATATAATTTGTAAAAATTAATTTAAAGAGACTAATAAAGTATCATTCCAATGGGCAATATGTAAATTACCATAATGTATTCACCACTTAATTATTTTAGTTATCAAATTAATTTGTCAATTACTAAAGCAAACTATACTACTAAATTAGTTAAAATTGAAACGTATGATAGAAAAAGGTAACAAAATAATGAATCCAATCTAACAAAAATAATGACTTATAGCTAGTTTCAAGGTGTATACCTGAGTTTAAAAAGTAAACTTCGATTGTAGCTAACATGCTATTGTTTATACTTCATCAACTGAACTCATATTACTACTTCTTTCTAATTTGTTATGATAATAAGATTAGATCATCTTAATGTCTATATAGTTATCTTACAAGATAATCATATTTATTTAAACTAATCTTATGTTTACACTTGTGATCACAAGTATTAAATTAAACCCATTAAGTTCTATAATAACTTGTAAAACTCTTGCAAACATTCAGTTAATGATGGAAGAACCATTTTCGTTTGGTATGATCACTAGACCCCTTTGGTCCTCTAGCTTTTGTCACTAAGGAAAATCCCCTCCTTGATACATTACACTCAGATATCACAGTTGCGGAAGCATTGCCATGTTAAACCTGTCTACTTTATCTTTAATGTTTGCATCTATCACTTTCTTGCTAAATATTGTCCTAAAGACCTCTAAAGAAGATGTAATCCATTGGCTATATAAACTTTCTGGTGCCTTCTCTAATGCATCATGTTGGTCCCTCTTTAGAAGCACCAATCAAATTGTATTTTGGCATAAGCTCATATTGTATAAGCACAATTCTCCCCGCGTCTCAGTCACTTCCTAGCTAGCAATCAAAAACAAACTTGCCGAAATTGATAGAATAGCACACTTTTCTGCTTTACCAAATTGGTTTATTATGTGCAATTCTTCTACTAAAAACATAGAACATATCTTTTTTCAATGCCAATAGAGTCAATACATTTAAAAGGCAATCATTCAACTTTTTCATCAAGATAGCCCACCATACTCTTCTTCATACATTATCAAGTGGTGCGGTGAGGTACAAATGAAACATAAAGGAGATCTATGGGTGCTCAAAGTAGCTTTTAATTACCTAGTTGCCGATATTTGGGAAGAAATAAATAATAGGATATTTAGTGACTCTTTCAACTCCAATGAAACTACTTTACAAGCTTGTGCATCAAAATCAGATAGCATATCTTAGCATACGGAGATAATCACTGCTTTAGCACCCAATGCCAAATCACTTAGAGAATCAACTAGCTCAATGATCCTAAATTGTCACTTTATATAATACATAATCACTTTGATGTAATAGCTATCTAGTCTTTGTTTGTATAGTTTTTATAATAAACTTTTGTGTACACTTTCCTCATATTATTAATACATTCTTCTTTTCAGAAAAAAATAACTTGTAAATTCAATTTAATGATATTATAAATTCATGTTCCACGTATAAAAGTGTTTTAATGTTAAGATACTTCTATCTATATTTGTTATATTATGGACTAACATTACACTTTCACTTTCACTCCATTATGTAACATCTTAAATCATACAGAAGGTTATCCAGCTTTTAAAAGAATTAAGTATCAAAAATAATAGATAAAGATATATGCATCATCATTCAACCATAGGAAAATAAAAGAATTTACACTATAAACTGTAGATTAACCTCTTATTAAAACAAAAGAATAAGCAATTATATTTAACATATTTTAAAAATATGGTAAATCAATATTAAATATTATTAAAAATATTAAATGGAAAAGGATGATTGATATTTAAAGCTAATAAAATAGAAATGGAAGAACTATACAAATTAGAGTGGATAAACTTCCACAGTGGTTCCTTTTTACTCTTTTGACTAAATTGGATTTAAAATATCTTTAAGAAGGTTGATTACTAATGAATACAAGTGATCCTTAAGGTAAAACTCTCATAAGTATGAATTGCAAAAAGGAGAGAGAAATAAAGGCTAAAATTGGCAATACAAAGTTGCTCTTGAAGTAGGATTTTTCTCTATTGAAAACTTATTCAAATTTTTTAGAACACCTACTCCACCTTTTTTTGCCATAAATTTGGATATATTTATAACTCTTTGATTCTAAAATGCAAGCAATAGGCTGTTTGGTTTCACTTCTTTTCCTATTATATTTTTTAGTTTTGTTTCTTGTTTTTAGTTCATATGTTTTGAAAAAATTTGTTTAGTTTTTTATGTCAATGTAGTTATATCTTTATTATTTATGATAATTAAATATTACATAAAACTTAAAAATAAATTATTTTTATGAAAAAATTAGGCAAATAATTTTATTTTAATCTATTATACAAATAAATATTTGTACAAGTTTCATTATATTTTTATTAAATGAACATCTAAAAAATTTATTTGTTAAAAATTACAATTTTATTTTAACTATTAAAACTAATTTTATTTGAAATTGATATATTTTAAGTAAGAAATAAATTAAAATTTATTAGTCATAATAATTATTAGTAAGTAATATTAAATATTCAAATAATATTATTTGATTGATGGTAAATTAGATTATGATGAAAGAAAAAAATTAAAAACATAAACTATTTTCTTATGGTTTTTATAAGTTGTAAAAACTTGAAGAAACTAAAAAAATCAGAAACTTAAAGAAAAGAGTTTTTTTAATTTGAAAACAAAAACATAGTGGAAACAAAATTGTGTCCTATGAAAACAACAATCAATTTAGTGTTAATTAAACGTTTCTTTGCCTTATTCCGAAGGTGAGTTATCCTTCCTCTTTCAAGGATTTTGGGCATATGTCATGTTGTAATATAATCTACAATAACAAATCGAAAGAGATACTTCCCAAGTATATTGATTTCATTCAAGAAGCTTTCATTAAGGAAAGGTTGATCAGTTTCTTATAGTGTTCTAATCAATGGGAACCCTCTAAACTAATCAAAAGGGCTAGATGAATTAGACAAGGAGATCCCCATTCCTCATACTTTCTACTTTAAGTATAGAGATCCTCACGAGGCTAGTCCGAATAGCTGTTGGTTAAGAAACCAAGTATAAAAGGCTCAAGTTGAGATTTTATTCATTTTTCAAATGTAGATGCCAACTCTTCATATGCACTTATGACAACACTAAGTACATTCAAGGAGATCTTTAGAGTCTCCATTATCAAGGAAAAATGCTAACTCTTTATCTCTTTATGTGCATCCTATATGGCATATTGGTTTTCTTCACTGACTAATTTACAAATCAAGAAACCACCCTTTGCATATCTTGGGGTTCCATTCTCCATTAAGAAACCTACTTACAATATTTTCCTTTTAATGATTGAAATACTTTAAAAGAAGATCTTAGCTTGGTGTAACAAAAATCTCTTGTTGCTTAAAGGTATTATTAAAATAATGGAGAAGTTGTTGATGAACTTCCTTTGTTAAGGAGACTATAGTCAGCATGCTTTAACCAAAGTTAAATGAAGCGAACTAACAATTCCAAAGAAGGAAGGAGGCCTGATAATTATCTCCATTCGAACCACCAATAAAAAAACGGTGATTAAAAGGTTATAGAGATTAATGGTAGACAAAAAAATCAATATGGGTTAAATGCATGCATAAATATTTGGTCCATACAATGGAGTAACAATTTCTCTTGGACCTTGGTTCAATTCATGAAGTTAAGGCATATAGTCAAGCAAGAAATTCTGCATAAGGTTAGGGATGGTGCTCATACAAACTTTTGGTTTTATAGATGGACTAATTTTGTTCCTCATAAGGACAATAAGGAGCTTAATGATCTGAATTCATCCATTCCTACGAATGCCTCAGACAAGGAAATGCTTAACATCATGCCTTATGGCTTTGAATTCTTATCTAGCTCAGCGCTCATTGTTGGGATGTCAAGTGGAAAGAGATAGAATAAGTGAAGGACATATAAGTAGAAAATACCCTTAAACCTAATGCCTTAAGCTTTTAGGTTAAAATGTGGTGTCAAAGCCCATGAACATGTTCCCTCACTAAGCTCATATTGAAGATCTCCCATGTAAGTGGGCTCCCCAATTCCAACACTTACAAGGTTTCTTAAAAACTTTGCTTCAACTCTAAGTAAAAGGGACGTTACAAGATGGAGAAGAAGATCTTTCGGTCTTTTCTCCAACTCCACTTGTAGACAGCTTCTTAGGCCTCAGTATCCCATAGTTTTACGCAATAAGTAAAAAATTCCTAGATCTTTTAACTTCGGTGGTAAAATGCTTGGGGGGATATTGATGTTGGCTTCATCTAGTGTAATCTCTAACACTTCCTTCTTAGCTACTTTCTCTTATATCTCGTCCTTTTCCATATCATCAATTGGTTTGTCTTTACTCCTTAAGGTGATTATCTTTGCATGTACCGCAGGCTGGGTATTGTGTTACTAGGAAACAACCCTTGAGGTCTCTCAAATATCATCTTGGTCAATTGACTAATTTGGGTCTCAAGGTTACTCTTATTTGTTTTTTATATATACTCTTACCATTATTTCTTTAAGACTCAATTTCTTCTCCCATTGTTGTTGTTGATAGAATTCAGATGGAGGTTATCTTTAGACTGTTTAATTGCTTTAATAAAAAATTTAGTGACTTCTCCGTCCTGGGTAACAAGTATAAGGGTTATTTTATCATTGAAAACTTCCCGTATAATCCAGTTACTCAAATATAGAGATGTTAACTTGGCATTCAATGCTCAATTGTCCTCCCCCGTATATTCATGACACAATGCTCGAGCTAGTCTTGTTGATGTGCTTAAGCTATTAAGTTTGTTCATCAGAGCCTTTACTTGAGCTATCAATGCAGCAACAACTTCGACATTATATATAACCGATAGCTTGTTCATTCTCGTCTATTAGACTGCCACAAGGTTGACCTCGAAAGTGTTATTATTTAGTGTTCCACTAATTATTGTATTGATTATTTTACTATATTTTATATGTCAGACCAATGTAAAAAGTTCGAACCTACATCCATGTCGAAATGCCATGATGAGAGTACTTCTTCGACAGGTCCTTATAAAAACTCTCATACTTACATAAAAACATTTCATTATGGAATAGGAGGTAGATATGTCATTTCTTAAATTCACATTATTTGTTGGTTGAAAGTAATTTGCAGGAAACTTTTCCGATAGGTTCTCCCAAACATTTTGACACTTAAGATTGATATTCATACCAAAAAAAAAAACGCAATTGATGAGAAAATTTTGGGTTTTCCATAGGTAATATGCTCATGATGAGATATTTGAACCGCTAATAACATTGAATAAAACTTGCAATAAATGAAAATCAATGATACATGATTTTACTTTTGAGAGATTATATAGGTAAATGACCCTTGATATATTCGTTTGTTTTTTCACGGTCCGCCGGCACCTTAATCTTGTGTGTCAGACTGATTTACACCGGAGACTTCTAACTTGTATCAAATAGCCTAGTGTTCTCTTTATTTGTATGGTCTCCCCAGAGATTGTGCCTAAATTTAGAATATATTATTGCCTCGTTGGATTTGATACTTCAATATTGGACACGAGTAAAACTTTAAGTTTGTACTTTGTACACATCGTTATACTTGCAAAGTAAAAAACATCTGAAATTTTGTAGTTAAGCCGTAATTATAGGGCAACAGTCGTTATTTCTAGATAGAGATGTACCCGTCCCTCCGTTAGTGAATGGAGATGTATCTATTAATTTTCCATTTCATCCAAGCTACCCCTTAAAAATGTTTTATATTTTGGGCTCGATATTGCAAATGAAAGTTCATTTATGAATCTGTATAAAATTAACTTGATGATGTTAATGAAGTTCTTCATTTAAAAACCTAAATGCTTTTTATCATAGTTCAAACAACTAAGCTTTACCTTCACTAGATCTATATATTTACACAATAAAAAATTCATTGGTTGAGAACAAAATCATGCAATCCTCAACCAAAAACAAACAAGAAAGAAATAACTAACTTTCGGAAACGTGCAGCCACATAAAAGTAGGCACGCGATCAAATTTTAACTTGAAACTAGTTTCACCTGTAACAGGGGGAAAGAAAGATGATTTCCATATGTGAGAGTTCATAATGGTTACATTAAAAATATACGATTTCCATTCAACATGTGGGCACATTGTTGGTAGCTGACCTTTGATATGGGGCACGCTGGCTTGGGACTCCATCTTCATTACGCTTTTCCTCAAACCATTGCACCACTCTTTTTCGAGGTAGGTTTGTAACATGCACAATACTGTCAATCATCGAGTTCTGCATTTTCCACAAATACAAAATATAAGGAACCAAACATTTAAATTTGTTCCTTCTTACATTAACGTCAGTTCCATTACCAACCTAGAATAACAAGGCCAACAAACAAGAAGTGATGGAAATATGTTAATTGAATTATATGCATATTGAATTATTCTACACATTCTTAGTTTTCGAACATGCAAATATCTGCTTATATTACTACAAAAAATCAGCATTATCAACATATTTACTTACGGTAGGTCTCTTTGTTCTTTGATAGACTCTTTCAAGAGTATAAACCTGAGCCATCTTCAATCTTTTCTGAACAGACCATCTGTTCCTCATTACATGAACTGGCACTTTCACCTCACTCTCAGATTTCACTTCTTGTCTTTTGCTGGTTGGAGCAGTCTCAATCGACTTGCTTTCCAAGATGGATGGTGGTGAAGGTTTGTTGGGTAAAGCTGCACTCATCAAAACAAGGTTTGGAGGGGGGTCACGAAGCAACTGGAGAACAACAGCCCTCTCAAGACAAATCTCAGCAGCGAGACTTTTGATCTACAAAACAAGAGATATTTTATTTAAAGACTAGAAGGACTATAATGAAAACGGTTCTCCAGTTCAACGTTTCAACATCTTAATCATATGAAACATAGGCTATGGGTCCTATACATTTCAGAGGAGTTCGATGAATGGGAAAACAATGCTCACACTGATTTTGCGGCGTCCAACCTTCAAAGCAGATGCTAGCCGTCTTAGTTGCCAAGTTTTAAGCTTCATGGAACTTCCTTCTTTGTTTTCCTCATCATTTTCATTGGAATCACTATGATCCCCATGATCTCCGGGTGCATGAAACATTTGAACATCATCATCATCATCACCGTCACCAACTCCTAGAGCTTTTCCCCACTCATGTTGAAGTTTAATATGTTCTTCTTCACTTAAATCATCATCAACAATGGAGCCATCACGTTGAAAATCTTCTTCCAGCGTGTCAAACAGTGCCTCAAAGGCATCGCCATTCCTCTCATCATCCCCATCCCTAGAAACCTTTGGATACAAACGCTTCTGCAAGAAAAGTGCAAATCAAAAGCACTACCATGATTTAAGCTTGATTAAATAACCTTTCGTATGTGAAAAACTTGAAAGCGTAAAGAATAAATTCACCATTAATTGGTCAACATATTCAAGCCACTAAACCATCAAGTTTAAAGGTCCTTTAAGCTAAATTGATTTAACTTATTAATTTAGATCCATGAAGCCATGAAAACCAGAAAAAAAAACAAATCCCATATCTCCTTTGGACTTGTTATAACCGCCAAATAAAACTTACATTTTGAGCAATCCATAAATCGACTTAGGCAGAAAAGAGAAAAATCTTCGAAAATATAACGAACTACGAGAGAGCTAATATCAACAGTCCCTACGTATCCATTTCCAAAAAGAAAAAAAAAAGTCCCTACGTATCGGGAACAAGCTAAATACCATTTCCTTTCTCTTCGAAGAAGAAGCTGCAGCAAAGCTCAAAATCTGGCGGCGAGAGAAGGCAATAGTGGAAGATGCACGGAGGCGAGGCGGCAGAATCGACTTGAGTAGTCCGGGTAAGACTCGCTCGGACGTTAAAGCTTTCACGGACGTCAATGGCAGTGCCATGTTTACATCGACCGGTTAAATTATCTCAACCGTTCTGTTATATACCTAATAAAACGCAGCGTTGCTACCTTATGGCTAAAACGCACCGTCTTTTTGCTTTTTAGTGGTATATGAAAAAGGAAGTATGCTAAACGCAACACATCTGATCTGTTATATACATAAATCGATCATCTCAATGGGCAGTAGATTTAATTGGTTGTAGTAGTGTTCTGAAAATGGCGAATCAAGCGACAAAGTCGTCCAAGAGATCATCATCATGGCTTACCAATCTCACTAAAAAAGCGTCTCGCATCTACTTCTTCCTCATCTTTCTCCAAATCCCTCTTTTCAGGTTCTGTTTTTCATTTTCTTTTTTCGATTCTCTGAGCTGGTCTCTTCAATGTTAGCGTCATTGCCCTGGTTTTTTCTTTTACTTGAATAATTTGTCCCTCATTTTATTCCTTTTTTTCTTAAGTGTCAGTGTTCAAGTCTTTTAGGTCCTTTTGAATTTGAGATGTAGACAAGTTTGTAGCTGTTGCTTCCTGTATTATTGTTATATGTTCCATGGATTCTGGTTTATTCACAGCCTTGGATCTTGATCTCACGGTAGTATATAACTCTGTACTACAATATTCGATGCCATCAAGGTTGGTTAGTTAATGAATCAAGGGTTTATTATCCTGTAGCAGGATTGGATTCTTTCTTTTCTCTGTTTTTTTTTTTTTTAAGAGAGAGAGATCGACAAGTTTAAAATTATTTGGGGAATTAGCAGTTCAAATATATAAAGCTAATCAATGACTTTATATTCGTGAAATTAAATAATAATTTGGCAAACATGAATATTGAGTTCTATTAATTAGAGAAAACGTTGTCCTCATTTCTTTATCTTAAATTTTCCAT
>JANIIA010000009.1:25861457-25877011 GCA_027478495.1 Erythroxylum alaternifolium
TGGCAGACATCAAATGCAGTAGCACAAAACAAAGTCCTTAGAAGAATTGATTCCAAGCTAGATGGAATTAGTCAATAGACTCATACTACTCAACATAAAGTTGACGTCGTCTCTAAGTAGATCCAACAACTGTATCACTTATACAAAGCTCAGATCTATCAACTTCATGCTGATCTTCGACATTACGTTGCTACATAATATTTTAGACCTAACTTTGATGTTAAAATTAGAGTACTCAAGAAGATACAAGGAATTGTGCAATAAATGGAAGCTTATATGCAATCTGCATAGTCTATGATTGTATATGGCTTATTTTCTTTAGTATTTCCAAAAATACAGTCAACATACACTCCTCTTATGTATCAAACGTACCCAGAAGAAGCTGAATATTCAAAGGTCTTCAAGTTCAACTATCCTTTGATCAGAAAACATATCCATCCTTAGACAGCTCAAGCAAAACCTAAAAAATCAAAGCCAAAGCCTGAACAAGTTTCTAAGCCATCACCTTCATATACTAAACCTGAACCAGTTAACCAGTGGAGTAAATCATTATAGATTCATACACCTCCCACTTCTCTACCAAAGTCTCAACCTTCCACCTCTACCGCGAAGGATAAAATGCCTTTGACAGAGTTCATAGCAACTTTAGCACCTACACCTACTACAGAAGATTCCTTTGCTCAATCAGATAATTCAGAACCATGTTCTGAAGCCTTTGTCCCAACATCCGAAGTCTCTGTAACAATTTCTGAGTCATCATGTGAACATATCTCTAAACCATCTTCTAATTCCTCAGCCCAACTAGCCGATCTATCAGACTTAAGATAAGTTGTAACGACTATGCCTGAACCTACTGAAGCTGAACTAGATATAAGTGAAGTAGAATCTATAGGTATTGAACCTTTTAGACCTACACCAGCACCACAAGCAGAACCAGCTCAAGCAACTGCATAGACTACACCTACTTCAGGACCTTGGTTCACTTTTGACAATCTTCCCCCAAAGAAATGGAGAGATCGCTTGCATGAATTCGATGCATGGATAGATCTTCAAATGACTCGACTAAATAGTTCTTTATAAGATATTTTGTTGTGCTCGGGTCTCGAATTGGATTTCATAGTGACTACGCGCCATAATTGTGATTTAATGAAATAATAATTAAATAAATTTGGGAACATTTGAAAAGAATAAAAAATAACATATAATTAAATTAAAATTTTGATAAAAGAAATTCATGGTGGGACTTTTTTGAAATAAACAATTAATAATAAAATGTCATAAAATAATTTTAGAAATGAAAATAAATTAAATGGGGGTCGGATAACACATATAATCACTTAAAACTTAACCAATAAAATGTTTTTGTCCAATATTTGTAATTGTCAAGGCCATGACATAACAATGTCACAGCCATAACAATTCAAAGGAGTGTCATGGGCATGACACAAAAATGTCCCAACCATGACAGTGGGAAGAGGTGTCATGGTTGTGACATGAAATTGTCATGACTGTGACAATGGGAAGACGTGTCAAAGCTGTGACATCAAATTGTCACATCCGTTACAATGGGAAGAGGTGTCACGGGGGTGAGGGTTTATGCACAAGGGTGAGGGTTTATACAGGGGCATGAGGGAAGAGCAAAGAAGTCACAGGCGTGAGTGAACCATACACGGGCATGAGGGAGAAGAAAATGAAGAAGAGAGTAGCGACTTTCTTATCGCTCTCCCTCCCTTCAAACCATAAGAACTTTCAACCCAGAAATCTAAAAATTACAAACTTTATATCGTTAGAAAACTAAGAAAAAGATCTAAAACTTTCATAAAGACACTTTTGTCTAATTTTTCCTAGATCACTGCAGTTTATGCCTTGAAGTTTTAGACTATATTTTATAACCCTTATTCTTTATTTTCATTCATTTGCTATCAACATCTATATATATATGTAAAACCAGTAACTACAACCATAAGACCCAAATCCAAATTTCAATTCCATACATACAACTTCCAATCTAAACAATTTTACTTAAAGAAAATCCATCCCAAATGCCATCAAGCAACAAAATTTTCACTTCCAGCTACATTAGCATTTGACAGAACATAACATTTTACATATACATATGAGAATCTCTGCAACTTTTTCTGTCAACTTTCAATAAATAGAGTTCCTGCACAACTCCATATTACAAATTCCAAAAACCACATCAGTAGCAAAATGAAAAACACTTTCATGGATTCTCATGCTTGAAATGATTCTAAGTGCCAAAAGTTTCTGAATTACCTAGTCAAGTTACAATGATAAAAGTCCTTAGAGTCTGCCGAATTTTGTAAGTTATTGCTGTTATGCTTTTTCTTCACCTGAGGAGTGGAAAAATAGTGGGGTGAGATAGGAAGCTCAGTGGCTAATACGTTTATAGCCAGCGATAACAAACTACATACAATCAAGTATATATATATATAAACCACATGCTAGACTTAGCAGATCGCATTTAAAATTTAAGACTTTCATATATATCTGAAAACATTACCACACAATTCAGCTCATATTTTTCATTTAATCATCAAAAAATATCATTCAAATATCTTCCATATCTAACAATTCAGGATGCAATGCATAAACAAAATGGCTTAAGAGAATCCCATAGAACGAAATGGTGAAATCGAAGTTTACACCATGAATGAAATGAGTCCATTTTTCAGAGCTCATATGCGATAAGTGGGCAACCGCGAGAAGGCTTTAGGTCGACGTGCACGTGACGAACAAAATGGTATCTCTCTTACCCATATAACATATTTCAGATGCATACATATCATAATCATATTTTTCATGCTTCTTAAGTTTCTGTTTTTCTTTAGCATAAAGCAACACTATTATACAAACAAGTATGATATAAATTCAGAGAATGTTTTTCCTACATTCACAATGAATCAAGTCAACATTTATAGCATTCATACACATAAATATTTTTGCTCATTATCACAAAATTATAAACATATTACCCACCTATTTACTTGATACTTCCAAGATCAACCTTGCTCTTGAATTCAACTAGCTTGATTCCCTTCAAACACATATATTTTCATTTAATCAACACACACGAATAAAGCTTTCCTTAAACCTAAATATCCATGAATGAGCTTAGGCTTGATCTATTCTTGATTTCTCTAACTCAAAGAACTAAGATCTACTTAAGTTTATAAAAGAAATCTAAGAACATAGTTCTCTTATTCCTCTTATTTCTCTCTCTTCATTTTCATCACATAAAACCTATTTTCTCTACTTCCTTCATTTATCAAAATAAAAAGAATAGGTAAAGAATACCTAATAATTCACATGAACTTTTCCTTCTTCTTCTTTCTCCTTTTTCTTTCTTTCCTTCTTTTTCCCTTTCCTATGCTTCTGTTTCTCCTTCTCTCCTTCCAGTCTCTTTCACGACTCTCACTTTCTTTTTGATTCTTAACTCTCATGACTCCTTCTTCACCTCCTTGTCTTATTAGTTTAAGACAAAATTTTTAACTTTCCAATTTTACCCTTCCTTATTAAAACCAATTCTTACTAACTCCCCAACTTAATTCTAATTCTTTCAAACCATATAAAATTCACAATATACCATATTAGACTTCAAAAATTTTCTAATTCATAAATTCTAATTTATTTTCATGCTTGATAATTTAATAAAATAAATCCTAAGAAAAATTGGGACCTAACATTTCTCCTTTCCTTAAAGAATTTCATCCTCGAAATTCTTACGTGAGTCCATAAATAGGTGTGGGTACTTCTCCTTCATGGCTTCCAAAGATTCTCATGTTGCTTCCTCTCTTGCATGGTTCTTCCATAAAACTTTTACCAGCTTCACAGTCTTATTCTGCAAGACCTTTTTCTTTGAATCTAGGATCGTTACTGGTTGTTCTTCATATGTTAAATCCTCCCTTAATTGGACTTCTGAAGGTTGGACTATGTGTGATGGATCTGAACTATATCTCTTTAGCATTGATACATGGAAGACATTATGAATTTTGGATAACACTGGCAGCAAATCTAACTTATAGGCGAGAGGCCTAATCTTCTTAATAATCTCATAAGGGCCTATATATCTTGGAATAAGTTTACCTTTTTTACCAAATCTTAATACTCCTTTCTATAGTGAAGCTCTAAGAAATACTTTGCCCCCAATTTTATATTCCACCTCCTTCTTGTGTGTGTCTGTATAACTCTTCATCCTATCTTGAGTTCCTTTGAGCCTCTGCTTCACCAATTTAATCTTGTAGATTGTAGCTTGTACCAACTCAGGTCCTAAAAGTTTTCTTTCACCTCCCTCGTCCTATCAAATAGGGATTTTACACCTCTTACCATACAAAGCTTTATAAGGTGCCATTTGAATTTTGGAGTGATAAGAATTATTATAAGCAAACTCAATCAAAGGGAGGTGCTCATCCTGTGAACCTTTGAAGTCCATTACACAAGCTCTTAATATTGCCTCCAATGTCCTTATTGTCCTTTCTGATGGACTATCTGTCTACGGATGGAAAGTTGTGCTAAAATGTAACTTGGTTCCCAAAGCCTCTTGCAAACATTCCTAAAATCTGGAAGTGAATCTAGGATCTCTATCTGAGACTATAGAACTGGGAATCCCATGAAGTCTAATTATTTCGTCTATGTATTGATTGGCCAAAGAATTTAAAGAATTTGTCTGTCTAATTGGCAAGAAATCTGCGTACTTGGTTAACCTATCAATAATCACCCATATTGCATCATGCTTCCTGCTGGTCCTTGGTAATCCCATTAAGAAATTCATAGTAATCTTTTATCATTTCCATTCAGGAGTAGACAAGGACTTAAGCTTAATGTTCTGCTTTAACTTGTTGACATACCAAACATTTCCCAGCATACTCAGCAACATCTTTCTTCATCCTCGCCGCCAAAAATGTTCTTTTAAATCTCTGTACATTCTTGTACTTCCCGAATGCATTGCATATGGAGCATTGTGCACCTTATTCAAAATTTCTTCTTTTAACTTTTGCATATCTGGAATATACAGTTTGTTTCCTACTTTCATCAGTCCATCTTCTCTTACTTTTATTTTTGAAGGCTTACCATTTTTAATTCCTTCTCTGAGCCTGCTTAAGTATTCATCTCATTCTTATAATTCTTTAACTTTTCCTTCAATACTGGCCTTACTCTAAAATTAGCCAATATACTATCAGATTCGACTTATCTCAACTTCACCTTAAGCTTGGCTAATTCATTAAAAAAAGTTAGATATATCGTCTTCATATGTGCCATAGTAGATTTCCTATTTAGTGCATCTGTTACTACATTTGCTTTCCCCGAGTGGTAGTCTATCATTAAGTCATAGTCTTTCAATAATTCTAACCACTTTTTTTGCCTCAAATTTAACTCTTTATGGCTCATCAAATATTTAAGACTCTTGTGGTCTGTAAATACCTTGGTGGTGACTCTATATAGGTAATGTCTCCATATTTTCAATGCAAAAACTATAGCAGCCAATTCCAATTCATGCATGGGATAGTTCATTTTATAGGGTTTTAATTGTTTGGAAGCATATGCAATCACTTTATCTCCTTGCGTCAACCTGTATCCTAATCCTTTCCTCGAAGCATCACTATATACTGTATATCCATCACTACTAGAAGGCAAAGTCAGAATTGGTGCAATTGTGAGTTCTTCTTAAGTTCCTCAAAACTCTTATGACATTCTTCTGTCCATACAACCTTTTGATTCTTCCTTTTCAATTTTGTGAGTAGAGCTGCTATAAGCCTTCTACAAATCGCTTGTAGGAGGTAGCTAATCCCAAGAAACTCCTCACTTCTGCTACATTCTTGTGTGCTTCCTATTTTACAACAGCTTCTACAACAGCTTCTATGTTTCATTGATCTACATGTACCCCTTTTTCTGAAATGATGTGTCCAAGAAACGCCATTTCCCTTAGCTAAAATTCACATTTATAAAATTTGGCATACAACTCTTTCTTTCCTAGTATCTCCAAGGCAATCCTTAAATGTTCTTCATGCTCCTTGTCGCTCTTAGAATAAACCAATATATCATCAATAAAATTATAATAAATTGGTCTAGGAAAGGCTTGAAAAGGACCCTGTTCATTAAATCCATGAAGGCTGCAGGAGCATTAGTTAATCCAAAGGGCATAACTAAGAACTCAAAATGCCCATATCGTGTTCTGAAAGTAGTCATTAACACATCGGACTCCTTTATTCGCAATTGATGATAACCCGATCTCAGGTCTATCTTGGAGAAGACTTTTGCTCCTCGTAGTTGATCAAACAAATCATCTATACATGGAAGGGGATATCTATTCTTAATAGTAACATGATTGAGCTTTCTATAATCCACACACATCAGAACTGGAGCTCCCCAAGGCGAAGAGCTAGGCCTAATAACACCTTTCTCCAACAATTCTTCTAACTGTCTTTAAGTTCCTTCAATTCTACCAAAGTGATTCTAAAAGTTGGAATAGAGATTGGTGTAGTGCCTGGAAGAAGCTCTATAAAGAACTCGATCTCTCTATATGGTGGTAGTCTTAGTAATTCCTCTGGAAAGATATCTGAAAATTCCTTTACTACTAGAATATTTTCTAACTTTTCTTTATTTACTTTCGTGTCTACCACATATGCCAAGTATGTTGCTTCATTCCCCTTCCTCATCATTTTTTCTACTGTTAGAGCCGAAATAAATTTAGATGGGCTTGGTCTCTTATCTCCCACAAACACTACCTTTTTTCCTTTTTCCAACACAAACTCTACTGTCTTCTGTTTACAATTCAAGTTGGCTCTATATTTTTCTAAAGTATCCATGCCCAAAATCACATCCAACCTTTTCATTTCCAATGGCATTAAATCCACCACTAATGTCACCTCACCAACATAGATTTCACACCCTCGATAAATATGACCAATAATGACATTATGACCAATCGAGGTTCTAACTATCAAAGGACTATCAAAGAGACTCAAATTTCTATCATACAAAATCATACTTGATGAAATAAATGAATGGGTAGACCCCAGATCAACTAAAATAATAACATAATTATTAAATAATTTAACCGTACCATTCATAACTTCTGGAGCTCCTTTTGCCTCCTCCCTAGTCATTGCAAATACTCTAGCTGGTGCTTGCCCCCTTGATCTTCCAGAGGATTTACCTTCTTGACTATACCAGAACTGCCCACTTCAGTTGCAAACTTAACACCCACATTTTCAGTCTTCCCTAAAGCTTGCATCTAAGTTCCCTCTCTTCTTATATATTGTGGACACTCCCTGGCCATATACCCTTTTTCTCCATAATTAAAGCAAGCTCCTGTCAGTCGATAACACTCCCCTTTATGGAATTTGCAACAGTGGTCACATTTTTTATAGGATGGCTTGTTCCCCTCTCCTCTTCTGCCTCCTCCTACAGTCGAGGTTTGAAGAGAAATAGTCCTCGTCAGCTTGGGTTTACTTGAGCCACTGCTTCGAACCTCAAATAGTGTAGGGAAAGTCTTAGCACTCCTTCTTAGCATAGGTATACTACCTCCCCTACTAAGTTGTTCTCTTCCCTTTATCTTTCTATTCACTGCACTCTTTATGTTCTCCATATTTTCAGCCCTCAGGGCAGCCTCTACCAACTGTTGAAAGTCGCAAAAATTCTACACTACCACTTTTTCTCTGATGCCCAAATGCAAACCTGCTTCAAATCTTCAGCACTTAGCTGCTTTACTCACCATTAGCTCGACTGCATATCTGGATAACTGTGTAAACCTGTGCTCATACTCACTCACCGCCATCTCCTTCTGAGTGAGGCTAAAAAACTCCTTCTACTTTTGCTGAATGTATATCTCGGATAGATACTTCTTCTTATAGGCAGTTTGGAAATCAGCCCATGTTAACACTGGCAGTTTAAACTGGGTCCCTGTATGCTTTCCCACTAATACAAGGCATGACCCTGTAGCAAGCTCGCAGTATACACCATCTTTTCTTCATCTTCACAATCCATTTATTCCAATATTCTTTCAATCTTCCTGAACCATGTCTCAGCTTCCTCTAGAATAGTTGTTCCATAAAAATCCACTGCACCATACTTTCTCAGCTTATCAAATTGTCTTCCTTTCTTAGCTAGTGCTGGAGTGGAAGTGGATGGCATCTGACATATGACCTGAAGAAAAACCTGAGCAAATGCTTGGAACATTCTGGGATTGAAAGGATTAGGCATCTGCTCTGGTGGAACAGGAGACTCCTGTGTTTGTGGTTGAGAGGGCTTACTAGCCCGCCCTATTGTTGCCTCAGCAATCGCCAGGGCTCTAGACTCATCAACACCCCCTCTCTCGGTGGAGAATCAGGTGTAGCAGATCCTTGCAAAACTCTTCATGTTCTTTTATGAGGTGGCATTTTACTCCTTTAATAAACTATGATCATTTAGCTTATTTTTAGTTTAAATGTTATGTCCTACCTATATGTATGATATGCATGTCACTTAATGTAATCAATCAAATTAACACAATAACAATTAATCAAATAGCATAATAATTCATAACATAACATATTCTAAGCCTAGGAATGTTTAGAAGCCGTAGGCTCTGATACCGAAGATGTTAGGTCTCGATTCGGATTTCATGGCGACTACATGCCACAATTGGGATTTAATGAAATAATGATTAAACAAATTTGGGAACATTTCAAAAGAAAAAAAACATATAATTGAATTAAAATTTAGATAAAGGAAATTCATGGTGGGACTTTTTTGAAATAAACAATTAATAATAAAATTTCATAAATAATTTTAGACTTGAAAATAAATTAAATGGGGGTCAGATAACACATATAATCACTTAAAACTTAACCAATAAAATGTTTTTATCCAACATTTGTAATTGTCAAGGCCATGACATAAAAATATCACAGCCATAACAATTCAAAGGAGTGTCACGACCATGACATAAAAATGTCACAGCTATGACAATGGGCAGAGGTGTCATGGCTGTGACATGAAATTGTCACAACCGTGAAAATGGGAAGAGGTGTCACGTCTGTGACATGAAATTGTCACAACCGTAACAATGGGAAGAGGTGTCACGGGGGTGAGGGCTTATGCACGGGTGTGAGAGGAAAATAAAAGATTCATAGGGGTGAGGGTTTATGCATGTGCGTGAGGGAAGAACAAAGAATTCACAGGCGTGAGTGAACCATGCACAGGCATGAGGGAGAAGAAAATGAAGAAGAGAGTTGCGACTTTCTAGTTGCTCTCCCTCCCTTTAAACCATCAGAACTTTCAACCCAAAAATCTAAAAATTACAAACTTTATATAGTTAGAAAGCTAGGAAAAAGATCTATAACTTTCATGCAGACATTTTTGTCTAATTTTGCCTAGATAAGTGCAGTTTATGCCTTGAATTTTTAGACTACATTTTAACCCTTATTCTCTATTTTCATTCATCTGCTATCAACATCTATATATATATGTGTGTGTGTGTGTAAAACCAGTAACTATAACCACAAGGCCCGAATCCAGCTTTCAATTCCATACATACAACTTCCAATCTAAATAGTTTTACTTAAAGAAAATCCATCCCAAAAGCCATCAAGTAACAAAAATTTCACTTCTAGCCACATGAGCATTTGACAGAACATAACATTTTACATATACATATGAGAATCTCTGCAACTTTTTCTGTCAACTTTCAATAAACAGAGTTCCTACACAACTCCATATTACAAATCCCAAAAACCACATCAGTAGCAAAATGCAAAACAATTTCATGGATGCTCATGCTTGAAATGATTCTAAGTGCCAAAAGTTTCTGAACTACCTATTTAAGTTACAATGATAAAAATCCTTAGAGTCTACCGAATTTTGCAAGTTAATGCTGTTTTTCTTTTTCTTCACCTGAGGAGTGGAAAAATAGTGGGGTGAGCTAGGAAGCTCAGTGTCTAATATGTTTATAGCCAGCAATAACGAACTACACACAATATATATATAAACCACATGCTAGACTTAGCAGATCACATTCAAAATTTAAGACTTTCACATATATCTGAACATATTACCATATTTTTCATTTAATCATAAGAAAATATCATTAAAATATCTTCCATATCCAACAATTCAGGATGCAATGTACAAACAAAATAGCTCGAGAGAATCCCATAGACCGAAATGATGAAACTGAAGTTTACACTATGAACGAAATGAGTCCATTTTTCAGAGATCATATGCCACAAGCTAGTAGCTGAGAGAAGGCTTTAAGTTAACTTGCATGTGAAGAAAAAAATGGTATCTCTTTTACCCATATAACAGATTTCAGATGCATACATATCTTAATCATATTTTTCATGCTTCTTAAGTTTCTGTTTTTCCTTAGCATAAAACAACACTATTATATAGACAAACATCATATAAATTCAGAGAATGTTTTTCCTACATTCACAATGAATCAAGACAACATTTATAGCATTCATACATACAAATATTTTTTCTCATCATCACAAAACTATAAACATATTACCCACCTATTTACTTGATACATCTAAGATTAAGCTTGCTAAATATCCATAAATGAGCTTAGGCTTGATCTATTCTTGATTTCTCTAACTTAAAGAACTAAGATCTACTTAAGTTCATAAAAGAAATCTAGGAACATAGTTCTCTTATTCCTCTTCTTTCTCTCTCTTCATTTTCATCACATAAAACCTATTTTCTCTACTTTCTTCATCTATCTAAACAAAAATAATAGGTAAAGAATACCTAATAACTCACCTGAACTTTTCCTTCTTCTTTTTTCTCCTTTTTCTTTCTTTCCTTCTTCTTCCCTTTCCTATGCTTCGGTTTCTCCTTCTTTCCTTCTAGTCTCTTCCACAAATCTCACTTTCTTTTTGTTTCTTAACTCTCACGACTCCTTCTTCTCTTCTTTATCTTATTAGTTTAAGACAAAAATTTTTACTTTCTAATTTTACCCTTCCTTATTAAAACCAATTCCTACTAACTCCTCAACTTAATTCTAATTCTTTCCAACTATATAAAATTCATAATATACCATATTAAACTCCAAAAATTTTCTAATTCATAAATTCTAATTTATTTTTATGCTTGATAATTTAATAAAATAAATCCTAAGAAAAATCAGGATCCAACGTATTTTATCTAATTTTACTTCTCGTTTCATTGGTACTTTACGAGAATGGTGGAAAAATATTAACTACTATCAAAGACTTTAGTATATCCAAGTCACTAAAGCTGGAGCTCTTCTTGGAATAATTTGTGAGGAATTTATTGGTGACTTTCAGCTTATAGATAAGCAAATCTGTCAGAAGTATTTTACAATGAAATGTTGTTCACTTGACAAACGAGATTTACAAAAGCATTTTAAACGTATGAAGGAAAGGTATTATCTTTTGAATGGATGGAATGATATTAATCTTCGATACACTTTTATCTTATCCCTTCTAGATTAATTGCAACCAAAGCTACAATGAACCATTGTTTCTTTACAAAGGGATATTGCTAGAAATCTACCAGCTTGCTTTAGCCTCTCTTGATAAGCTTTGTGATCAACATGCCTTATTTAAGAACATCTTAAAGGTGGTCCAATTCTCAAATAGGCTTGCAAGAAGCCTTATTTTCAAATTAAGTACAAAGAAAAAAAGAATTGTGATTGTAGCAACAAGACGAAATCTCATCACAATCATATCTATCATCGAAAAAGGTTTAGAAAACACATGGAAAGTTACAAGCCTTCAGGAAAACTTATATGAGAAAAGATGGAACAAAATGAAAATTTGTTCGACTCTTCAAGAAGAAATCTCATCATTCTTAGAAAGTTGATCGATGCTTTCTCTGTGGACAACTAGGACACTTGGTACGAACCTGTACTCATAAAAGCAAGAAAGATGTCAAGTCATTGAAGCACATGCAATCAATTTTTCCTATTCATTCTTCTAATAACTTTGAATATCTTATTGAGGAACAATCCACTGAAGATGAAGACACTAAGTTTGTTGTTTCTGTTATGACTACTGATGATGAATCCTCTGAATACTCTATTTTTCTAGGGGATGATTCTCTATACATGTTACAACAGACCTGCATGAAATTAGATCGTACTGTAGTCCAACAAACATATGTCTGGATCCAACTCTTCAAACAGGACAAATACATTCGCCCCATTAAAGCTATTGGATTTATAGATACTGGATCTAGTTGTACGATTGTGAAGCCTAACATTTTACCTTCCGAAATATGGATCTCACATAATGAGTACTTTACTACAACAGATGTCAATTCATTCAAGATCAGGCTAATTACATAGAGAAAGATCGGTATATGATTCTTTCTATAGTGTACAATTTGGACTAAAGTGCTTGGTATCATTCTACCTAGCCTGAATATTCTAATTGGTATGGATGTACACAGTAAAGCCTCACCTTTACAAATCCTACCCACAGCCCTCAGGTATTGATCATTTTACAGTCCTTACATTGAAGTGAAATATGTGTTTGAACTTTCTCAAGTTCCTACATCATATACCTCACTACGAGATAAACTGTTAGACTACTATCCTTAATCACATGCATAGTTTTCTCATCCATATCCTTTTCGAAAAAATGTTGACTTTTTCATAAGTCTACTTTTTAAAAAGAATGAGGATATCAATCCTACAAAAGCTACACATCTAGGGATGAACCCTGATGACCTCAAACTGGCACAAGTCGAAATGTGCTATCCTTTTGAAGCAAGGACTCATTGAGCCCATAAAGTCAGATTGGGCTTACTAGACTTTCTAGGTGAACAAACATTCAGAGCAAAAGTGTGGTAAAAAAAGATTAGTGATTATTTACAAGCCTCTGAATGCATTCCTTTAAGATGATAAGTTTCCTCTTCCTAAGATCAGTACTCAGGTACTTTTTTAAAAAAGAAGTTGTTATCTTTTCCAAGTTTGATCTTAAAGCATGATTTTGACAATGGGGTGTTCACCCAACTGAACGATACAAAACTACATTCTACATTCCGAATGCATAATACCAATGCACTGTTATGTCATTTGGGCTTAAAGTTGCCCTATCATTATTTCAAAGAACCATGACCAAGAATTATGAGCCTATCCTCAACAGTTTAATCATCTACATTGATGATATTCTCTTGTTCTCAAAGACGAATGAAGAACATCAAGCCTTACTTCAACAATTCTTTGATCTTACTAAACAGTATGGCAATATGCTTTCAGCCTCTAAAAGTATCATTAGTATAAAAGAGAATGAATTTATGGGTATGCATTTCAAAGATGGATGTTACCAGTCTGGTACATATATTGCACAAGAGCTGTTACATTTTCCTGATGAAAATCTCATTGTGAAATAAATACAACAATTCATCGAGATTATTAATTACATTCGTGAGTTTATACCACACATGGCAAGTTACACTTTATGCTTATCCAAATTTCTTAAACAAAATCCACCCCAGCCTCCAGATATTTTCTTTCCTTTTTCTCATTATAAATATCTTCTTCCTCATCATCAAGGTATCTTCTTCTTAAACCTTTTATCTTTTAAAGTCTTTAATTGTCAAGTTCTTATGGCTTATCAAACCCTTTATGCTATCACAAAGAAATACTTTCCTCCCATTGCTAGTACACCTACTAATGTTTTTAAATTTTCCTCACTTGCTCGTATGAGTTTGTTTTATTATTTGCATCATTTTCTCAGTGAAACTAACTCTCTTGGTAGTCCCACAATGTTCAACCTCAAAGCACTTTAACTTAATGTGATTTTTTTTCATTACCCTCTTTCTAAAAACACATTATGGTATCTTTGGGCACTTTCTGCCCTCTATGCTTATGCCCTCACTCTATCCCCTCTTCAGCTTTACCAATATCTCTATGATTTAAACAATGAAAGGCCTTTGTTATGGATATTTCTTTAGTGGTTTCAACCACTAGCTTAATGGAAGCAATAATGTTCTATGGTTATTTCACAACATCATCTATAGAAAGCTTATGCTAGACGACAATCTATTCATTGTTTCTTCATCCTTAGTCTTCCATATCATGAAACCTATATTGGAGCCCTTTACACTAAACACCATGTCCTTTTTTATCATACTTCATTATATTGGCCATGATATCAAGACAATGTGCTCTGATCTCTTAGAGATTTTCTCATAGAGATAAATCATTTTCCTGATACACTGATCATTTCCTCCTCTATTGGACCTTATCCATGTGAATTTGTTCCTAGTGAATCAGAAGCACCAGATGATGACATACTAGGTCCCAATAGCCCTCAATATGAAACAGAAGAATTAGTCTCAGACCTTGTAGGACCTTCTCAGCCTTTTGACTTAGTCTTTCAGGATGCTCAAAACCCTAATGATGATAATTACAGTCCTAATGAAGATGAGTTAAATCAATTCCTGCACAAACTTCACATATATGAGCTCAGTCACAGTAAGCGAAAAAAAGTCATATCAAAATGATACTAACAGCTCAAGTAATCCAAACTCTCCATCCAATTTGCAATCATGACATGAACCAATACGTGACATATAATGCATTGGATTCTATGGGACTTGTCTTTTTAGGTGTTTCCTTTTTTGAGTCTTTTGATGAAAGAGAATCTTTGTGGCCCACAAATCACTATATAAGATTCTTTCTTGTACTTATACTATTTGCTTTTTAGAAAGTTATTTGCTTTTTCAAAGTAGCTTTGTGAAAGGAGTGTGATTGTATTTAAAGTTTTTTTCTTTTTTAAGGTTGTAATCAGTGTGTCTTTTGAGTATTTTTCTTTTCTACCCTTGCTTCACCTATAAAAGCAAGGCTCCTCTTCCATTGTAAGCAGGCATTAAGGTGTTAAGGCATTGATTAGGCACAAGTTCAACGTTTGCTCTCAATGAATATTAGTTTGGGTGTTTTCCATTCTCTCTAAGTTCTCCCTCTCCTAAAAGCTCAAGTCTTGAGTAATGTTACTATCTGTCATTATATAGAGAAAAGTATGCTTTACACTCGCCTCTTTTGAAGTCTAAGGCAGTCTAAAATAATTCCGCTATGAGATTAGAGTTTAACAGGGAAAGAGTATAGATACTATTGCAACTATTATTTCAAAGGGGAAAAGAGTTGTGAGAGTGTCAGTTTCCTAAAGAGGAAAGTTGAGCGTTATGCCCATGGGGAGAAAGGATTTGTGTCTTGCCCATCATACTTGGAACTTACTAATAGTCACAAGGTTCCCATGTTGTTCCAAAATAGTCTACCAGACACCTCAGTAGTCTACAATATGACTTTAGTTAGTCAATGTTCTACTCAAAGGTATTATTTAATTAGTTGGTTATCGTACCTTCCCTGTGCACACTTCCAAGTCCCTCAGTTAGCATCATAAATTAATTTAAAAGGAGGAATTTAATGAGTAATGCATGTAAATGTTAGTTGTGGAATGTTAAAAGTATCTGAAGTGAAATGATTTGTAAACCAATCTTTCTTTATATGACAAACATTCAAGTGAAAATGTTCCCATTGTTTTCTTTTCGACCAAATTATACATATTAGTGACCTAGATAAG
>JANIIA010000009.1:26040627-26057299 GCA_027478495.1 Erythroxylum alaternifolium
CAAATGTATAACTCCCCAGGAATTTCAATTGCGCTTATATTCATCACTGTAGGAATTGGGTTCAAGCTTTCCCTAGCTACTTCTCATAAGAAACAATCAAGGAAAATAGTGGTACTTGGACTTTGAATCCCCATAAGATTTCTCATGCAATCATGATTTCACTACTTAACTTAATTTGCAATTTGTTAGACTATGGACTTATTTTATGTTAATATCTTTCACAAAAGTATTAACGCCTAACCCTTTGTTGATTAGTGAATTTCACTATTATGTTTGACCCTAATCTAGAGGGTTTATGTCGACCTATATCTATATTTTCATACAACTCCTTTCAATTCTGGTAGATCTATTCATATAAAAAGATTTCATAATCTCAATTGCATAGAATCATATATGAAATAATACACTGGCAATATTAATTTGAGAATAACTAAAACCACATAATTGAATCTCAATGAAACTAAAGTATGAATTAAGGTAAAATAAAATCACTATAAGGTCTATCCTTGGTTTCATCTAATCCAAGTACCAATAAAAGTTTAGCTCATAGTTATAACATCAAAATTAAAGGAAAATCACAAACTAAAAGAACTATGATGAATCCCTTTTAATCTTTATGAAATCCACTTTAGATTGATGAAAATCCACCCTAAATATGTTTCCTTGCTTTTTCTTCATTCACTCTATAACTATAAGCTATCAAGATGTCTTTTCTTGAGGCCTTTAAGCCTCCTAGGAACCGCTCTTCCCTTTCCCTCATTTTATTTTTTAATCCATTTATAGCTTAAATTTAAGGATTTTTGAGTTAACACGGTCCCTCAAAAGACTATGTCTATGATCGTGTCCCTCAATCTCAATTTATTTTTTAAAAATCATGAAGAAACAAGATCTTAGAGACTTATATGGGCAGCCACACAACCATGTAGACTTACATAAGCAACTACTAAACTAGCTTCAATCTTCTGTTTTCTGTTTCAATTTTACCCTATCTCTTCTCCTTTTTATCTATGAAGGTAAATAAACCTAAAAACATAATTCACACAAAATAAGTACCATAAATAATAAAAAATCTCAAATGAACAATCAAAATGTATTAAATATGGGATTAGAAATATAATCTATTTAGCATTTATAATTTGAGATCTCCAAAGTATCTTGTATAGGGATTGTTATAATTTGATACTACTTATGATTTATTCTAGTTAAAGGTAACTCAACCGGTAGTTATTGGATATAGAATGAACTATACAGAGGCGGTTAAGTGATCAATATAAATTTATCACCCCAAAATGATTAAGGAGAATGTTCCATTGTTCTTAATTAATATTGATTTGAAGAATCCTTAACCAAGGTGGAATGACACTTTGAAAAATTTTCAAATATCATTAATATAGTAAATTACTAATGGTAGAGAATTCATATGATTGGACTCAAATAGAGTAAACATTATTTCCACACTCCATATTTATTAAAAATATTATATAATGAAAGGAATGCATTAAAAAAACATTATGTACAAAAAGTTTAGTAAAAAATATTTTGAGATTCCTAAATATTTGAGTGTTTGTGATGCATTGCCACTTGTGAATTTTGATCTATAGATATAAATTATTTAATTAAAAAATTAAAGAAGTTTATTGTATGTAATTTTGAATATAATACATAGATATAATTTATATCCATTGCTAATATATTTATGAACCTAACATATCACACATCAAAAATGAATCAAAGAGAGAAAAGGTATTTTAATCAAGTTAGACTTGATTAAAAAAATTTGAGAAACTTTATGATTAAATATGAAATATTTAATAAATAAGTACCAATGTGAGATAATGAATCTTATTTGTTCCCCAATAGGTATTTAATTATTTATAATTCTAATTAAAGTTTAATTGAAATTAGAATTATTTTTAAATTGAAAGAAATTTTCATTGAATATAGTTAAAATATTTACAAAATTATAATGAGATCTCCGTTAAGGAAATCCGAAAAGATTACATTACAATGGTCAATGCACAAAAAGTTACATTACTGGCAATTCAAGCAATTAAGTTATAAGTTCCATTTACAGTTCATTCTAACTGATAAGTCATGTGTTACTTCCTTAGGTATTATAAGAGCTCTGATTTCATTAGTAACGTTCTCTGTTAGTTGGTATTTTCTTGTTTCCTCCTTATGTAGGGCCCTTTATGTCTCTCCTTCCAAAGGTTGTAAATTGAAATTATGAAAGTTGTTTTAAAAAACATGCCATCCTTCTTCTTATGCTTGGAAATTTTGATGAGCCAGTTCAGCCTAGCAGTCCAATCATAGGAATTACAGTAAGCTTCCAATTTATGAAGCAGTAGGTTCCACAGAGTTTTAAAGTATATAAAGTTGAAGAATAGGTGGTTCCTGTCTTGATGTGACATCTCTAATTAGATTGGTAAAAGGTCCAATACCTATTATAAATAAGCTTAGAGCTCTAAGGGATCTAACAATTCTTTCCTAAATCTTTTTACAACATTTTAAAGATTTTCTCAATATGTTATGTGGATACCATTAGAGAGCGAACATGTATGCAGCTACAAATATAGTTAAAATGAACCACTTTCAAAGATGATTAAAGGAAAACGACAAGAAAAGGATGAAGTTTCATAATAAGGTATGATTATGCTTTATTATTTATTATATTTTATGTGTTATTAATATTATAGAATTTTAAGTGATCTTGAAATTTAAAAAATTATTGTATTTTTTCTACTGCGTGTATGATTGAATCCCACTATGATTTTCTAATAAAAAAGTTTTTTCCATTATTGCATCATCTTTACCCTATAGTGTTTAATGCAACTAAGCCACATCTCCAACATTTGATGAGTGTAAACTCTAACACCTTTCAGTTTATCGGAGGAAATTATGATTTTTAAGGAATTTCTTAGCAAAACAAACAAGAACCTATAAACATAACTTACCCAGAAGATGAAAAGTAATATTAACTTAGTCGTTGTTTTATGCAAGTTTACTAGTTCAAATGAGGAATTATACTCTTTAATTAGGTTAGGAAAAAAGGTTGTGTGATCATAAAAATAGTCAACCCTTTTTAACTGATCTAATGCACTAAGCATAGCAAGAATGTTGTTGGCTAATAAAGTCATAAACTATTTGACATATATGGTAAAATAACAAATGAGTAGTATTTATGTCTTTGTATATATGACTTGTATATCCATTACTGTCTTACCTCTAATATGATCCGTAACCTTACGCCTTAATACCAACTCAAGTGATACGATCCTAAAACTCTTCTCTATTAACAAAAAGGGATTGATGATAATCTGAATACAAGTTCCTATATATACATTTTTGACTAGTCCACATATACCCAGAGGAAGTTAAAGGAAAAGGTTATGGTGTTTAACTGCATAAATGATGGTGTTTGTTAGAAAATTTACAATTTTACCCTTAATAATAATGTTTCAATTGGTTTTGCAAATTAGTTTTCATATGCGTGTCTCATTATCAAGTTCAAAGGATTTTTGAAGTATTTATTTAAAATTTAAGGATTAGTTTAGTGGAAATTAATGTTGATAGAGTTAATTTTTCAATAAGTAAAGTTTAAGGAGTGAAAGAATTTTGTTCCTATAATAAAAGCAAGTTACTAAATTACTAATACATTGGTTTTTACTATAATAATGGTGTATGTTAAAATTATATTATAATTATCTACTTAGTTAACAAGTATAATAATGAGACATAGGAATAATTAATTAAACTGGATTTTGAAGCATATTTATAAGATTCAAGGTCAACTCAACTAGTTACACATCTTTATGATATTTCTAATAAATATAGGGAGTAAATAGGGTTTAAATGAAATAAAATTTAGGAACGCCTATTAATATGTTTGGAAATAGCTAAAAGAAGAATGTAGATGTTGATTTATGATACTTTAAATATTTAAATAAGGAAGTGAAATAGTCTAAAATAATTTGGGAGTTTGAAATTTTTTTATCAAATTTAAAGGTGTTATTTTTAATGTTTTTCATAATGAAAAGAACAAAAATGGATGAAGTTAAAAAAAGTATCTTAGACAACATTTAATTAAAGAAAATATATGAATTTTACTAAAAAGATTATATATTTAGGTTTGATTAGAGTTTTCTAAACTAGATCTCAAATAAAGTTGCAATAGGTGTGGCTCAAGCTCAAAACTTTTTATAGGCTTGGACTTAGCTTGAAGCTTAATCGAGCTTTGAGTTAAAATTTGAGATTCAAGTCATTTTGATCTAATCGAACCTCTAAGCCTAAAGGTCAAAAAAGTTTTTCTAAACATGAAGTCTGAATAAATTAGGCTTTACTTATTAACTTTAGATTATGTCGAACTAGTTTTTTTATATATAATCTGAAAGGTTTTAGATATAAGTTTTAACTTCAGATTTCATGAGATTATGTTTGTATGATACCATATAAGGATTAAGTTAGGTTTTGAGAGTGATTTTAGAGAAACTAGTTAGTTGTCTAGTGAGCAAGTTTTAATGAATTAAATTATAATATTTGAGACTTGTATGTATGATTAAAAATAAAATTAAGTAAGAATTAGTATTAGATAATATAGAATCCTAATTGGTCAAATATGAGTGAGAATTTGATGTTTTATATCTAATTTGATTTATTGCATTCAAAATGAGTTTAAATGAATGTTTTTAAAATTATTTTAGTTTTGTGTTACATGTTTAGAGCCTAATGAGCATCTAGTTGATATTCCTCCCAATTAAAGACTAAAAATAGGCTTAAAAAGCTTCATTGAAGTAGGTATATAGAACTTCTTCTTTATACCTTAGTTAACAGCTTGGTAATGAATAAATGAGATTATTTTCAAAAACATTCCAAATGGAATGGGATTATGTATTTTCTTAAAAATTATGAGATATTGATAACGAATAAACTAGTTTTTAAGGTTAAGGGTGATGAATGGTTTTTTTGATTTATGAAGATGCATGCCATAGATATTTTAATATTTTTTATGAATGTGAATGAGTCATGTTAGTTGTTTTGAAATAATTTAACAAGTGATGATATTTATATTCTTGAGAAAATAAATTATATGAGCATTTTTTATCAAATAAAATACATCTATTTATGAATAAATGAAAATTAACTCATAATAAATAGTTATATGAAAATAAATGGAAAAAGAAAAGAAAAAGGTGAATAAGAAAGCCACTAGATAATGTGGTATATTATGATAAAGGGATCGCTCCGTTAGACTTAGGCCAAAAGCTCGATATAGATGATCTTTTAAACATAGCAGTTGATGAATGAGAAATGTGGATGAAAATGTATAATTGCATTTATAATATGAGCTTGATAAATGAGATACTTGTTTGACTTTACGGCTTAAGTCTCATCATACATACTTGATTTTGATGCCATATCATTCATGATATGGTATGTATATTTTAAATAACTATGAATGCTGGATGAGTATCTAAAATTCAATATTTATAAAAATCTATTTTTATTACATTTATACTAATTAAGTACGATATGGGATGGTATGAGAGAAACCATAAATTTGTATTATATTATTTGGAACTTTTTATATATACTTGTCATTAGCCTATCGGTGTATACAACCCTCACCCTTTCTTTTGAAAAAAGAAAAAGAAATTGTATTAATAATAGCGAAAGCTATAAAACAACATTACAATGAGTCGCATAACTTTTTATCACAATTCAGCTTCCTTAATAGTTATAAGAATACACTACATAAAAATAATAATTACAACATCCATTTCTGCTTTAATCCTTGCTAATTGAATTTTGCTTATTATTGGAATTAAGGCTACTCATATCCAATTCACGACATTATCTTCCAACTAATATTGACTTTTTCAATTCACTTGTACAATCTTCTATTCCTTTCCCTTCATATGGAATAGATGCTAGTGTTAAAAGTTGTCTTTATAAGCAGACCATTTGATTTACCGTGCTTAGTACAACCTATGATCATATTTAATGTCTCCCTCCAATCAAATGTTTACCTAGGAAATTGTAGCACGTACATGATCCTGCTCCAAATTGCTTTTTTTATAGATGTATCTGAAGTATAAGTGATTACATCTCTCATTTGTATGTTTACAAAGGACAGAAATAGGATCGTATACCCTAAACCGTCTATCTTTGGTTCTAAATCTATTTTTGATTACTAACCAAAAGAAGATTGAGGCTTCTGATTTAAAGACTGCTACCATAGAATTCCAAACCAAGGAACACCTTTGGCATTACATACAAGTATCTTATGATAGGAGTTGTTATTAAAGGAACCTCTTGAATTAGGGGTCCAAATGATGCTATCATCTCTCAATCCTTCTGGTATTTATGGCAAATATTCTATAAGCAAAGAAAAATCCCTAAAATTTCCAGCCCAAACTACATTTTGGATGAGTGAGGATACTCTAACATTGATAGGAATTTTATTTCTAGGTTGTGTTATTTCTGCTTTTTGGAAAGGCTGTAAGTAGTCCAGTTATCAAACCAGAACCAAATATCTTCACGACGTATCACGTCATAACATTGCTCAAAACAAATAGACCTAAAACTATAACAGTGATGAGCCTAGGTCGATCCCACTGAGAGTATGTGTAAAGCTTTTGAAATGAAAATAATTTATGTTTAGGTTATAAGGGGTTTGGTTTGGTTTTAAATAAGAAAATAAAATGAAACTAAACTATCACAAGCAAATTAAAGAAAAACATCTCAAATTAATGAAAAGTGATTAATACATTAAGGACCCAGTCATTGGTTCAATCTCGGCCTACACATAATTAAACATAATCCATTGAGTTGTTCTTCTTAGACCTCTCCTAACAATTATCAATTGTAGGTTAACAACAAGCTTTGTTAACTTCAATTTTCCCTTAGGTCTTGTTTAATTAAGAGACGCTCGTTAATTAAACCTAGCCATCGAACAACATAGGATAAGCTCTTTAGATTTAATTGAACAACTGCATTATAAGTTAGGAAAATAGATTAATTAAGGCAACAACCACATACACTCGTTTCATTTAACCTAGGTTATGTTATCCTTAATGATTCGACATTAATCAGAAACATAAAAATTATGGATTGTATCTCTGATGATTTTTAACTATTAGTTGCCATAAAAAAATCTCAACATAATAATTACAAATTATATTGATGATTCTAGTAATGAGTTCATAATAAAACAATCTAATGAATGCATTAAGATCATTTTAACATAACAACCAAACAATAAACATAAGATAATATAATCAATTCCTAAGAGAGAAAGAACAACAAACATAATGGGAAGAATGCTTCTTTGGTGTCGATATCACCTCTGAACTAGTGTCAGGAAGCTCAACCCTCCATCGGTTTCCAAAGGAATGGAGCTTTACCCATTCTTATCTTCAAAACCGAGGGCTCACAACTCCAAAATGCTTCTCCAAACAATTCATATCTTCTATCGTCATAACATGTCCATTTATATTAAAAAGTTGGGGTTTTGAGTGAGCTGGAAAAAAGTCACGGGTGTGACTTAGTGTGTCATGCCCATGAGTGTGTGTTTCACGGCCATGACAAGGTGTGCCTATGACACACTTTCACGCCCATGACAAATTTGTCATGGTCGTGATTGCCATGACCATGAGAGTTATCTCATAGTATTATAATGGATCCTTCTTTATTCCTTTTGGAATTTTCTTGTCTCCTCTTGCTCTAATCTTTTTTCTTCTTGTTCTATGAAGAAAAATGAGTGTGAATCTCAAGAAGATGACTCAAAGATTATGTTTTTAAATCACTTTAGCTCTTTCTCTTTTGAATTTTCCCTAAAACCAAATATGAACTACAATGAATGTCTTAAGCATTTCATATCATTAATCACTAAATGTTATGGAATAGATGTATAATTAATTAAGCACATATCAATTTCCCCCACACTTAGATTTTGACCGTCCTTGGGAAAAACATTAAAATTAAAGTCACAAACCCAAAAAATAGTTACTTATTTTCCATATTTCCTAAAAATAGATAATCATAAGTAAAGAGCAATAAATTTCAAGCCATGGCAAGAAATCAACCTTTAATGCTTCTACTTATGACAAATCAACATTTATCACCTTTAGAAACTGAGCAATCTAGAGGTAGACTTTGACAAATTTGTTTAAATAAGATATATCCATAGGTACACTTAAAAACTATTCATGATCATTACATTCCACAAATTTACAAATCATTTCATTTCTCCACCATAGGATTCACATGCATAATCATGAATCAAAAGACTTTTCAAGGTTGTGATGTGGGCAAGGGTAAGGATGTAGTTAGATTCTATAGTGTAAAAGTCATCAAAGCTAGTGAAACCAGAAAAACACTCAATATACCATCAAGTTCCAAAACTAACATTCACTCACAATTGTGTACATTAACTATAATGAATGCAAAAACTATGGTTCATAGCTTAAATTCAAGCTCTCACACCAAAAACCACATAAAGCATAATCAAATAAAAGGAATCACTCATACAATTGATGACAACACATTGAAACTATAAGGAGTGATCCTTCAAAGTTATATTTACCTCATATGTATCATATTCAAATTACCCATTCAATACAATTTTAAGAGGAAAGACTAATCATAACTAACTTTGCAAAACATACGCATTTCATCCTTGATACTTTTATTTAAACATTTTTCTTTTCTTTTCTTTTCCTCTTTTATCTTTTTCTTTCTCTTTTTTTATAAAAATTGAAAGAAGCTACACCAACAATGGAATTCATAATATGACATTATGTAGCTTATGAAACAAAGAATGTCTATATCATTTCCATGTTAATGTATGTGATAAAAACATGGTCTTGAATAGAAAATCAAAGCAAAGTCATGATGTACATGTCACGAAGGCACATATAAACAAAAGACACAATGAGACTGATATAGATGTGTCAGTCTATTAAGGTTCAAAATCTCACTAGCTTGTGTTTACCACTAGTCACTACTCTTCTAAAGATAATGCACATTGACCAACCACAAGAGCAAAAGTATATGATAAATTTTTCATGGATTCTTCTAGTCAATTCACTATCTAATCATGATTATATAGTCCTAAAAGTAATAGAAAAAGAGAAAATGTTCGTTTATTTGTTTAATTCTATCTCTCTTTGATTGAAACTTAAAAAAAAGTAATAAACAAACTTAAAACACACATACGTATAAGAAACAAATGCGAAAATCTAAGAAAAAAATAAACGTCCTTTGGGGTGCCTCCCAAATAACGCCTTTGCTTATTGTCGTTGGCTTGATTCTATGTTTTCCTTATCACGTGACAAAATTATGATCTTCAGGTGTCACATGTACTTCCTCCATTTGAGGTTCTTCAAGATAGGGCCTCAGTTGATGATTACATTATATTCTTTATATTCATGTTTCCAATCTCTACTGAGTCCATACACTCTGGAAATATCTCAAAAGTCTCTTCACCTTTTTCTTCTTCATTTAATTTCTCTAATCTGCTATTTAAAGGTGAAGGCTTAGTGTTAAAAATAATTATGGACTTAGTACTCACCCTTTAGTTGAATGATGTATCATTTTCTTCTTCGAGCTCTTTCTCCACTTCTTCTTCTTCACAAGCAATTCCTTGAGTAGGTCTCTCAAGATTCTCAAGCTCCTCTTCACTCTATAAGGTATCTGCACTAACGACCTTGGGTGCTCTTTAGGCTTAGATGGTAGCATTTCTTTGCATTGTAATGCTAGGTGATCGAGAGCTTCTACCAACTGACCTATCTGGCTTGCCAAGTTTTGGATTCCCGATGTTGTGTCTTCGTAGAATTGCATCACTTCTTGCTGGACCTTCTAGAACTGTTGTACACCCTATTGAAATTGCAAAGTATTAGCAATCATAACATTAACTAATTCTTTCAGAGATGAGTTTTGATGCCACTTTAAATTTTGGATGCTAAACTTTGTATCCTACCAAAATTGTCTTTCCTCCTGCTAAAATTGTAAAGTGTTAGCAGCAACAACATTAACTAATTCTTCTAAAGATAGATCTGATTCGTAATAAGAAGCTTCTAGTCTATTAGGGAATGTGTCCTACAAACTATTAAGGAAATAATTTTATTGGTTATCTCATCCATAATTAAAGTTCATATAATCAGTCCAAACTTAATTAAAAGATTGGGAATATGAGTTATAGGAAAAATTATTTCCTTCTATGAAATTGATTTTTAAAACAATTTTTACTCATAAACACTAAAAAAAAGTGAAAAGATAAAAAAATAACTGAAAAGAATCTAATTATAAACAAATATATATAAAACACCAATTAAAATCAAGAACAAAAACTAAAGAATCACATTCCTTGACAATGGCGTCAAAATTGACGTAGTAAATCGTAACACTACTCAAAATAATAAACCTAAAACTATAACAGTGATGAGTCAAGGTTGATCGTATAGAGAGTGTGTATAAAGCTTTTAAAATGAAAATGATTGATTTTTAGGTTATGGGGGAGTTTGGTTTGGTTTCAAATAAGAAAATAAAATGAAACTAAACTAACAAAAGCCAATTAAAGAAAACAATCTAAAAATGATGAAAAGTGATGAATACGTTAGGGACCTGGTCATTAGTTCAATATCGGCCTACACACAATTAAACATACTTCACTAAATTGTTCTTTTTATACCTCTCTTAATAACTATTAATCATAGGTTACCAACAAGTTCTGTTAACCCTGTTTTTCTCTTAGGTCGTGCTTAATTAAAGAACGCTCTTTAATTAAACGTAACCATCGAACAACCTAGGATAAGCTCTCTAGATTTAATTGGATAGTCACTTTATGAGTTAGGAAAATAGATTAATCATGGCAGCAACTACATATGTTTGGGTCATTTAACCTAGGTTATATTATCCCTAATGATCGGAAACCAATCAAAAACATAAAAATTATAGATTATATCCTTAATGATCTAAAACCATTTTTTTCCATAAATAAATCTCAACATAACAATTATGAATTATATTGAAGATTCTGGCAATGGGTTTATAATAAAACAATGTAATGAACACATTAAGATCATCTTAACACAATACCTAAACAATAAACATAGGATAACATAATCAATTCCTAAAAGAGAACGAACAATAAACACAATAGAGGTAATGCTTAACTAGTTTCTTTGGCATTGATATCACCTCCACATCTGCATCGAGAAGCTCAACCCCTGATAAGTCTCCAAAGGAATGGAGCTTTATCCATTCTTCTCTTCAAAATCGAGAGCTTACGAATCCAAAACGCTTCTATAGATAATTCATACCTTTTGCCACACAACATGTCCATTTATATTAAAAAATAGGGTTTCAAGTGAGTTGGCAAAAAGTCAGGAACGTGAGTTGGTGTGTCACACCTATGAGTGTGTGTGTCATAGGTGTGACAAGGTGTGTCACGGGTGTGACAACACTCTCACGGCCATGACAAAATTGTCTTGGCCGTTAGATGTATCTTATAGCAAGATAATGGCCCTTCTTCATTCCTTTTGGCATTTTCTATCTTCGCTTACGCTAATCCTTCTTCCTCTTGTTCCATGAAGACAAGTGAATGTGAATCTCAAGAAGACAACTCAAAGATTGTGCTTTTGACTCACTTTAGCTCTTTCACTTCCGAATTGTCCTTAAAATAAAATATGAACTAAGGCGAATGTCTTAAACATTTCATAGCATTAATCACTAAGTGTTATGGAATAGATGTATAATCAATTAAGCAAATATCACTTCACCATCACCCATCTAATGTTTAATGTAGGGTAGACCATGTCTCTCAACTTGAGAATATAGTTAAAAACCCATAAGAATTCCTTAGATTTTCTAACCTACCAAAAATTTTAGTCTTTAAGATGATATTCACCAACCCATTTAATCCATAGTGCCTTTTTATTAGTAAAGAGTCTCTAAATCCTTTTGCATAAAATTAATTTTTGCATTTATGAAAGTAGACTAATAATAGCTAACCCTTTGCATCTTAGGTAATGCAATATCACATCATTTCACTTTGGCTTGTTTACAAGTTTCTATTTTTTTAGACCACAAAAAAGCTTTGAAGAACTTATCTATTTCCTTGTTAACTCTCTTAGGCAGAACCGTATGTGCAGACTAGTGGACGTGTGCACTATTCAAAACTGAAGTAATGAGAAACAATCTAGCTATAATGGATAGGAACTTATTTTTCCAAGCATTGATTCTTTCTTTGATCTTCTCTATTAGAGGAATGAAATCTAAAACTTAGCCTTGGTGGCTGTAATTGGAACTCACAGATATTTGAAATGAGGGGAATGTAATACAAAGCCAACCATGTTGCTGATATACTCTTTGTTTCTGAAATATTGGATATATACAAGTTACTTTTCTCAAAAATCACCTTGAGTCTAGACCATTTTGAAAATACATGTAATATTTTTAGTAATATACTGATGGAGTGGCTGTCTGCACTGCTGAGGAGCACAAAATCATTAACATATATTAGATGAGATAGAATAATAGCCTTATACTTGTAGTAAAATTAAAATTTTCCATTGCAATCTATAAGCTTGGAGATCAGTCTAGAGATTCCTTCCATAGCTAAAGTGAAAAGGTAAGGGAAAGGGGATTCGTTTCACTAAGATTTTGATTCTTCAATCTAACAAAATTTTTTATTGCAATCTAACTAAGAAATGCCTTGTATCCCTACACTTTCTATCTCCAGCAACTATTTATAATCTCCATAAAAGCTTTCGTCTCTATAACACCATTGAAGAATTTGAAGGGAAATCCAAGTCTGATAGGTTCAGTCCTTTCCTGGATGAGAATGTATGAACAATCTTGAAAAACATTATCTACAAAATAGCTATATGATTAGGGGAACTTGCATAACCATGGTTGGTTCACTATAGCTTGACCTAGTTTCTTCTTGATTAGCATATCTTCATATTTCTTATTTGTCTAGGTAAACAATCTTCTAGTTAACCTTAGATCCAACAAATTTAGAAGTAATTGACTTAGTTCTTTGATAAAACCTATTTTTTATCTTGCTCCATGATCTCACTGTTCGAGCTTTAAAATTTATAAGCCCTCAAATACCACAAGCACACGAGTCACGATTGTAGTATAAGAGGTGTCGATCCTATGAGGAGGGTTCAATCTAATCCTAAAATCTAAGATTGAAAAGATATGAAACTCAAAATAAACAATGCAACATAAAGTAATTATAAGAATTGAATTCAGCCACTTAAATCAAAAATTAAACACGAAGGAATTAACAATTGAGCAATATGAAATCACAATAGAAATCAACCTAATGAATTTACCAATTTATGAAAAAGGGGATTTTACTTATCATAAATGCTAACATAGTTAATTATGTGTTAATGGGTGTCAGTTCTAGACGATCCTATGGCTTATTACTCTCTCTCAAGTTATAACTATTAAACCATAATTAGATTATGAAATTTGCAATCTCTCAATTCACAAATTATCCAAAGCCCTAATTAGATCTATAGCACTCTAATAAACTATCGGAATATCACACGGGATCTCTCCGTACAATTACCAATATGATTTGTCACGGTTTCTTTTAAATCATCTAACTCTCATTAATTCGATTTAATCATTTTTCATTTAGTTCACCATCTCATTTTATTACCGAATTATGCAAGAACGTAATCAAATTGTGACATTTATCTCATAAACACAATTGACTAAATTATCATTAAATCAAAATAAAATACCAAAGGAGAGTTAGAACATCATCATCATTCTACCATCTATCATTATACAATCCATCCCAACTTTATACATAAATAAAATTGAAACGAAAAGGAAATAGAAACTTAAAATGGATGATCTGGGAAGGTGGAAGCATCAGGAAACCTCTTAATCTGAGAAGCACATCGAGACTGTTTCTTCTTCCTCTTTCTTCCTTTTCCTACTCTCTTTCTCTTCCTCTTTCTCTCTTAGGGTTTCCAAAAGTGGCTTCACGAAAAGCTCCTTCCTTCTTCTCTTATTGTTCTTTAAATAGTCTCTTATGTTTTGGGTAACCCTAGGGCTTTTTCGGGGTTCGAAAGATCCAAAAGTCCTGAAAATGAAGTTCGTAAGTGTCTGCACGTTTGCCCGACACAGGCCATGAACGTAATCCTGAATGTCACAATTGTGGCTCACATTTGAGCCTTTTGTCATGATCATGGCATGCAGGCCACAATCATGGGCCATTCCTGGAGCTTATGGGTCGTTGTTTTAGCCTAAATGTCTTCTAAAACTCCTCTATTCTTTGATATTGACCCTGAAACACTAACAAATACATCAAGGTACCTCAAAAACATAATATTTAAGGTCAAAAGCTTGTATTAACCTTAAAACACTTAAAACACAAATAATTAACAAAAAAACACAATTCTAACCTAAAAATATATTAAATGATCAACTTAATGGATAAACACATATCAAAATATGCCCTAAAATGCGATGCAATTTGCACTTATCACTCCACCCTTAACTTTGCTAGAACTCAAAAAGTAGTTAAAATCCCCAACTCCTATCCAAAGATTTTGCATTTCCGTTTAAATAGGTTATAAATCACCATAATTTCTCCCTTTAGAATGCAAAATTTGAGGCATAAATAAGGGTTACTTTAAACGTAGGACAATTATCTTTCATCTGACAATGTAAGTGTGCATTAGGCTAGTAGCTATCACCTCAATGCATTATAAATTATAAAGGCAAATAATACAACCATTGTAATGATGAGAGTGATTGGTAATTTTCTTCCATTTAATAACTAAAAAGATCAGTTCAAACTAAGTAAGAGGGGATATTATTTTTTTCTCAAGGAGTCCTATTAGAACATGCTTCTTATCAAGCACCATCTCTTTCACTATGGACTATTTGAGCGGGTCATTTAACCCTCTAGTATTCCATACCAGAAATGTGATCTAAGGGGATAACACCTTTTGTTTGGCACTTCTCCAAGCTAATCTTCCTCTTTTGTAATTAAAGGGGGTCTTTTTAGAATTTTCTACTATCTTATTTGTTCTATTGTTCTCTTTCTGTGTTGACATCATGTTTTTGGTGTGTTCATCATCTTGTTGCTTAACTAGAAAACAATTTGGCCCATCCAGTATTTCTTCAACTGAATGTGAGTCCATTGAATTATTTACAAAATCTTACTTGTCAACTATCTATTTCTTAGGTGTTTTCAAATGCTATACTACTGTGAATCCCCTCATCAACACTAGGAGTAACTTTTAGTGAATCACCCTAAACTTCAGTGATCAATAGTTTCTTCTCATTAGCAGCTAGTTGAACACCTGCCTCCTCCTTAATGTCCATTTTATTAGAATCTAGCCCCAAAATCTCCTCCTTCCATCCAATTTTAAAAATTCTCCTAGTAGGAATCCAATTCTTAGTAGAGTTGTAAGGCCTCCAAGGATAGGACACCTTAATTTCATATTACAACAATTCACCTATTTCACCAAGCTTCATTATTAATAAGCTATTAGGTAGACTAACATTCCTTTTGATCTCCCTACATAACTTTTCATAGTCAATTCTCTCCATATTAGATGTTTGAGTATCCATACATATAGGTTTGCCTAAAGAGCTTGCTAAAAAACTCAACCTTTTAACAATTCATAATTTTAAAGGCAAAATTATGAAAATTCACCCACAAGGGAAAAGTTTCAACACATTCTCTATCAAATTCAATCCCAGGTTTCGATTTTTGAATAAACATGAGTTGCCCCCCTATATGCCAAGATCCCCCCTCACCTGGATTATCAACTTGTTTTTGGTTGCTTATATTTTCTTATTTATTCTATTTGCCATAGGTTAAGAATATTAATTTTTAGTTCACCATTCTTAAAGTGAAGGCTATTTAGTTTACTCCTTTCATAAGATGATTTGCCTTGACTTTGTAACCATGTCATGGTCAATATTTCCTTGTTTTGGGTTCATTAATCTCTTTCTTTTATAAAAAAGGGATTTTCAAGACTTGCTAAAATAATCATTATTATATATACCTTTATGAACATGTATTATTATTTTATAGACACTAATATGTATGTATTTATCAAAGACTTACAAAGTTAATCCTATGCTAGTTATGTGCTCCTTTAAGGTGTGTCAATTTTTAAAGAGTAATAACTATATAACTATTAATTTGATAGCCTTTATGGGCATCATAGATAATATAGATTAAATTATCCTTGCATATCAACAAATGAATCATATAGTATGAATAAGTATCTTAATATATAATAATCATGGTGACTTTAAAAGCTGTTAAAATTGATACCAACCTATCTTTTCTTTTTTTTATTTCAAGTTTGTAATGAAAGGGCCACCTCAGGTGAAAGAGGGTACTGGGTTGTTATTTTCTAAGAAAATATTTTAAGTTTTTTATTGAAATAGCCATTGAAAACTAGGAAGAAAGTACTGATTTTCATATTAGTAGTGAGCACCTAAAACAATGATCGATGGGGGAGAGAAAAAGTTAGAGAAATAAGCAAAGGTATAAAGGATATAAACTGTTAGAGAAATATGGCAAGAGATACGTGTGTGCCTCTTTTGAACAATCTAGATTAAAGATAAAGGAGATTTATGGCTTAATATTTTTAAATTTTTGATAAGAATGAAATATATA
>JANIIA010000009.1:26057465-26079988 GCA_027478495.1 Erythroxylum alaternifolium
TCATTTTTATTTATTCAATTTAAGATCAATAGTGAGGATTCACTTAGTATTATGGTAACTTGGAAAAATATATTAAGGAGCATTAGATGATCGAGATTTAAATTGATAAAATAACATAGATGAGCAAGATTATGCCAATATAAAAGTTATTTAACATATAGGAACAATTAGGAGACAAATTTTGATTTAAGCATACCCTTGATCCAAAATGTGATTTTTATCCTCAACGCAATATCATGTTGTTGTTAAATAAGAAGAGTTCTCTTAACAAACTTAATTTTACATTACTAAAAAATTCTAGCTTTCAAATAAATAAAAAATAATTGAGTTATCAACAAATAAAAGCAAGATGACATTGTCTTGCCTAAACAATGTCATGAGCCGTTTAGGAATAAAGACAAAAGGTACGAAATACCCCTAATGTTTCTTAAAAATTCTAAGTTAATCCTTATCGTTATCTATGGTATCACATTACACCTTAATGTTTTCAAAATGGTACTACTAACACCTTAGATACTAACTGAGTTAATCTTTTGGTAGCTTTTAGTATATGAGTTATAAATTTAGTCTATGTCATATTTCAGTTAGGCAATTTGGACCTACTAGACACCAATGTAATCTTAAAAATAATTTCTTTAAACACTTAATAAAGTTGTGATTTGAACCTTAATTAAAAGGGATAAATAAGCCCCTACCATTATCTTGGTCACCACTTTCAAGGTACAATGAGTACTTATTAGTAATATTAGGATGCAAGGTGGTACCAAAGATAACGGTAGAGACTTACTTGAACTTTTTATGAAACGTTGAGGTAAAAATTACACCTTTAGCCCTTACTAATTGTTGTGTTGAATGTCATTTAGGCACTATGTTTTATCTGGCTCAAGACATTGTCATATGCTATCATATTCCTTACCTCATACACTAATATTTTATGTCCTTTCATTAGGCCTCAAAGTTCACCCCTTTTTAGTTTAGTACAAAATCATTTTGAAATTAAAATTTGTACTATTTTCCTTACCATTTAGTATAAAGTTACTAGTTCATTTCAAATTGATTCTTGATACAAAACCAAAAATTAGAGCTATTTTTCATTTGGAAAAGATTCAATTTGAACATTAAAGTTTTCACTCAAAATTTTTGAAACGTTTAGAATGAACGTAAACCTTTTTAAAATGTTTAATTTAAACCCTACTTTAATGGCCCCTCCAAAAGTTTTGTTAAATAATTTTAACATGGATTTTTTAAAAATATTTATTTATAACCACTTTGTTAATTGGAATGGAGCTTATAAACAAAACCCCTCTTGCATAGACAACTAAGTTTAGAAAATTATGGATTTGAATCCCTAATTTCCCATTATTTTTCGTATTTTAATCCTTAATCATATATCACTCTCTTTTTTTTTTCCTTTTTGTTATGTCTTCTCTATTCATTCTATTCTTTTTCACTTTATTGCTTCTCAAACTTAAATGAAACATGCTCAACCTATTTTGTTATTATCTATTCCTCTTTTCTTCATTATGTATTGTCTCAGTTTTTTATGACGTGATTTATGTTTTATCCGTAAGTGCATAGTATAGTTATAGTTAGCACTGGCAAGTATGGGTCCATCATAAAAGGACTATAATTACTAGTATTTATCATCTTTTTATTACTGATCGTACAAAATTGTGGTGTTTAAGATAAATCAAATGCAAAATTAAAACAATAAACTGAAATAGAACAACACAATTAACTAATGAGAACGAAGATTAAACTATGAAACAATAAAGAAAAACAATGGTACCTATTCTTTGAATCCCCCTAAATTTTCTTATGCAATCATAATTTCATTATTCAATTTAATCTATAGTTTATTGGACTATGGAAATTCCTATTTTATGTTAATATCTTTCTCAAGACTATTAACACCTAACCCTCTATAAATTAACTAAAATCTCTTTCTAGTTAAAACCCCTAAAATTGCAATAATCAATTTGTGAATTTCACCCTTAGGTTTGACCTTATTCCAGAGGATTTATGTTGACTTATCTCTAGGTTTGCTGCAACTCCTTTTAATTATGGTAGATCTATTCATGCAAAAGGATTTCTCATTCTTGATTTTATGAAATCATAGGTGAAATAATATGTAAGCAACATTAATTCAGAGATAATTAAAAACCCATAATTGAATCTCTATAGAACTCAATAATGAATTAAGTTAAAATAACATCGCTATAAATTCTATGCCAAGGTTCATTTAATCTAAGTACCAACAAGAAGTTCATCATTATAATATTATGACTAAAGGAAACCCATAAAACTAAAAGAAGCATAATGAAATGTTTTTTTTAATCTTTATGAAATCCACTTTAAATTGATGGAAATCAATTTCAAAACTGCTATCTTACTTGTTGTTCATTCTATATATTGTTCTAACCCATCAATTTGTGTTTCCTTAAGCCTAATATGAGCCTCTTATGACCTTTTATGAATTCCCCTTTGTTTTCTCTTTGTTTTACCCTTTTATAGCTCAAAACTAGGGTTTTTGAAGTGGACAAGGTCACCCATATGACCGTATGCATGATCGTATCCTTCAATCTTGCTTTAATTCATTAAAAGTTGTGTTAAAACATAGTCCTAAAGTGCGTAGCTCCACATGGTTGTGACCTTTAAGGATAACTTTAATCTTTCATTTTTTTGCCTCGATTTTGTCCAATTTCAGCTCATTTTGACCTATGAAGACAATTAGGATCTAAAAACATAATCTAAATGAATTAAGTACCAAAAATAATAAGAAAATCTCAAATAAACTAATAAATACGATAATATAGGATTAGAAATATGGTCTATTTAGAATTTATCAAACTCCCCCACACTTAAGTATTTGTTTGTCCTCAAACAAATAAATTTTATCACTCTTAACTTGATAACAAATAAATTTGGGAAAGCATTACACAAATCAAAGATATCCATAAAGATTCTCCATTATTCGTTTAATTATAAAGGTCACTGAATTGTTAAGCAATTAGTTACTTGCATCAAATTATAGATCAATCTAATTCACTTTATAATTCTTCAAATTGTAACTCAATGTACACCATTCCACTTAATGCATAAAATGAACGTACATGAGAAAATAAATTCTAAAATCTTTAAACTCTTTCACATCATTTATAATCTTTTTTAAAAAGTTAATTAGCTTTTTAATGTAAGAGAAAACACCTTCTCATGAGTATCCCCAGTTACTCAACTAAGTCACTTTCTCAAATTGCTAATAGCAGCATTTTTAACTTTGACATTTTTATTAGTAAAAAGCCAATGGAGAGAAATTATTTATGCTTGTTTATTCACATACTACTTTTTTGGTTTTTTTCTCTTTTTATTTTTTTAATATATGTGGGGTAATGAAAATGTTAAAAGGGAATTCATATTTAACTCAATTTATGTATAAATTATATATGAAGTATCGTAATATAAATCAAGTATTTATTTAGAAAATTAATAAACTAAATTGAAACCAACTTATTGAACAAAACTCATAATTATTTGTCTAAACAAGTCCAATCATAATCACAACCAAACTCATAATGAATCATCATAATCAACATCCAATTTTTAAAAATCCTAAATTATTCATTATTAAGCTAATTATAACAAAATTGACAAGCTTGACGATTAAGTCCCTATAAGTCCCCTATATTCACATATTCCCTTTAAGTTGGCTCACTGTTTTTTGATAAAACACCTAGCTCTTTGATTTTATAGAGGGCAACCTCATTTGAAGCAATGAATTTAATAAAAGTAGCTTCAAGATGTTGATGCTCCTTTTTTTATTGTTACCGTAGAAATTCAGATGAAGCATGATTGTTTGATGCAAAGTCATAATAACTACTCCACTTTAGATTATAACTATTCTCATATAGGGTATGTTGAGGCTAGTTCCATATACAAGTTAGATGCCCCATATACAATATGGTGTTTGACATTTATGATTGAAGTGGTTAACCCCACAAATGTCACAATATGTCATGGATGATGGATGCACTTCCACATATGTGTCACCATGCCTCTCATTCCAAGCTTTCAAAGATGTTATAAGTGATGGTATACCATAATCCTAATGTTCTAGTCCTCATAAATGATGCCAAAAACTTGATAATGTGATTTTTTTAATTATAAGTGTACGATGTAGATGTAGCTAATACTAACAATTATGGCTCGATCTCACGACAATTAGATTTACTAGTACTTATCATCTTTCTATTATCTAATGTAACAAATTACAGTGATAATAATTAATCAAATTCAAAATTAAAATAATAAAATAGAATAAATCAACATAGTTAACTAGCTACAACAAAGATTAAACTTAGAAATAATCAAAGAAAATAGTGGTACCTAGACTTTGAATCCTTTTAAACTTTTCATCCAATCACGATTTCATTACTCAATTTAGTCTATAGTTCATTTGACCGTAAAAATTTCTTAATTTTGCTAATATTTTTCTTAAGAATATTAACTGTAATATCTGGTTTCTGGAATATGTTTAGGGTTAGAACCATATATTATTGTGAAAGAGTAATAGCATTAAGAGCATTTCATTTGCATAGCATATACACATAATTATTGATATTTGTATACATTATAAAGATAACATATGCACTCAATTGACATGTCCTAAGGAATAAAAGATTTTAAAATGACTATGGTGTGAATTGTGAATTGATATGTCTTACATGTGGATTTGATTGGATTACAGCTAGTAACTTGGAATTAATTGTGATTAATTGGGAGATTGTTGAATTAAAATGTAAATTTGGATTAGGAAAAATGCCAAGTGGTAGGATAAATTGATACATGAAAAATTGGGGTTATTAAGCCTATAATTGAATGACATTTGACATAGTTAAATGAGTGACAAATGGACTAGAAATTAATTGAAAAATGGACCAATCTTGGAGTGACATATGGACTAATTAATTAGTGACATATGTCAACTTAATGTGTGGATAAATGGCATCATATTAGGTTGATACATGGCATACATGCCTTAAGACATATGGCTAGATTTATGTGAAGACACCTAGCACTTATAGAAGAAGGTTTCAGCAAGGGTAGTTTCTGCTAGCTTTCCCTTTCCTTCACCACCAAAACTGCTCTTATTTTCTCTTTACATTTTGGTTAAACCCTAGCTTAAATTACTACATAAAATCCACATTTTAATTCCTCACAAAATAGTCAAGAAACCAGTTCAAAGTGATCTTTATATTACTATCCAAAATCAACCTATTTTCACCTTAAGTTGTGATGAATCTTTATGTCATGCTTAGTAGTATGAGAATGATGCTTGAATTGGAATGAAATGCATATGATGTTGGTGATGAGATGTGATGGACATATGTTGAATGAATTTAAAGTTTTATGCTTTTTCTTAGTGTAGGAAATCGTGGATCATATAATTTGATTCATAAATGAATTAGATCTAAATTTGAAGTATAATAAAGGTGAATTTATGATTAAGAAAGACATTAATATAGTGTTCTTGAATTAAAAAAGAATTAGGACTATATTCATGATAATGTATGATAGTTCTAGTTTGATTTTTAGTGCTTGAAAGACCATAATTTGTGAGTTATCAAATGAATAAATTGTGAGCTAGAATTAGAGTATAACTCAGGCCTAAATGAGAATGCATAAATGAGCATGAATCTAGAAAATTGGAAGTGTAAATAATGTGCCTAAGTGTGAAGCATTCGTGCATAATTGGAAGAAATCATGCAGGGAACGATCGTGGCCTCCAGTGCGTGATCGTGGCCTGATTGTTTAGGTTTTGTCACAATCATAGCAGAATCCCCACGGTCGTGGCCTGATGTACTAGCTTCTTTCACGATCGTGGCAAGGTCCACCACGATTGTGGCAAGGTCTGAACATGAAATGTTGTCTTTTAAGTGACGATTGGAACAACTAATGATAAGGTACTATCATATGATGCATTTAGGCTTAAAATGAACTAGTTTGATGATTGAATGATGAATTTATATTAAATAAGTTAATTGAGGTGTAAGGCTAAGTGTAAACAAGGCATATCCAAGTGACAATGTTTAAATACTTATGAATTGTGAATAAGGAAACATACCTAGGGAAAGTCATTGAGCATGCATTGAACATGACACATACATATATGTGCATGACTAAATATGTATTTGATTGATAGACTTTGTAATGTGAATTTTATGTGTATTGAATGATTTTAAATGTACAAGTTGATCGACTAAATCTAAACATTGCCGGACCATCTAGGCAATAGCGTAATCTGGAGCGTACTGTAAGTAACCTATATGTTCTCACTAGGATTGATTTATTTCTGTTTAACTTCCAGCTATTAAACTATTAATGATCTGTAGGTGACAATTTCGAACATTAATGGTCCAAGGAGTTTAATATCTGGGAATGTATTTGAAGTGTTCTGATTGCATATGAATCTAAAAGTTATCTGTATTCTCAACATATTGTTAAATGTCAGACTTAGGTCTTATGAACATCTGAATTTGACTGTGCATCATGAATAAATGTTATTGATAGCATATTTTATGATTTGATGGATAATATTAATATGCATTATCAGATAAAGGTGTTGTGACCTGAGTAGCCAGTTTGAAAGAGCTTAAAGCTCATAATTTTGCACGTAGAGCCATTAGCTTCGTGATTAATAAGCCCAGTATCCACAATAGGTATGGGACAGTATCTGAAAAGAGTCAATATACAGGATAGTAAAAGGCGCTCAGTCATAACAAAATAATAACGAATTAGAGTCTTATATGCATATGCATTTGTACATATATGATTGTGAAATCATTTCTAAATTATGATGATATTAGGATATGCCATATTTGTGTTCATTTGATAATATGATTGAATTCTTCTAAAAATACTCTATGAAATGAGTGTAACACATAATAAATTGTTGAGATGAGAAATATTATACATTTAATTTATATCTGAAATGTTTGATGTTTTGAATAAGTGAGCACATCGAGGATGGTTCACTCACTGAGTTCGCAAAACTCATCAAAATTGCAACGTGACTTTTTTAGGTAGGAGAGAGGAGACCTAGTTCTTAAGATACTTTAGTAGAACCTTTTAGATTAAGAAATGGCTTAAAGGTTGGTCAGCTGACATCTAAGGAGTTGTAAATTGTATTTATGTAGTTTCATTGTCATGTAGAACTTTTTCTAAAAAGAGAAGTAAAGTCTCAAATCCTTGTGATGATGTAAATATTTGTTTTAAAGACTATTATGTAAATTAATATAGTGAATGAAATGAAAAAGTTGGCTTTCAAAGTTTGTAAAGTGTATGATGCTATAATAAGGGTATAAAATGGCTTTAACATGCCATTGTCATAGGATATGTTCTTGAATGTCTTCTGGATGTTCGAGCATATACTCTATGGTAATAGGGTATTACATTAACACCTAATCCTCGGTTGAATAATTGAGATCTTTTTATTAAAAACCCATAAGATTACATTAATTAATTTAGAAATTTTACTATTAGGTTTGACTCTAATCCAAAGAATTTATGTCAACTTATCTCTAGGTTTATACGCAACTGCTTTCAATTATGGTAAATCTATTAATACAAAATATTTCTTAATCTTAATTTATAAAATTATACATGAAATAATGTGCTAGCAATATTAATTCAATGATAATTTAGAACACATACTTGAATCTCAATGAAACTTTAAGAACAAATTAAGTTAAAATAAAATCACTATAAGGTTTATCCAAGGGTTCATCCAATCCAAGTACTAACAAAATTTTAATTTATAATCATAACATCAAGATGAAAGAAAAACTATAAAAATAAAAGAGATATGATGAAATCCCTTTTCATCTTAATAAATTCCACTTCAATTTGATGAAAATCCACTTCAAAGGTGCCTCCTTGGACTTTGCTCTCTATCATTTTATATGATCAACTTATGTTTCTATGAGCCTAATTTAGGCCTCCTATAAATTCTCCTTTGTTTTCTCTTTATTTTGCACTTTTATAGCTCAACATTAAGGTTTTTACGGTAGATATAGTCACCCACATGGCTATGTGCATAACTATGTCCCTCAATATTACTTCAATTCTTTAAAAATCACATAAAGATACAGTCATAGAGAGCACCATGCTCATGGTCAAAGTTATGTCCCTCAAGGACAACTTTAATCTTTCACTTTTCTACCTTGATGTTTTCCAATTTCAACTCCTTTTTGACCTATGAAGGCAATTAGGACCTAAAAACATAATATGAATGAATTAAGTACCAAAAGCAATAAGAAACTCTTAAATAAACAAATAAAATAAGCTAAACATAAGATTAGAAATATGGTTTATTTAGCATTTATCAGTTCTTCTTATCATGTATATAAGGTTATTTTATTCATGTGTGACTTTGATTTATGATATCTAAATTAAAAAGAGATTGTAGCCACTTTTTGATTTACATATTATAGAAGAATCTTTATAGGTAACAAAGTTTATTCACATTTTTCCAAATGTTGTTAGTAGTGTTGCATATGTTTATATGATCTTTTATCAACAGTTTGAATATAAAAAGGCTAAAAACATCTATGCGCATTCTTTAATTTTATCGGTAGTTTGAATTAAAAACTCACTAAATTTCATGTTATAAACTACTCAAAAATGCAGTGCATGATGACTTTAATGGTTCCATCTCTATGCCATGAAAAATCTTGTTTTTGAAAAACTTCTAATTTTGTTAATTATGTATATATAATAAATGGTCTCTTCAAAAGATAATTTGAATTATTCTAGTTTGATAAAATAAATTAAATGTGTATATCACTTACAGGTATTACTAATATTTTATGTTTATTTTTGTGTTATATAGACTCATCTTAAAAGGAAAAGTGTAGAAGGAAAATATTGTCATTCTTGACCCAAATTACCATATACCAGTTGTCCTACTTGGTTAATACGTAGTTGGTGCTAATAATTAAATAAAGGGTAACAAGGATGCCAACATACTAATAATTATGTTATGGAAGTTTTACTTTGTATATTGTTCCTCGAAAAAGTTGAATGTCTAGATTTTAACTGATTTCAAATGATAACCTCCATTACTAGGGATGGTATCCTTTATAATACAAAGTAGTTTGTTAGATATAATATCAATGACATCTTTACTAAGTACTAAGATGTTGTTCATCCTCAATATTTACCCTTATTAAGAAATTTACTTTATGTCTTTGTTGCATAAAATATCATATCTTGTACGTGGTGTTTTCTTTATCTTCTAGTATATCTAAGTTTCTTTAATGGGGTATCTATATAGATCTTTATATATTCCTAAATATGTATTTGTTTTAAAAATTATATGTGCCTAAATCACTCAAATAATTATAGCCTTGTATATATGCCTATATATGTATATGCTTCTAATATATATTCTTATTTACTTGCCATTTGTAAGGTTATATTGACTCACTATGGAAGTATGAAGTTATATGCAGATGGATATTTACAAGATCCTGATTTGAGTTATGAGGGTGAGTCATTAAGTTATATTGATAAATTTGACCTAGATTTTGTTAGTTATAAACAAGCATATGAGATGAGGAAGGAACTTGGAAACCAATAGGTTAATAAAGCTTATTTAAGAGTTTCATTTTTTAGAATCAACAAGTATTTATAACTTATTAAATCTAATAAAATTTCCCATTTATTAATTAATCTTTTGAATGTACATGGTACAACTGAGCTTAATGTTCCCTTTTTTCCACTAAAAGTGTTGGCTATAACAAGTAATGATAGGGATGTGGATCCTGATGGGGATGTTATACATACTAAAATTAATTAAAATACTCTTGAAGAAGAGAAGTATTAAAAATCATATAGAAGTAAGCCTTGATGGACATATTATGTATGATGAATATATACTTTTAAAGAAGAGAGTAGTTCCAAAAGTCATAATAACAATAATGAAAATTCATTTATCCAATTTACTTCACATAATAAACATCATAATGAAGCTAAAAGAGGGTATGATACATTTGATTTGTTAATTCCCCTAGATGATACCAACTAATGGAGATTGACTCTAGTGAATATGAAAGCTTCCTTGATAGTGGTGAGTATATTAATAGTGAGATTGGTGAGGCAATTAGAAGATCTACTATAAGTGTTAGACTTAAACTAGGTGATGTAACGTTATAGTTGATACTAGATATGGAATTTGGCCATACAAAACGATTCAAAGAGGTTATTAATTATTCAATAGCAATAGGATTAAAATTACATAGAAAAAATGAGTCTAAGTGGATTAAAGTATGGTGAATTAAAGATCCAAGTTGGAACTATATGCAACATATGATAGTAAGGAAAAATATTTCAAATTCAAGACATATAAGCTCGACCATATATGTTTCATAACAAACAAATTTAAAATGATATAAGCCAATTTTTTTCTATTAATGTTAGCTAAGTTTTTCAGTAAACATTTCAAAAAAATGATGTTAGAATAGCTTTATATAACATTACTAAAATTAATGAACAATATAGAAAATATTTGAATATATTTTTGAATCAACTATATGCAGAGTTGCAAATAAGAAGATAAAGAAGGAAAGAGTATAAGACATACATGTGAATATTCAAACCTTTAAGTTTAGATTCATTAATCGAAACTCAATAATCTTGATTTAGTAGTAAAATTAGAATTGTCAACGAACCAAGAAACTTCGTTATTACAATTCAAGAGAATATAAATTTGATTTGCAATTATGAAAGAAGGATGGAGACCTTTAAGACCCATACATGGGATGGATGGTTTTTTCTTGAAGACTAAATTCCTAAAGAAACTAATCAGTGTAATTGGAAGGGATGGTGATAGATGTATGTATCTTATAACATAAGCTATTGTGAAAGTAAAAATTGGTAATTTGTAATGTTGGTTGATGTTACTCATATTAGTTGATTTAGAGTAATAATATAAGATAGGGTCACAACAATAGCTAATATGAAAAAGGCACTTTAATCTATTCTTTCGTTAATTTTTATATGAGATAATATTACCTTATATTATTTGAATTATATTTATTAACCTGTGTATTTGGGAATTAATAAAAGTTATTAAAGTCCCAAATGCATGTCATAGAATATGCACCAAGCATATTTATCACAATTAGTATAGATGTTGGAATGGTAAAGTATGACACTCCTAAAAATTCTTAAACAAAAATTATCCAAATCGTTCCCAAAGCATAATATTAATTACTAAAATCATCTTTAGCTCCAAAAGAGAGAAGTTAATCAAATACAAAAGTACTCTATATAGCACAAATACCTGAGCTGTCACATCAAAAAAAAACATTCACAAAACTTTACTCAAGTAATTTGATGGCTTCACCTAATCTTCACTCTGTCTATCACGTGCACTGGGGTTATCGAAAATCACTAGATCTCCTAAAAAAATGAAATCATAAGGGGTGAGCTGCCTACTTAGTAAGGGTAACCGATTATACCCTTAAAATCAAATAACTCAATAAATAATTATAAAACTTAGTCAACCGATTAAAACATAAATTTAATATGAATATACACAACATTACTCAGTCTAATTCAAACAATTAACAAACATCTCAAAAATTTTACGAAACAATGATTAACATAAATATTAATTTATAACTGCCAGTTATGCTTTATCAATATATTAACTAAATTGCCTAAGCCCTGCTTAACCTAGTAGGAGTACACCCTATGGTCTGTCGACTCATCTATACTCATCAATATTCTCGCCTAGTGGAATCGTAATTAAATGTATAAATTTTGACATAGGATATCTCAATTTCTCAATCTCTCTTAGTACCCCAGTACTACTCCAATACCCAGCCATCGGGAAAGGATATCCCCAAGACTTAGGATATTCCAATAACCAGCTATCGGTACAAGACATCCATGGGACTTAGGATGCCCCGGTATCTACTCCACTGACAGATACCCAGCCACCCTCACTCATCTCTAAACAACCTATCAATCTATGACCATCGAATGTAGCCTATCCTAGGCAAGCCATTGATTCAAGGATTTCACCAATTATTCACAACCTATTATCAATCAGTCTCTATTTAAGTAACATAATTTTTTTCGAGTTAACAAGCATTGCACCTCAATACATATAACAAAATATAATCACAAAACACCTTGTACTTTGATAATTATTTGTGAAATAAAACAAACATAATTCATGTATGTAGTTATTAATCATTAATTTAATTAATGACTAATTCAAAATATAATTTATTAATAATAAAATGGTACTCTATTTAATGACTAAAGTCCAAGGTTATCCTTACTTCAATTTCGAACTCATTCAATTTATAGTCCTATTTACTCCTTAATCAGCCGTCAGACCTAGACATTTCAAAATTCTATTAGACTAATTTATGAAAATTTTTAACTCAAATACACTTAATAATCCAACATTATTCTCTTTTTTAATTTATTTTTAATTATAAAAATAATATCCTTAGTAACCTAACCACTATAATTACTAAAATACCCTTAACTAATTAAAAGTCCTATTTTACCCTCATTCATTTCAATTAATACCCAAAATGCCCTTCTTGGAAGTAAATTCCATATTTACCCCTTCACTATTTGCATTTCCTATTCTGCCTCTTCATGCAAATTAAATTTTCAAAAAAATGTTATCTTTTTCACCCTCTCCTCTTCTCCTATCTCCTCTTTTTTTATCATTTTCCAGCCATATTTTCTCCATTTTATCCCTTCATGCAACTTTAGTTATTGTTACAAATAATCGCAATATGCAAATAAACTATAAACTAGTGTCAGATGATCAAAAATAAAAAATACAAAATGGAAACTAGAAATTTACCTAAGTGTTAATAGATTTTGGGATTGTTAACCTTCGTAACTTTCTCCTAATTCTTTGCAAATCAAACCCAATGAGAGAACACATAAGAGGAGTATCATATAAAGGATAAAATGGTGCATTTAGACACACTTACCATCTAGAATAGTTGAAAGAAAAGATGAAGAAGATGATGATTTTCATTGGTCTTTCTCTATTTTTACAGCTAATAGTTTTTATATGTTTTTAATAGTATGGGCTAGGTTGTGGGTAAGTTTATGTTAATGATAGGCTTTATAAATCTCCCCCTTTTAAAAGAATTTCATCCTCAAAATTAAATTATGTACCTAAGGATCCAAATAAATGAGGATATTGACGTCGAACTTCGTTGTCTACCTCCCAAGTCGCTTCGTCCTCTACCTCCCAAGTTGCCTCTCTTGGAGAATGATGATGACAACTAGCACCATCATAATCTCCCGTCTTCTTAATTCCCTAATTTGTTTGTCCAATATCTCTATTGTCTCCTCTTTATAAGTCATGTCATTTGTAACTTTGATGTTAGGCCTCGATATAATATGACTAGGATCTGATCGGACCGTGTCAACATTGATATAAGGAACATATCATGAATTTATAAAGACTCTGGTGGTAATGCTAATATGTAAGCTAATGACCCCACATGTTATATAATTTCATATGGATCGATATATCTCAGACTCAACTTCCCTCTCTTACCAAACTTTAGAATTCCCCTCCAAGGTGATACCAAAAAAAATACCATATCTCTAACATTTTACTCTATCTTTAGATGATGATGATCAGCACATTTCTTTTACTGATCTTGAGCTGCCTTCAAATGTTGCCTTACTACCCCTATTTTCTCCATTGTCTCTTGAACCAACTCTGATCCCTCTAATAATCTAGCTCCCTTTATATCTCAACATATCGGATCTTTATACCTTTTACCATATAATGCCTCAAATGGTGCCATATTGATGCTAGAGTGATAACTATCGTTATACGCAAACTCCATCAAAGGTAGATATCTATCCTAATAACCCTCAAAGTATAGCAAACAAGGTTTCAATGTATCCTCCAATGTTTGAATTGTACGCTCTGATTGTCCATTCAATTGAGGTTGAAATGCATTACATAAATTCAACCTAGTCCCTAAATCTATCTATAAACTCATCTAAAATTAAGTAGCAAACTGTGGATCTCGATCTGATACAATAGACATTAGAACCCCATGTAACCTTAGAATCTCATCAACATGCAACTTGTCAAGCTTTTCCAAGGAATCTGTCAATTGTATAGGTAAGAAGTGAGCTGATTTATTCAACCTATCCATAATCACCCAAATTAAATCATGTTTATGTCTTGTCCTTAGTAACAATACTACAAAATCCAGTGAAATTTTCTTCCACTTCCACAACAAAATGGATAAAAGTCTTAATTTTTCCCTGCTGATGCCTGATGCTCTACCTTAACCTGCTAAAAGGTCAAACACGTTAACACAAATTATGCTACATCTTTCTTCATTGTCAGCTACCGGTAATTAGGTCTCAAGTTTTGATATATTTTTATAGTACCAAGATGTATAGCATATTGTGAACTATGAGCTTCCTTCAAAATCTCCTCCCGTAATCCATCTGCATCTAGCACACAAACTCGCTTCCCAATCACCAATACTCTATTAGCTCTTATTAAAAAAATTAGTTCTCCTACTTTGTTGCACTCTCTCTCTCTCATCTACATCAGATAAGAATCTCTAGCTTGTGCCTCTTTGATCCTATCTCCCAAATCTGATTAGACTTATAATGTCCACAATAAACTACTCACATAATCAATCCCTAATTTCACATCCAGTGCCCTCAACTCCACCAATGGCATCATACTGTGTTCACTCAAACTAGCCATTATGCCTAAGCTTTTCCTACTTAAAGCATTCGTCACTACATTAACCTTCCCCGGATGGTAATCAATAGCATAATCGTAATCCTTCAACAACTCGATCCATCTTCTCTAGCTTAAGTTTAATTCCCTATAAGTTAAGATATACTTAAGGCTTTTATGATCTGTAAGGATTTGGAACGTCTCTCGGTAAAAATAATGTCTTCAAATCCTAAGAGCATGTATAATCGTTGGTAACTCTAAATCATGGGTGGGATAATTCAACTCATGTGATCTCAATTTATGAGACACATATGCTATCACCTTTCCATATTGCATCAATACACACCCCAAACCCATCTTAGAAGCATCAGTGTATACCTCAAAACCTCCACCAGTAGATGGTAGCACCAAAATTAGGCTAAAATTTAATCTCTGTTTAAGCGCCTCAAAACTCTGCTGAGACTAATTGGTCCACTTAAACTGAACTCCTTTCTTCAACAATTTGGTTAATAGACTAGTTTTTATCAAAAATCCTTCTATAAATCTCCAATAATACTTAGCAAGTCCTAGAAAACTCATTCCTTCTGATATATTTCTAGTGATTCCTATTCCATAATTGCCTTACCTTAGCAAGATCAGGCACTCCCTCTTGTGACACCACATGTCTAAGAAATACTACCCGCTCCATCCAAAACTTACACTTACTTAACTTTGCATACAACTATCTCTCCTTCAGAATCTGTAACACAATCCTCAAATGATGCTCATGCTCCTCTTTACTCCTCGAATGCACTAATATATCATTAATGAACACCATCACAAATTGATCCAAATACTCTGGAAAAGTCTTGCTCATTAACGTCATAAATGCAGCTGGTGTATTAGTCAACTCGAAAGGCTTCACTAGAAACTCATAATGGCCATACTGAGTACAAAAAGTTGTCTTAGGAATACTTGACTCAGCTATCTTCAACTGCCAATAACCTGATCTCATATCAATCTTGGAAAATATGATGGCTCCCCTCAACTGTTCCAAAAGATCATCTATCCTTGGCAACGGGTACTTATTCTTCACCATCACTCTGTTTAACTGTCGATAATCTATGCATAGCCTCATACTACCATATTTTTTCTTCACAAACAACAATGGATCTCCCTAATGTGATGTGCTCGGTCTAATAAAACTCTTTTCTAACAACTCCTCTAACTACCCTTTTAACTCATGTAACACAACAATAACCATCCTGTAAGGTGTAATAAAAATCGGTGCAACACTAAGTATAGTCTCAATGGTAAAATCTATCTATCTCTTGTTGAGGCGACAAACCTAATAAATCATCTAAGAATACCTCTAAAAATTCCCTCACGACAACAAAATCCTTTAATCGAGGACTCACCTCTCTCTATCTATAATATGAGCCAAATATGCCTCACACCCATCCAATATCAACTATCTAGCAGTTGTGGCCAAGATCATACATACAGGGACCACTCTACAATCCCCCACAAATATCACTTTCGAGTTACCTGAAGACTCTATCATCACCTCCTTCGTATAATAATCTATTATAGCTCGATGTTATGCCAACTAATCCATCCTGAGAATTATATCGAAATACCCTTAAATCCATCACTATCAAGTCAGCTGGTAGCTCCACTCCACCAATCCTCACTGGCATTCTCCTCCTTACACTATTTTCTACCACACAGTCTTCTACTAATAATGACACTCTCAGGTCATATCCTAAAGGACTAATCTCCCCTGGAACTCTAGAGACAAACTCTAAAGACATGTAAGAATGTGTATGTCCTGGGTCTACTAACATATAAGCTTTAATATCAAACAATGAAATCATACCAGAAATAACATCGTTGGCTGCGGGTGCCTCCTCCCTCATTATATAATATATCCTCGCTTGAGTTTAAACCTGATTTGAGGATGTCCCACTAGTACCTGTACCCACTGCTGGTCTGCATACAACTCCTCTACCACCACCTCTACTACCAATTCTACCCAAATCTCTACCCAAAATAAAGGCTCCACTCTGACCATGTATTGTCCCCTTTGACCGAACTCCCAAACTCCTCCCTACTATTTGACAACTCCTTTGTAAATGCCCCCGCTCTCCATAAATACAACATGCCTAACTTATCCTAGTAGGTCCTTTGTGAAACCTCCCGCAGGTTGCACAACTCTAAAATCCTCTAACTCCTCTATAGAAAGATCCTTTAAATCTCTTACTAGCCCCTCTGTCGAATCCAACTGATGGTACACTAGTATTATTATATTATCCTGAATCCCTGCCAATTCCTTGATCTCCACTAGACCAGTAGAAACAACCACTCCTACTCGATGTGCCATTGTCTCTCTTAGACCCCTTGCACTAGTATAGGTGGCTCCCCTTTTAAAACTCTCCTCTCCTTGATGACTCTCTGATAACCTCTTTGGCTCTCTTCTCCTTTTACCTTGTTCTATTACATCCTCCACTCTGAGTGTAATCTCTAGTAACTTCTTAACATTAGAAGTAGCAGTCCCTAAATCAAAACAAATATCTATCCTCAAACCTTGCTCAAATCAGTAACGTCTATCTTTACGATTTGCTACAACCTCCAATGCATACTTAGACAAGGCTGCAATGCGAGCCTCGTAATTAGCCACTGACATCATCTCTGTCTGAACTAAACTCATAAACTCTACCTTATTTCAATCCTAATATATCCACGAAGTGTATTGATCTCTAAACTCTCTCTAGAACTCCTACCAAGCCATCTCTTAGGTCTCACAAGATCTCTTCATTAACTCCACATTGCCCTAGAATAACGAAACAATGTATTATAATCTTCTTTATAAAGTACACTCTAAGTAGTCTAAAATTATCTTTGTGTACTTTCACCATGCCTTAGCCTCCCCAGGATTAGTAGTTTCTCAAAACTCTGTCTCACCCATCTTATGGATCTGTTCATAGTTGCGATCCACCCTAGAATCACCTTGGGTTGGACCTACGGTAATAGCTTGTTTCATCATCTGCGGTGGCATTAGCACCTCTCCTCTTACTTGATCCATTTTGGCATTCCCCTTATTCGGCACTTTAGGAAAATAGATCAAATTACCTTATTCCCCAGTTAACTCTGGGCCAAAATTATCCTCTTCTGAAGCCATCCTAGATAAGATAAGAACACATCATTAGTTTTTTTCTCAATACATCCCCTGAAACGTAAACTCGCTCTGATACCACCTAATATTATGCTCCTAAAATTTCTTAAGCCATAATTATCCAAATTGTTCCCAAAGCATAATATTAATTACTAAAATCATCATTAGTTCCAAAAGAGAGATGTTTATCAGATATAAAAGTATTTTACATAACACAAATACCCAAACTGTCACATAAAAAAAATACGTTCACATAACTTTACTCAAGTAATCTGCTAGCCCCACCTAATCTTCACTCTGTCTATCATGTGCACTAAGGTTATCGATAATCACTCGATCTCCTAAAAGAAAACAAAATGGCAAGGGTGAGTTGCCTACTCAGTAAAGGTAACCGACTATACCCTTAAAATCAAATAACTCAATAAATAATTATAAAATTTAGTCAATCAATTAAAACATACATATAATATGAATATACACAACATTACTCAGTCTAATCCAAATAATTAACAATCATCTCAAAATTTTACTAAACAATGATTAACACAAATATTAATTTGTAACTGCCATTTATGCTTTATCTCCATATTAACTAAATTGCCTACGCCTTACTTAACCCAGTATGTTTACATCCAATGGCCTGCCAGGTCATCTCTACTCATGAATAATCTCTCACCATGTGGAATCGTAATTAAATATACAAATATCAGCACAAGGTACCTCAATTTCTCAAGCTCTCTTAGTACCCCGACACTACTCAATTACCTAACCATCGAAACATGATATCCTTAAAACTTAGGATATCTGAGTACTACTCCGATACCTAGCCATCAGTATAAAACATCCCCGGGACTCAAGATGCCTTGATATCTACTCCACGAACATATACCTAGCCACCCTCTCTCATCTCTAAACAACCTATCAATCTATAACCATCAAATGTAGCCTATCTTAGGCAAGCCACCGATTCTCGATTTTCACTAATTATTCACAACCTATTATCAATTAATCTTTATTTAAATATCACAAATTAACAAGCATTGCACCTTAAGACACATAACAAAATATAATCACAAAACACCTTACACTTTGTTAATTATTTGTGAAATAAAATAAAATAATTCACGTATGTAATTATTAATAATTAATTTAATTAATGACTAATTCAAAATATAATTTATTAATAACAAAATGGTACTTTATTTTAAGAGTAAATTTCAAGGTTATCCTTATCTCAATTTCAAACTCAACTAATTTATAGTCCAATTTACTCCTTAATCAGACCGTCGAACTAAGACAATATAAAATTCTATTAGACTAATTTACAAAAATTTTCAACTCTAATACACTTAATAATCCAACATTATTTTCTTTTTTAATTTATTCTTAATTATAAAAATAATATCCTTACTAAACTAACCAACATAATTTCTAAAATACCCTTAACTAATTAAAAGTCCTTTTTTACCCTCAATCATTTCAATTAATACCCAAAATGCGCTTCTTGGAAATAAATTCCATATTTACCCCTTCACTCTTTACATTTCCTATTCTTCCCCTTTATGCAAATTAAATTTTCAAAAGATGTCATCTTTTTCACCCTCTCCTCTTCTCCTATCTCCTCTTCTCTTATCATTTTCTAGCCACATTTTCTCCATTTTATCCCTTCATGCAACTTCAATTATTGTCCCAAACAATCAAAACAAGCAAACAAATTATAAACTAGTGTAGGATGTTTAAAAATCACAAAAAAAGACATAAAATGGAAGCTGAAATTTTACCTAAGTGTTAATGAATTTTAGGGTTGTTAACTTCCACAACTTCCTCCCAATTTTCTGCAAATCAAACCCAATGAGAGAACACATAAAAGGAGTGTCACATGCAAGACAAAATGGTGAGAAACACTTGCCAACTTGAATAGCTGAGAAAAAAGATGAAGAAGAAGACGATAATTTTTGTTGGTCTTTCTCTATTTTTGAAGCTTATAGTTATGTGTTTAATAGTATGGGTTGGGCTGTGAGTAAGTTTATGCTAATGATTGGCTTTACATAAAGACTTAATTAGACAAACTAGACATTTAAATGACTTATGAATGAACAAGTTTGTTTTGTAATCGGATTTTTTTTGGTTAACTTTGTGAATGATCAAATGTATTTGCTATCTAAATGAATGGTTAAGTTTATTTGTTTATAAAGTACATAATATAATATATCAGATAACTAGTTTGGATTTCTAATGTGGTTAACAAAATGTTTATGACTGCTATAAGTTTTTATTAACCAAGTGAACGATTAAACTTATTTGTTAATCAAATGAATTATCAAGTTTATTTGTTTATGAAGTACATAACAAATCAAGTTGACAAAATGGATTTTTGCTATGGTAATTAAAAAAACCAAAACTCCTGTAAGGAAAGGAATCATTTAACTACTATTTACTTTTCAACATAAAAAATTTTATGATTTTGATAAGAAAAGGCTATCTTAATATCCTTAATAACCAAGTGATAAAGCAAAAAGCGTTAATTTCTTTTAGACAATTTAACAACATCAGACTAGAAAAGTTTTTATTTAATAGTAGAAAGAATAAGTACATTCATACTAGTTAATTTGATAACAAAAAATGAACATGAACATGAATCCATTTCACACTAAATTTTTTTTCAACTACTTAAAATATGAACAATAAAACAAAAATAGAAATAAATCCTATAATTATAGTTAATAGTATTAACCTCAACTTTTTTTCTCTCTAATCAATGTTTCAATGTCTTACTTCATAATTGTTAATACTCATCATATATATTTGTTTATTTTAGCTACACTTGTCCTTGTTTCAACCTCCTTATTTAGTGTATATGTGTGTGTCTGTGTCTGTGTCTGTGTATCTGTGTCTTTTCTTAGCTTTTGAATAATATGACAACTCTCTCAAGAAATTGTTTATCATACAAATAAAAAAATTCATAATTACTAAATGGATAACTGCAACATCCTAAAAATCTTCTACCCAAATTATTTACTCTATAATCTCCATAAAGAAACATTCAGCCCGCAAAAACAAATCATTTTATTAATATTATCGTTATTAAAACAACTATATGTTGAAAATTCCATTTATGAAACTATAAAAAATTTCATAGTTAAGACAAGCCAATGTAAAATATTGTGATCTAAAACTCTTAAAGAATGATATGTCATAATAGATACATCAAAGACAATTTCAAGTGCTTTGAACTTATCAATCCCTACCTGAATATATCATAACAAAACAAGATTGGTAATAAATAGAATGATTTATAGAACTATCTCTGTTTTATACAAACATAATAGCTCTAAACACAACATTACCTAACTTGTAACATCCCAATGAAAAAAAGAGAGAGAGAAGAACAGTCTTTCGTTCTTTTATATTGCTGAAATTTTGTATTTTGTTTTTGTACCTCTTAATCTACTTTAAAGTGCCAAACTCACCCTAATTTAATTGGAAATAGAAACTATATCCTATTAATTTTGAGAAAGAAAAGGAGTATGAACATAAATGCATACTAATTCTGTAAGCTAAAAGCATAAATGGCAAATCAAGACATTAAATTTTTAACGAGTCGGTTCACGATTCTATAAACTTCTAGAGACAGTTATAATGTTTTAACTTACAATATAAATTTTTCATAGAATGATAATACTAAATAATGTAAAAATAAATGTAACACTAATTCCAACCAAATAAACTTTGTTACTTGTAAAAATCCCTCCATAATTGATAAATTAAGAAAGGGTCATAATGTCTCCTTTATCTAGAAATCAGAAATTAAAATCAATTAAAACAAGAATCAACTCTTGAATAGAATACCCTCATAGACACGACAAGAAAAACATAGATGATACCTAACAAAAGGAAGAGGAACAAATGATAAAATAACATTCTCAACTGAGTTTGGGAATCGAGCAACGAGGAAAAAAGAATGAGAAAATTACACTACAAGAAAACAGGACAATTTGAGACATTTAAAAAACATCATAAAATCTTAAAAAACATCATAAAATATAATTTGCAATGTTTTAAAAAATATCACAAATAACATTCCGGAATATGGTGTAGGCAAAAGGTTTATGTGACATTTCCTATAAAAGGTCATAAAAAACACGGACATTTTGCAATGTTTTGAAAAACGTCACTAAAAGATTAATTTTTCTGCGACGTTAACGTCACGGAAAGTCACATTCTGCAACGTTTCCAAAAATGTCACGAAAAGTCACATTCTGAGGTATTTTAGGAAACGTCACGAAAAGCAACATTCCGCGACATTTTGGAAACGTCACAAAAGTTAGCATTCCGCAACGTTTTTAGAAACGTCGTGGAATTTAACATTTCGCGACATTTTTAAGACATCGCGGAATGTTGCCTTCTGTGACGTTTATACAAAAACGTCGCAGATAATATTTTTTTAATTATTATTTTTTGACATTTTCGAAAATCATTTTTATTTAATAATTTTTTAATTTTAATAATTATTTTTTAAAATACAAATTTTTTAAATCTTATTTGTTTAATAACTAATCAATATTATTTATGAATTTTATTTATTTAATAATTCTTCAATTTTTT
>JANIIA010000009.1:26127596-26138590 GCA_027478495.1 Erythroxylum alaternifolium
TAATCGATTTTTTTAACAAACTTAAGATACTTATGTTTCGCTTAAAATATAAAATTATAATCGTGAAAACTCTTATATTATCTAAAATTTTAATATTTTCATTTTGTAATATTTATTATAGATGGATCATATTTCTGTTAGTTAATATTTAAAGTCTAAGTTAACATGGTGAAATGTAGGTAAATAAGTAATTTAGGATTAAATTCTAATGACAATATATTATTATATATTTTGAACTAACTAGGAATTCAATGTTTAGTTTTGATGATAACAAAATATAATAATATTGAAAATTCTTTTGCCACTGGGTTTAGAAGTTAACTTACTCATTATTCTAATAAAATAATGAAGAATGTTTAAGTTGGAGATGGAGATGGAGATGGAGATCTAATTGAAATAAAGAAAGCCATGTAATGAGAGAAAGCCATCCAATTGTTAGACGAGCTTAGAATGGAAGTTGAATGGAGATGATTAAAGAAAAAGTGAAGTTGTTAACAAGAGTAGGAAATTAGCCTTAATAGGGCAACTAACTCTTCTTTTAAGATCAATCTACAAAGGTGGTTAATCTCTTGATTGGCATATTAGTTTTCCTCTAGAATTGGGAATCCAACGTTAACTTCCATATGAGATCTCAACAGTTGTGTGAAAGCTCTAATGGCTAGTTTGATACCTAAGAGGATAAGGCGAGGTCTTTAGGTAAAAGAAAATAAAGGAGAATTAGGGATTAAGTTTCATAAAAGTGATTTGAGCCAAGTTGTGAAGGACTATTGGCTTGTTATTAAAAATTCTTAAAAGATTAGTATCCTTAACATAAGACTGATGCTTAAAGTTAACTCTAATTCTTGATTGTAATCTTTGTTGGTCTTATTGAGGTTTTATTAAGATCTTGTACATGATTTCTTTTTATCCAATGAAGAAGAAGTTTAATTGTAAGGGTTATTGTTTACCTAAAAGGAAGTTAGATGATTATATTAGATTATTATTAGTTAGTAAAAGAAGACATTTATAGAGAGAGTTCCTCATCACCCAACTAAAAATTTTAATGAATTAAAAAACAAACGGAGTTTTGGAAGTTAATCTAATAGGGGACTAGACCACTATTATTATTTTTCTTGATTACATATTATATTGCATTATACCTACAGCTTCTTGTATCATATCATAAAGTTATTTTCACAGCAAAAGATAATTCACCCTCATCTTTTAGGTGCTTATTAGGCCAATAATGTGAACATTTATGCACACATTATAGAGTAAAAATTATACCCTATAATTCATAAATATCAAATAAATAAATTTTTTTTATAAATAATGAAGTTTAAATAAGGTCATTATTAAATTAAGATTAAAAAATCTAATGATATAATTAAGGAAATATATATAACTTATATTGTAAAGATGAATGTGAATTTTAAATATATATTTCAAAATGTATCAAAAATAACTTGATTGGAGATATTTTGAATGCTCACATAACTACAATACTTATGAATATAAACTATGTAGAACATATATATGTGTCACATAAGATTATATATTATGGTTATAAGATTCTCACAACTTATTGGAATCAATGAGATTGGTAATATTATTCATGAAAGTATTGAGCAATATAATAAGAAAATAAAGATTATAAATTAGTAGGTTGGATATAAGCGACGTGCTATATCTATTAATTAAATTAACATAGTAAATTTTAAGGAAATTAAAACTAAAAATATAAAAAATAATATATTTTATGATAAATAGGAAATAAATCAATACATAATAATTTCATCGAACCTAAACTTTATCTACACTTCAGCATAAAATGGATGATATTCTAATAAATTTATAAAGTGATGTATGAACTACCTAAATAACATTTTAGTCTTTCCTTTTTGTTAGCCCACGAGGTGTCCTAGGAGGGTCCCACCTATGGGAAAGTGCCTTTAAGTCATCCACACCTAGACTAATCCCCACTCACATCGGGTCAGCCCATAAAGGATCAAGTGCTGGCCAAACAGGTCTCTCCATTTTTAGGACTCGAACTCGAGACCTCTGGTTAAAGGATGAGAGTGCTGAACTACTCACACAACCATGTTTGGTTACATTTTAGTCTTTAATGATAGGGTTAAGTACATTGTGTGTCCTTGTAGTTTAACCCTTTTCATTCTAGACCTTGTGTTTTGAAAACTATCACTTTCGCCTTTATGGTATTATTTAACTATTACATAAATTTCTATGTGATATTTTGCTAGTTTTTATTTATTTTTACTCAAAACAATGTAGTATTAAAATTTGTAAGTTCCAATATAATGTTCTTTTGAAATTATGAATGAATGAAAAACTACCATAATATGACGAAATGACTTATGTGATAGCTAAATAATACTATATAAAAGTAAAGCATAGGTTTTAATATATAAGAATTTAAATAAAAGAAGGTCAAATCATAAGTGATTCAGTGTAATTAATCCATGATAATATATATCAAGGAGGAACATATGAGGCATCTAAAGCAAGTGACTAAAATCTTTTCTAAAAAAAAGGCAGTGCTGTATATAAAAGTAATGTAGAACAATTAAAAAAACATATATTTTTAGTGTTGAAAAAAGAGAAATATATATTTTCAAATGCATACTTTGAAATGTTAATTGAAAATTTTTAACAAATTGATAGATAGGAAGTAGGTTTAAAGATTATACAGCTTCCAACTATATAGTACATTTGCAAAAGGTTTTCCAAAATAAGAAAGAAGTTAAGCAAAAAAAGTTGAAAATTCAATGTATTAGCCCTTAAGCACTCAACGGGAGTTTAAGGTGAATTATTTAATTAGACAATTTATCAAACATTATATGTGTCTACAATTTGTATGACTATTTCTTAAGAATTATTATGAAAAATCTTAAATAGTGACAAAATAGTATTTTAAAACAAAGAGAGAAATTAATATATAAAAATACAAATAAATATTAAAATAACATTTAAAGTAAATAGAGAAAGATAAGGAAGAAAGATTTGATTTTTATTGTAGCTCGGATTCTTTTAGGCTTGTATCCACTAGCTAAGCCCCAAATAAGAGCTCAATTCACTGTTGGATAGAGATTAAACTATTAAAGAAACTTCTCAAGATAATTAATCATAATATAGCAAAACTCTCTTCCACAAAAGTTACAAAGCTCTCAACCAATATCACATTCGTAATATAAATGAACACTTTAATTTCAACACTTTTTTTCCTTTTTCTTCAAAGACCTTCATTTGTATTTACAAAGTCTCAAATAGCCATCAAAGAATTCTAACTCCTAAAATATAAAAATAAAGATGCAAAGAATATTAATTATAAGTTAAGAATCTACGCGAATTACTTGTCAATTTATAATAGATATGATATAGAGAAACTCTCAAACATATGATTTTATGTATTTTAATAAAATAGTCATAAAAGATAATTGTAGGCAAAATGTTTAAGGAATTAATGGAATCTCAACCTTGCTTAATGTAATATTGATGTGATTCTCAATTTTATGTGAAGAATGACACTACATAAATTGTTTAATGTTCACTAAAAAAAACAAGAATATGTCTACAAGTTAAGGGGAATCAATATGATAGGATTGTTCATATGATGGTTTATTTAAAGATGGAGGTTAAGGTTGCCGCTAGTAGAAACCATAATAACTAGTTATGTAAGACAAGTGCACTTGGTTGTCTGAACCCCCTAGATTAAAATATTATTAAGTTATGGTTTAACCAAATGGATAAGGTAATTTCTTTTATTCTTATATGAGTACGTGAAAATGGGCAAGGATTATATTTATGTGGTCCCTTAGTTACTTGAGGATTCCCCTATAGATAAAGATTTAGTTCAAAGGTTGACTATAACTTCTATACTACTAAGATCATAAAATTTGAAGTTATTAAGTTAGGTTATGAAGATGTTATTATTCACTTGCTTAACTATATATGGCAAAGCATATTTGACACTTTATGCTCATGTTATTAATATTTTATAAAAGAAATCAAATTCATTTAAGTGACTTTGGGTGTTGCGATAATTCTTAAATTGTGAAATCCTTTGACTTGGAAAAATTGACTTTTTGATTTAGTAAAACTAGCTAAGAAAGGTGTAGGAATCATAATAATTTAATCCTTTTATTATTGACATGAAGGTTTCATTCATATTAAATATAACATGTGGTATGTCATGTTTGAGGGATTAATTATCAAAAAAAGGACAATATGATAATTTTAATTGGATTTAGTTAGCTCAAGAATTTCATTGATGTAATTTTAAGTTCATGTTACAACTCATATAATGTGCATAGTTTCTTATTTTTTAACAACTACTCTTTATTAGAATTATAATAAAACTTGTAACAAAATGATCAAAGTTTTTAACTTACTATTATCATTAGGAATCGACTGCAAATTAAGCCAAAAGCTGAAAGTCAAATGGAATTTGGACTAACTCTTAGTTGTCTTTAGTTTGAGGACACTTATTACTTCTATTAGGTGCATTCTATTTTTTTTTAAAGATAAATGAATGAATTAATAAATCATAGGTTAACACCATATAGCAAATGTTTACTTCCATGCCACCAAGCTTACAACCATACTAGAAACCATCTTAGCTATACACAGTAACCAATAACCATTTAGATATAAGGAGTGTCAAATCCAACACAAACAAACATGTTGCATTAGAGAAAGAGGATAGATGGAGACAACCCGACTCTTTGCTCCACTTCCTAAAGAGTTTCTTTAAGGCACTCACATTTCTAGTAAGGCCAATGTCTACTTTCCTCCAAATTCTTGTTATCTATTTCTTTACAGAGTGACAACTAATCTCTCCCTTTTTGTTTTGGGTAGACTTAGAAGAGATTATTCAAGCAAGAGGGGAGGAGATCTATGACATATCCCTTTCAATCAAGTAATATCTTTAATTTTTTCTTGAACTTCTTCACTTTTACATTTGTTTAACCCCTATGAATTGGTTGTTAATTCTATCCATCAGACTTACCACATCTTTTGCACGCTTAGTTTAGGGATCTTAACTTCCTTACACATAGCTTTAGGGTTCAAGTTGTCCATTACCTCTATTCATCCTAGGTAACACTAAGACTATTATAGAAGTAGTCTATTGTTTTCTCCCTTAACTATATGCTCTTAGATAATCTGCTCTTTAATCCACTCCTTTACCTTTTAGGATATGTTCCTTATATTTTTATTTTTTTCAAAAAGCACCTATCATTCCTCTTTTTCTAGAGTTTGTACACGGATGATCCTAGTGCAACTATTTACAAATCTTTATCTTCTTTAGATATCCCTCTCTTAGCTTTCACCTAACTAAAACATTTAAGTGATAATTATAAAGAGAACAATTCTGTACGATTTCTTTCCATGCCATCTAAGAGTAGACATAATTGAAAATTAAATTCTCTATATCCTCATGGTCCTCTCTATATAAGAAACAAATATTAAGAACTCTTAAAAAATTATTTTTATCAAAAATTGCCAGTTTCTTCCTAATATTCAACTAAAGCAAGAAAAATATCCTAAGTAGTAAAGTATTGGACCAAATAATTTTAGCCACTATATTATTTGCCCCTAGTTCATATGACCTCTTTTATAAACTCATTGGTGAACTTCTCAAAGGAGTGCAAAAGCAATTTGGAAGAGTGATGCTTTCTTGTCTAGTTAGATAATCAAGAAGGATATTATCATCAATGCCTGCCTCTTGTATCGATTGATTTCCATTAATCTAGTATTTAGTTTTAGAGTTTATAGGAAATATCTCTAGAGTTCTTTACATAATTACACTTGCACCAATTATTTAAGTATAGAGCTATTATCTCTTCACTCCTAATTCTACATTTGATATGATCAGAAAAGAATTTAGGAGTTTTAGTAATTATTGTAAGAACTAAGAATAGGATGGACTAATGTTTATTTCTTAATGCTTTTAACTTTTAAGAAGTATGTGTGTATCAAATTTATTCATAGAGAATTCATATCCCCCAGTAGCATTTAAAGACTATTACCTAGGAAAATTTTATTGCTCAAGTTGATTCTGTTAATCCCTAAGCCACTCTCTTTTAAAGATTTGGAAATTTCCTCATTTAACTTTGTCCATATACTTAACCTCTTTGTCATTTGTGTATGGGAACTTCATTAACATCCCTTTTAGCATTTTAATATGGACTTTTAGAAGAAAAAAATTTTCAGCCCAATACACTTGTAAGGACTAAAGATAGATTTAATAAGTCAAAGTGTTCTTTCTTAACCAATGGGATACAATCAAGAGAGGTTGGATTACTAAATTTGGGAACTATAGTGATAAGGTTTCTATTGGTTTCTTTGAGAATAACTTCCTTTTCAAAAAAGTCCAAGATTGCCTCTATCACCAAAACTTTAATATGAGGATAATCATTTTGAAAAAAAAAACTCCATTCATACTAATAGGACTAGGGGCTTTATTTGTATCCATATCAAAAATCACTTACTCAATGTCTAGAACATTTAATGGTTTACTTAGATATTTATATCCTTATTAGAGAACTAGTTGGAAATAAATGATATTGGAATATAAATTGAGGGGTAGGAGCTAGCTGGGGTTCCCATAAGCTTCTTGAAATAATCTAAAACGTCCTACTTGAGGCCTCTTAAGATATACCTTTGTCCTCCTTAGACTTAGATAGGCGGCTTATTCTATTTGTATTCCTTCTGACTTTAATGGAATTATAGAATAACTCAATGATTATATCCCCCTCTAAAAGCCATTGTAACCTAGGCCTTTGCTTAAGTAGCAAATAGTGGCACCATACAGTGTAAGTATGAGAATATACAGCCCTCCTTTCCTCCTCCAAAAGCCAAAATAATCACTTGTCCTTGCTTAAAGTTCTTCCTGCACCTTAACTACTTTATCATTACTTTCCACATTCTGGAATGTATATTTGTCAATTTCCATTTAAAAACACCCATCTATTCCTTCATAATCCTCAATTTTTGCATAAAATGATTGCTTTATAACACTTCTCAAGTTTAGCTACTTCTGTTGCCACTACCTCTTCAAACCCCTCAAAATCAGCTAGGAAGTTATTAAATTTAAATGGTGACTTGCTCCTTTTAGATAAGAACAAATCTTGAAACAAAATGGGGGGAATGATCTAAGAAAAAGGTGTTTAAAAATCTATATTTGCTTTCAGGGAAGCTGGAAAGCCACCTTCCATCCACCAAGGCCCTAACCAAGTTTTTACTAAGAGATCATCTTGATATCTTCTTGTTGTACTAAGTATAAAAGCATACCTAAGTTTATAATTCCAATTTTTTCAATGCAATCTCTGAAATCATTAGAGAATTTTCTCCAAATTAAATGTCCCTTAGCCTTAAAAATGTATAGGGTGCTATTAAAATCGCCTATTAATACCCAAAACTCAATGGTATTTATCTAAATTCCTTATAGTAACACTGTTAGGTCCCTTCTTTAAAATGCATGGTTGGATCCATAGACAAAAGTCACTGCAATCCTTACATTTTCCACAATGAACAGTATTGACAAATGGATCAATTAGCCACTCAAGTGTAAGAAATTGATACTAACTAGTTTACTATTATACCCCATTCAACCAAAATGATGGTGGTCATAGTTTGAAACAAAAGACCACTATTTCCCTATGAAGGCTAGTTTTAGGAAATTCTGTTTATTAACTTTATTTTGCAAAATACTAGCTAGAATAACTATATGTTCTTATAGAAATTGCCTAAGAGACTGCTATCTCTTTGGGTAATTAAGACCCCTTACATTTTAGGGGACTATTGATATGAGTGGAAATTTTGCCATTTGGTTCATTTGGACCTACTCTTCTTATTTGACTTCCTTCCGTTATCCCTTTTAAATTCCTCTTATTCCACAATTTCAATATGTCCCATACATAAGTTTTACAGGATACTCTCCATCTAAAATGAGCTTTCCTCTAAAATTGATCAAATTATAAAGGAATGCCATTCTCTAACCCTTTATTAGCTCTCTTCTTCTTATTACTAGCCTCAATCATGTTCTCATTTATCCAATTTCTAGTTGAAGTTAGATTGGTATTAATCCTAGTTGTAGTATGATTGCCATTTTTTATTATTGAAGATCTGATTTATTCACTACCCCTTGTTCTCTTGGGATTTATTTTGTCAGCCTTACAAGTTCCTTATAGTTCTGGTAACTCCTTTGGAAAAATATCTGGAAATTCCTTGACTACTGGAATATTTTCTAACTTTACTTCATCTGCTTTCGTGTTTACCACATATGCCAAGTATGCTTCATAACCCTTCTTCATCATTTTCTCTACTTTTAGAGCCGAAATAAATTTAGGTGAGCTTGCCTTTCTATCTCCTACAAACAGCACTTTTTCACCCTTATCCAACGCAAACTTTACCATCTTCAGTCTACAATTCAAAGTGGCACTATACTTTTTTGAAGTGCCCATACCCAAAATCACATCCAATCCCTTCATCTCCAATGGCAGTAAATCTACCACTAATTTTTCCTCACCAATACATACTTCACACTCCCAATAAACATGACTAATAATAACATACTAGCCCATCGGGGTGCTAGCCAGTAAAGGACTATCTAATGGACTCAAAGTTCTATCATGCAAAATCAAACTTGTAGAAATAAAAGAGTGGGTAGACCCAGGATCAATCAAAACAATAACATCATTTAGAAATAATTTAACCGTACCAGTTACAACTTCTGGAGCTGCTTCCGTTTCCACCCTGGTCATTGCAAATACTCTAGCTGGTGCTTGCCCCTTCGGTCTTCCTGGAGGATTTACTTTCTTAACTGTACCAGAACTGCCCACTTCAGTTGCAGACTTATCTTCCACAGTCTCAGCCTTTTTTTATTCTTACCTTTGAGTTCCTACCTGTCTAACATATTTTAGACACTCCCTGGCCATGTGCCCTCTCTCTACACAATTAAAGCAAGCTCTAATGAGTCGATAACACTCCCCTTTATGAAATTTTCCACAGTGGTCACATTTTGGATAGGTTAGCTTGTTCTCCTCTCCTCTTCTACCTCCTCCAACAGTCTAGGCTTGAAGGGAAATAGTTCTCATCAGTTTGGATCTAGTTGAGCCACGACTTTGAACCTCAGACGGTGTAGGGAAAGTTTTGATACTCTTTCCTAACACAGGCATACTACCACCCCTGCTTAGCTATTCTCTTCCCTTTCTTTTTCTGCTCACTGTGCTCTTTATGTTTTCAATATTCTCCACTCTTAATGCAGCTTCTACCAATTGTTGAAAGTCACAGAAATTTTTCACGACCACTTTCTCTCTGATGGCCAAATGCAAACCTGCTTCAAATCTTCAGCACTTGGCTGCTTCACTCATCATCAGCTTGGCTGCATATCTAGATAACTGGGTAAATCTGCGCTCGTACTCACTCACCGTCATCTCCCTCTGAGTGAGAATCAAAAATTCCCTCTGCTTTTGTTGGATGTACACCTTGGACAGATATTTCTTCTTGTAAGCAGCTTGAAAATCGGCCCATGTCAACACTGGTGGCTTTAACTGGCTCCCAAGTATGCTTTCCCACCAATGCAGGGCATCCCCCTGTAACAAGCTTGTGGCATACACAATCTTTTCTTCCTCTTCACAATCCATTTGCTCTAATATTCTCTCTGTCTTCCTTAACCAAGTCTCAGCTTCCTCAGGGTCGGTTGCTCCATAAAAATCTACGGCGCCATACTTCCTCAACTTATCAAATTGTCTTCCTTTCTTGGATGGGGATGGAGTAGATGTGGATGGCATCTGCCCATCGCTTGTACCAAAGCTTGAGCAAGGGCTTGAAACATTTTGGGATCAAAAAGAATAGGAGCTTATGTTTGAAGGAGGGACGATTCGGGCATTTGGGGTGGAAAGGGCTCGCTATCCTACCCTACCATTGCCTCAGCAATCGCTGGAGCTCTGGACTCACCAATTCCCTCCTCTCTCGATGGAGAATCAGGTGCAGCAGATCCTTGCAAAATTCATCGAAGTGTCATTCGATGAGGTGACATTTTACTCCTTCAATAAAACACTAACATTTAGCTTACATTTTATCTTACATGTTATATCCTAACTGTATGCATGATAAGCATGTCACTTAATGCAATCAATCAATTTATGCAATCAATCCATTAAACACAATAATCACAAAGCATATAATTCACAACATAACATAACATATTCTAAGCCTAGGAATCCTTAGAAACCGTGGGTTCTGATACCAAAGATGTTGGCCCCGGATCTTTATATGGATTTTATGGCGACTACGTGCCACCATTGGGATTTATTTGAAATAATAATAAATATATTTTGGAACATTGCAATAAAATAAAATATAACTTTTAAATTTTATTAAAGTTTAGACAAGGAAGATTTATGGTGGGACTTTTCTGATATAAGCAAATATTAATTAAAATGTCATAAAATGACTCTAGACATAAAATTAAATTATTTAAAAAATTATTTAATATAAAAAATTAATTATTAATAAGATACACAATTAATAGATAATATCAAAATAAAATAAATAGATAATAATTATATTAAATGAATAAAAATTCATAGGAGAAGTAAAAATAATACCCAACAATTTAATGAAAACTTTTCCATAGCAAAAGTGATCAAAGAATAAATGATTTGGGTATTAAAAGAATTAATTAGCAATTTGATTTAGCAATGGACCATCTTAAATCATAAAAGGAAAAGTCACACATGTGACTCTCCATAGTCACGCCTGTGACAAATGGCTTGGACAGGAAAAAGTCACAGGTGTGACTTTTATCTCTCACGCCCGTGAGAGGGAAACAAAAACAGGGACGTCGTGATCTTGCTGTGTCACGATCACGACATATTGTAGCATCCGGACTTGGGCCGGATCGCTACTGTGCAAGGCCTCGGACCCCTACCGCCCATCACACCAAGGTATTGTCCCCTCTGGCACTCGAACTCGAGACCTCAGGGTTTTGT
>JANIIA010000009.1:26164460-26176412 GCA_027478495.1 Erythroxylum alaternifolium
ACAACTTAATTAATTAATACAATTATTACCAATGATTATTGGTATATTATCAATTAATTGATTTATTAATATCAATACCCTCGTACTTGTGCACGAGGGTGACGGTAACAAAATTCTCATCCTCGTGTAAAAGCACAAGGGTGAGAGGGTAACTCGACGAAAATGTCACCCTCGTGCACAAGCACGAGGGTGACTGACACCAAATTATCACCCTCGTGCATGACATGGGTGACAATGTGATGACCTTTTACATATCACCTTCGTGCTTGTGCACGAGGGTGACTTTAATTTATTTATAATAAATAATATAATTATAACTTAATTTATTATTAATTTTAATAAAAATTTTGTTGAAATATAAATTTAATTTATACTTTTAAAAAATTATAATAATGGTATTATCAAATTTATAAAAACTTACATTAAATATTTTATAATATTTTATTATTCTTATTATTAATTTTCTGCTTGACTATATATACTTATTATTATTATTATTTATTCTTAAATTCCTTGTTTTTTTAATTAAATAAAGTTGGGGAAATTTTAATAAAATAAAACATATAATTAAAATAAAATTAAGATAAAACAAAATTAAAATTAACATAAAAATTAAAATAAAATTAAGATAAAAATATAAAATATAAAATATGATAAAAATAAAATTTCTCACAGGCGTGAGAAGGAAGACGCACGCCCGTGAGAAACTTTCACAGGTCCATTGCAGTTTTAAATTTGTGTGGTCAATGAAATGAGTTTTTAACTTCAAGAATAGGTTCAGGGTGATTTAGGGATGTGAGAAAAAAATAAATCAGTAAAAAGAATGCTAGTTTATAAATGTCGAAAATTAAAAAAAAGAAGGCATGTAAAGTATGTGCATGAATTTTTGGTTTTTGATGTTTGAGCTTTAATCTTAAGTTTTGATTTGTTTTTGAGTTGTTGAGCTTTAAGGAAGTCAAAAATGAGGTTGTTATAAGTTAGAGAGGTTAGTTTTATTGAATGAGGAAGAAGAGAAAAACTGCAAATCGGAGGAAGAAGAAGAAAGAACAGTAGTGACTCTGTTGATTAAAAACCGGCTCGGCTTTGATAGAGGAGTGCGCAATGAGCAAAGATAGGACAGAGGAACGAGAGGCCATGTGTTTAAATTTTTAACAAAAACGACGCCGTTTTAACATTGGACAGAATAGGACAAGGTAATCTTGGACAGAAGATCAGGACTTTTATCGCGTTGACTTAACTAGCAGACATCATCAACTATTATGGCTTAATTAAAGTAATATTTAAATAATTTAAATAAAAAAATAAGTGCACGGGACTAAACTTTTTTTTACAAAATTAATAATAATTATTATTATAATTCATTTTTTATTAAAATAATAATTAAATAAGTAAAAAATTGCAAATCATTTTTTAATTTTATTTTTTTAATTAATAATAAAATAATTATAATTTAATTTAATTTATAATTAAATTAAAAATAAAAGTTAATTTTAATTTAATTTTGTATTGAAGTAATAATTAAATAATAAAAAATAAAAAGTAAAAAATAGGTGCACGAGCATGCATGGCGTGTGAAGGAAGTAGCAGTTTAAAATTTTAAAGCAAAAACGACGTTGTTTTATTATTGGACAGAGTAGAATAGGCTTGTCTTGGACAAAGGATCTAGACTCGGGAAGGAGAAGGGAGTCGATTTTAACAAAACCAAAACGACGTCGTTTGGTTTTCAACAAAACAACGTCATTTTGCACATGGGAGGAGAACGTTTTCAGAACACTTTCTGCGACGTTTTATTCAACAGAACGTCGCGGTTTCTATTTCGTGACATTTCATTGATAAAACGTCGCAAAAAGTCTTACAAATCCGTGACGTTTTCATAAAATGTCAAGTTTACATATTCTACGACGTTTTATGAAAACGTCACAAAAAGTGTTAACAATTCGCAACATTTTATGAATAAAACGTCGCGGATTGTATTAAATTTTTGTAGTGGCTACCTCTTTTATAGTCCAAATCTATTTATAACAGGGTTTGAATCTTTTAGTAATTTAATTGAAATAAAATTATAATTTTTAGTATTAAATTAGAATTAATTATAATTCTAATTAAATACTAGTTAGGCCTATCTAATATCTAATTTTTCATATTGATCTTTATTTATTAAATATCTCGTATTTAATCTCAAAGTTTCTCAAACTTTACAATCAAGTCCAACTTAATTAAAATGTGTTTTTCTCTCATTAACAATTCTTTGAATGTTACCCAATAGGTTCTTAAATATGTTGGCAATAAATAAAAAAAGAAACTCTAAATTATATTCAAGATTAGATAAATTAAACTCATCTATTTTATCTTTAATCATCTAATTAAATAAGTTATCTTTGCAGATTAAGATTAGCATCTAGCAACGCATCATGACCACCTAAATATTAAGAATGTTAAAATAGTTTTGACTAACATTTCTGTGTAAGAGTTTTTTTATAATTTAATCATTTCATCGCATAATATTTTAACTAGATTTAAAGTATGAACTAATGTCTACTCTATTTGAGTCCAATCACATTAATTCTTCATCATTAGTAATTGATTATATTAATGACATTTGAAAACTATTTTTAAAGTAACTTTTCACTTTGGCTAATGATTTCTTGAATCATTTCTAATTGAGAACAACAGAACATTCTTCCTAATCATTTTAAGGTGATAAAATTTATAATTATCACTCAACTACCACTATATAGTTCGTATTATATTCAATGACTACTAATTAAGTTACCCTTAACTAGGAGAGGTTATAAGTAGTATCAAAATATAACAATTGAAATATAAGATATTTTAGATATCTCAAGTGAAATGATCACTTATATAAGATATTTTATCATATTAAGCCTTAACCATATATTCATAATAGGTGGACATTCATTGAATCTATAAATCTTGCTAATTAGCCTTCTTAAAATTTACATTCATAAAATTTTAAGGTGAAATTAAATTAGTTATAACGATAAGAAGTATAAAAATTTAATCTATTCAAAATAACTTGTTTCAGTGAATTGAATGATTACGTTTAGAATCAAATAATTAAGCTTGGTTGCTTTAACAGCTTTGAATAAGCATTTATAGATTTTTTAGTTTCTTTTTTTTAAGATTTTGGAAGCATAATAGAGATACTACATTCAAAAAGTGTATCTGTTTGAGTGTTTAACATTCCTTAATAATTGGTACTGTTGATCTAAGGAATTTTCCAATAATCAAGTTAGAATGAAAAAAGAATTAACTACTATATGTATAAGTTTCATATTTAGTCTGACAATTTCAGAAATTTTAAATAAATAAATTTTGTGAAATGTTTAACATGTTTATTTTTATTTTTATTTCAACATTATGTCACGGCTTTTAAAATTTAATATTAATTTATTTTAAATATCGTTTTACAATAATTATTTAAATTTTCTGGATTAATTGACCCTTGGATGAAGCGAGTTTTTGAAAAAGAATTTAAAGGCAAGTCTAATTGGGTATTTTTTTCAAAACTTTTTGATATTATAATGACTTTCAAAAATTAAAAAATAAAGATATTTAAATTCTGAAGATTCCTAGAGAGGTGAAAAGTTACCTAAATAATGGAAAAATCAAATATTAAGTTTAAAATTTAAAATTGAACTTAATATTTAAAAACATAATTGAAAATTGAATAAAAATTCTAGAGGGTGAAAAGGTAAAAGTGAAAGAGAGAGAATAGGAAACTAAATGGCGAGGGACATTTTTGTCCGAACATTGGAGAGCTGATTCAGACGAAATTGGAAATGTCAGGGGAGTTTTCTAGGAAAAACGTCAAAGTCTCGTTTTTAACTTTCATATAAGCCATAAGATTATATTTGGCCCTCAGCCGAAATAAAAAGTTTGCTAAAGCTGTCGCCAATGGTGTACGTACTTATTATCATTAGTGATCCTGCAGTTTTATTTTCCGGCAGCTTTTTTTTAACTGTTGGGGCTTATCGCTGGAAACGAGATCACCGGCTTTGCAATTATATGATGACACATATGGTCACCGGAAGTCTCTCCCATTCGCAATGGGTCGCCTTTGAAGATGTGATAATTATTTGGAACACATTTTGTCGTCCCTAGTTCGTGTTTGAAGCGATACTAGTTTCCGAGATGAACATATGCCCAGTAAACTTAGTTACATTAGTTTGGTGAAAAGATATGGTCCTTGGTAATTATTATTTACAATTTTAAGTTCAGCATATAATTTGGACGGCTATTTGTTTCTAAAGCAGACACTTTTAAAGGTTGCATCCATGATCTAGAGAGAAATGCAATGGAGTAACGCGCGTTTGAAATCCCATCCCAATATCCTCGAATAGGAAACGTCTCATATTCCACTCAAATTAGAGAATTGTGATTTTAACTAACTAAAATCATAGTCATATTGAGAAATATATTATGTCCGAATTTACCATTCACTGATTATAGTTTATTTATCATAAGTTTCAGATTATCGTATAAGTAAACACTATTTGATTAGTTTATGTGCACGTAAATAACGTATATTGACACCCTACGCAATGTGAAATACTATTTCAGTTATCATATTAATGAAAAACACAAGCACTTCCACTCTCACTTTTCGTTAAATTAAATCCTATGATTATCTAAAACAATTCAGACAAAAATGGACGAAATGAACAAGGAGAGACTGATGTATCTCAAGCACATAGAGAAGTGACAACACTAAATCCATATATTTCATGAACTACACTTTGCATAGAGTTATACAAGAAGGCTCTGAAAATGCTAAGTGATGATGTAGCTCTCTTCCCCAGCTATATAGTCTTCAAACAAATATCCAAGAGGAAAACAAACACAATAGTAGAGGTGCGGACCGGACAATTAATATTAATTCAAAAGAAAAACAAACGTAGTCTGGGGTATCTAGGAGCTTGGAATTGCCCTTCTTGATTCTCTCCTCGAAATGCAGTGCGTATCTGATGACTGGGTAGTAAGAGAATCATCCACTTCCACTACTTAGCAGAGAGTCCAATATAAGTCTATACAAAAAAGAAAATTTAAAATATAAAACAAGTGATTTGAGTCCTTAATCGGTACCTTAAAACGCATAATTTGTTACGAACTAATATGAAGATCTGCTGGCGGAGTCCCTCGGCGCATTGCATCTGTAGCATTCGGTTCTGCTGGCAAAGTTATGCTCATTGCAGCCAGACCTATAAGTTCATATATAAAGCCGCAATAGTTAAAATAACAAACATATAGCAAAACTAGAACAAGATACTGTCAGTATGAGTTAAAGATGATTAACCTGGTGCAAATCCAATCGCCGGTTTTCCAACCAGATCGGCTGGTGCTGCCGCCACCGAACCCGAAACCTCTCATCCGCGACATTTCAGAGTCTAATCCACCGGAAGATAACTCATCCTTGGAAGCACCACACTTGTAGCAGCTTGAACGGCTAGCGAAATTGTGAGCTCCACAGTTGCCAACAGTGCAATACCAATCGCCAGGCCTAACATCAGGACCAGTATTAAAAACAAAGGACGATGAGCCACCAGCCCTCCCTCCGAAACTTCCATAAAAATCTCCTCTCTCGCTAGGCCTCGGTTCCCGACATCGCTGGCATGAATCCCTTCTCTGGAAGTTGAGATGTTGGCACGACCTACAGTTCCAGTCACCGGGTCTGCTCATCTTCCCGAACCTATTAAGTTTCCATGCAAATTAAGTAAGGCGTGGAAGAGAATATATAGGAGACCTATCTTTCCAGAAAATATTCAGTTTATAAGTTTAAAGTTTAGACTTCATACATATAAAGTTCAAGCATAGAACTTGAATATTTAATCTACATAAACCCTTCCCGTGGTAATCTTTAATTTTGAAAGTGAAAATTTGGCGAACATATACAAGAGTTGCAGCCTTGAAGGGCCTAGGAATTTTATTTAAAAAAAAGGGTGATGGCTTCAAGGGCTTACCTTGATATGGAGGAACTTAGATGGCTCAAAGTTGAGAAAGAAGAGATGTATTCAGTACTAGTGAATTGCAAAGGAGCAGTACTTGAAGAGGAGCAGATTTTTGAAGGAACTGATGATTTTAGTTGCTTGGGTTGTGGTGGCTTATATACATGCCAAGGCCTCGAAAATGGAGTAGATTGAGGTAGCCAGTAGAGGGAGGCTTTCTTTTTCATGTTCTTCACTTTAACTCATAGAACGATGAATCACAAGAAACCATATTTAGAAAAAAGAGATAAAGGAAGTCTGAAATCAGATTCCAAAGAAAAGAGAAATATGAATTATTGTTAAAGCTCTCCACCTACATGCTCTTTTTCTAGGGTTTCTTTGGAGGTGGCGAGTTCATGAAACCATTACCAATCAAATTCCATATTCTAGAATTCCGTGAACGCCCTTCTTAAATGCATTTGACGAAATTAATAAATTTGGCAATGACTGAACTTTTAATCACTTACTACCAAATGTACATGTGTTGATTATGCAGTTATTCTAATTACAAATTGTTTTAGATTATACATATTTATAGCTTTATTACTAAATGGAGGGCAATATTGATTGAATTGACATAATTTTGCAGAAGAGTTGAGAAATCTATTGAACAACTTGTATTTCAATTAGGAACCAAAATCTAATTCATGTTCACTTAAGCTTGTAGCCTGACAAATCGTAGTTCGACTATCAACTTAATTAACGCCAAGTTGGAGAAGTCATGGAGTAACGGAAGATGCCCAGAAAGAAGCTCCAAGTTATCAGCAGCTTGTGCCACGTCCCTACATAAAGCATTTACTGTAACCTGTAAGCACAACATAACCCAACCAAGCTCTTTTTTTGGTCCCTCTGAACAATGAATCAAAAGGAAATCCTTTTGACTATGGCAATTAGTTCCCTCATTCTTGTATCCTTGACAAGGGTCCATGATATGTAGCTATCAGATAAGGAGGAACAATTTCACTACTACTTACCAGACAAATCAAATATTCGATCCGTGCATAAAAGAAAACTTAGAGAAGAGAACGTTAACGTCCCCACTCTTTTGTTCTTATTGTAGGATATGTTGATGGTTTATTTCTCTTCTCAATAACACACTTGAGAACCCACCCCCAGCAGTCACTATAAGGCCAAAAAATGGAGGTTACTTTTCAATTTTGAATATTCCCGATATTCGTACTTTGGGAACTTAATTGAAGGATATTTAGTCAAAAGGGTTTTAAGGGAAATTAAAATAGTCAAAAGGGCTTCCCGGACGACGTTACATTTTCAATATGGCACAGGATGTCGCTTTTTACATTCTTGCCATTATACTCCAAATTTTAGGATTTCATAATTCATTTCTTTAATTGAAAATAGCATTCATAAAATTCCAAATTTTAGGATTTCATAATTCATTTCTTTAATTGAAAATAGCGTTCATAAAATTAATGATTTTTTTAACTAGTTATACATTTTCTATTAATTTTATTTTGATAGATGGAGTTGGTACGATTATATTGAGTGTGAAATGAACCTAAAATTGATTGTAATAACATACTTGCTTATATCATGTCAAAAAATTGAAATGGTTAACTACATGCGTCATATGTTCTTCAATGTTGCTGTGGTCTACTTGAAGAAAACTTAATACTATATGAAAGTTTTCCAATATCAAAATGTTGAGTTGGAGAAATAGAAATTTCTTATGTCAAGATGGAGGTACCATATACATGCAAAAGCATCCAACTCAAAAGAAAAACTGCAAATTTTCTGAAGTTTGATTGGTTTTGACGCATGATTATTAAAAAAATCCAAAATTTAATCAACTACAACCTAAAAATTCAACATGTAAACATATCATAGGACTATTTTATTTTATCGTCAGTCATACATTTAATTAGAAGAATAATGATACTGAACAGTATTCTAGTATGGTTCCTCGTGCATATCATTAATGTTGTTAATAAGAGGCATACGTAGCTCAAACTAAAGGGGGTGCATGGCTAGGCTGTTAGTTCAAGGAACGAACTTGATTATTAATGAAACAAAGTTTTGTCTTCTATGGGAAGGATATAATGTGAGGGATTTTCTATAATCTGTATGGGGTTCAAAAGAAGGAGAAGTAATGGTAGAGTTTCGATAAAGATAGTCGAAGTTGATGATGGAAAGATAGAAGTCTTCGAGGTTCAAAATTGAAAATTTGACCACTTTTTCTTCTTCACTGTTGTGGCTTTTTCACTGTCAGTTTCTTTTCTTTCTAACTCATTGTCATCCTCTTGGTTTCTTTTCCCTTTTCTTTTTTTTGTTAATAGCGTCAATTTCCATTTCAACCTAAATCTTCATCTTTATAAAAGAATATTTGAGAGTATATATTATACATGGAATTAAAACAATAAACTATAATAATAGCATATAATAATAAATTAAAAATATTACCAACCGAGACTAACACCAGTTTTCTTGGGGAGTGGTAAAGAAGGCTGTAGCAAGACTGTGAAAAAGCAAAAAGAAAGGCAAGGAGAGAGTGCCGATTCGATTCTCGTTGGGAAATGGTTCCATGCACGACGGCCATGACCATTCCCAGCACTCATAACTTGTACATTCTGCTAGAATTACAATTATTTTAGCTTGAAAAAGACGAAGACGTGTACATCTTTCTCTTTCCATCAATCTCTTCATTTACAACGTCTACCTACTTACAGAAACGACATATGTAACGTCTGCTACTTTTTATTATACACTTAGTTATGATGAAGGCTAATCCGTGTACTATAAATGCAATATTACATTATTTTTAACTTTACAAAAACTCCCCTAGCACTTACATCAAACTCATGACTTACGCAACCATTACGAACAAGTTAATCTGAACGTAGACTTATTATCTTACGCACTTGAAACTTTTGATATACACTAGTTTTTGTTTATATGCATTTGATACTGTTGATATTTGATAGGATGAAGAAATGTGCTGATACACAGAAAACGGGCCAAATACACAGAAGTGCCAAATATAAATGAAATCATACAATATAGCTGGTACAACTTGGACCTACATCCAATTAAAAACCCATTTTTATTGCTACATTTCCAACATTAATTAATTAAAAAAACAGTGCTATATATAATTCAAATCCAGTTAAGGAATATAAACAAATTTATATTAAAGAAATAAAGAATCATAATTTTTGTAGTTATAAGATAATTATGATTAAATTTAGTATAAGTTATTTGTTAGTATGTTGCTTTATGATGATTGTGAAGATAATCAAAATAACAGTCATATAGATAATTCTAATGTGTGTGTGTGTGTGTGTGTGTATATATATATATATATATTTATAATTGTGTCAATAAACATAAAAGAGAACATGTCGCTAACTTTTGACATGCAGCAACCGTATGTACATTCACGATATTAACCAATTAAATATCAACTTCGATGAATTTAAATTAGTATGTAAGATTAAATGTAATAATAGGATAGGATGAAGCAAACATTTCAAATTCGTAATTTTATTAAATGGAGGCATCATGAGCAACTAATATATATAAGTTCCCATAATTTTTTGAAAAAAATATCATAGGAATAACCGCTTACCGTTGTGAGATATTGTCTATATTACTTGAAAACTACAAAGATTTTTTTTTTGGTGACAATTGTATTACAAAACCTTAATAAAGCCGTTAATATTTGACAGTTTATTTTAGATTTTAGTATTTTTTACGTCTCATTTTTTTGAATAAAATATTAATCGCAGCTGAAATGGTAGCGACAACAACAGCATATCAAAGTAACGGCTAAATACACTGTTGGTGGCGGTAACGATAAGGGAGAGGTTAGGCAAAACTTTTAACATTTAATTAATTAAATACTAAGTCAAAAAAGGAGGATAAGGGAGAGGAGGAGGACTTAATCTTTTCTTAGTAGTATTTAACGGACAAATTAACAACAGTAACGATACTTCTACTTACATTCTAGGGCAGTAAAGATAAGAACGAGAATCGAAAGTTGGAATGCACTTGACTTGACCGTATAACTACGGTAATGTGTTTGGTATAAATAATATTGAAATGTAATTACATAAATATAATAATCATAACCTTGTTTGAAAATGTAATTTAATAACAATAAGATCATTAAAATTACTTTATAAAATTAACTAATATTAAATAAAACCATAGTTACTTTTTAGGATTCCATACTCATGCAATCAACATCCATTATTTTTGTGATTATTATTATTATTGGAACTTTCAGATTTTTTTCAATTTTTTCGTTTTTCCAAAAATTATTTGTCGTCTAAACTGGTACTTTTCTTGCTTCATTTGAATAATACAACACACATACACAAATACATATATATAGATGCATTATTTTTATTTTAAAAAAGATTACTTTTCTAATTTTTATAGAAATATTAAAAATATACAAAGGTTTTGTTTTAAAAACCTCCAATTGACCACCATCTATTACATTCAGGATTATTATTAAACAACATTTTCTAATATATATATCACAACTTTGTCATAAAAGTAATTAAAACATAATTAAGTAATATTTGATATTTATAAAAAATTAAATAGGTATATAAATGAAGATATTCTTGCATCCCTATATTATTTTAAAACTAAGCCCCTATCCAATTCCTTCCATTTAGAATTATATTCGCTTATGATTAAGTAATGAAGACTAAAGATATATATAACCTTTATTTCCTATTGTAACTATCATTTTCTTCTGTTGACATAATTTAGACGGAGAAAGTATGATTTCACCCGAGCTGCATAGCATTAGCAGCCAATTTCAACCATAATTTAAAGTTGATGACAGTAAAACCATCGACGGGATGCGTGTGGGTTCTGGCCGCATGCACGTGAGCCGGAATAGCTGTAATGACGTAAATCTTAATGATAAAAGTTTTCCCTTTTCTTTTGCTTTTTAGTCCTCCAATATCTTTTTGTTGTGCTTTCAGAATTCCCAAAAAAATGTCCACATGCATTTTTATCAATGTCTGAAAATATATATTGGGATACTGAGTCCAAATGATAACAAAGTGCAAATTTAATTAGTCATATCAAATTCGGGTCCAAACGATTTAAAATAATAAATAAAATATAAATAATTCCAAAAAAAGAAGTTAAAAAAGAAAATCAAAATCTTTGATCACTTTCACTAATAAATTATTTAGAAAAAGCAAATATTTTATCATATGATTTTGAGACTCAACTTAATCATACCACTAAATGATTTGGCCAAATTTAATTTAATCATTTGATCTTGTCCATTCAAGTTTTTAAACATTGGGACAATTTTCTAAGCATTGGTTCATATATCATCTCAAGTCACAAATCATAAATATTGATTAATCTTCTTCTAATTTTGATGGCATCTTGATTTGATTGATAATTAAGTAAAAATTACTCAATTAATTGTTTTATTTAATGGTTAGGTGGTGTTTGAATTAGGTTTCGTGTTCCTAATATGCCATTTTCATTTACATGTACATTAAATATTAGTTTAAATTTAGCTTGTTTCTCTTACTATTATTGTAATCCGTAGCAAAAATACTATTGGGGATAATTTAGTCTAACTTCTTATTTTCACAGATTCCTTTTCTTAAATTAATCACTCTAATTTCATTTTTTCCTGAAAATTTTTAATATAATTTATGTTGCAATTGAACTGCTGAAATATATAAACTACATCCTAAAACTACCAAAAATTTGTAAATAAAGTGTATATTTTTACATTAGGGTCAATTCTCCCTCCACAGGCAGGAGAATTGACCCTAATGTGCAGGAGAATTGACCCTAATGTAAAAATATAAACTTTATTTACAAATTTTTGGTAGTTTTAGGATGTAGTTTATGTATTTTAGCAGTTCAATTGCAACAAAAATTATATTAAACATATATATATTTAATCGAGTAAATTTCATTATCTCCCTCCTGCCTGTGGAGG
>JANIIA010000009.1:26209102-26219112 GCA_027478495.1 Erythroxylum alaternifolium
TCCTTATAAGCTTAGGCTCTTTTGATACTTAAGTTACATGCCAAAAATGCCCTCAATTCATTCTTATGCATTTATTTTACTAACTAGCGAAATAAAATTTTACTCACATTGTAATAAATAATTAATATCCAAAAATGATTCTATCATGATCCAAAAAATTATTCTAAGGCAAAAATTCAAATCTCATGCTTATTCCATAAACTATTATGCTTAATTTAATGAAATATTTTAGGGGCCAACACCCCTCCTCCTTAAGTTTGCAAAATTCATCCTAATCTACCATTACATTATAGTTTTTGGTTTGACTGCCTGCCTATAGGAATCTCCTAAATTTCCTTACTATTGCTTTGGATATCTCTTTATTCAAAGATCATATAAGATGATTAGTGCATATATAGGGAGCATATTACTGAATTTATTAACTGAACTCTCTCTTGTGTGTCGAATGCACCAGAAAATAAAACCTAACTTAGTACAACTAAATTTATAGTAGTGGTGAGTAAGGATAGTATCCACAAGGAATATACATGTAGCTTTTATAACGAAACGAATCGGTGCTTAGGATATTGGGAGGGTTTTGTTGGATTAAAATAAGAAAATAAAGTGAAATTAAACTAACAAAAGCAAATTAAAGCAAACAGTCAAAAAGTGATAAAAGTGATGAATAGGTTTGGAACCTGGCTCTCAATTCAATCACAGCCTACACATAAATAAACATATTTTATTGTATTATTATTTTCACACCTCTCTCATAATAAGTTCTATTAACTCTAGTTTTCGCTTAGATCATGTTTAATCAAAATAAGCTATTTAACTAAACTTAGCTATCGAGTAACCTAGAACAAAATCTTTAGATTTAATCAGACAACTACATTACCAATATGGAAAATAGATCAACCTAGACAATAACCACATAAGCTCGGGTCATTTAACCTATGATAAATTATCCCTATTGATTCAACATCACTATTTGCCACAAATGAATCCAAAAAATAATGATTATGTATTGTATTTGAGATTCTAGCAATGGGTTCATACATAAACAATTAAACGAGAATGAGAATATTAATTATCCATACATGAGTACCCCAATTAATAAGTAAAGGATAACATAAATAATCCCTAAAGAGAAAGAAAAACAATACACAATGATAGGATAATTAAATATGTTCTTCGGCTTTAATTTCACCTCTAAATAAGAAGTAGGAAGATTAACCCTCCATAGATCCTAAGGAATCAAGATTTTTGCCTCTCCTCTTTATCCAAAAATGATTCATACCCCCCTAAACCACTCAAATGTTGCTTTATATGAAAACTAAGGTTTTGGGAAGATGCACGACTGGTTGTATGGTTATGCATCCAACCATGCAAACTAAAAAATTGAAGATTTTTTTAAGATACACTGTTGGATACATAGTCGTGTGTCCAACTATGTATGTCAAAAATGCATCTTTTGAATGTATACATGATTGTGTAAGTAAACATATAATCATGTATCTCCTAGATCATCCTAAATTGTTGTTCTTCTTGTAATTTCTTATCCTAGCTTCACCTAATCAGTATCCTTCCCGTTCCACAAATACAAATGAGTTCTATCATTAACAGGATGACTCCAAGAATGTCCTTTAACTCATTTTAGCTCTTTAACTTTTAAATTGTACCTAAAACCAAAAATGAACTAAAATGAATATCTTAAGCATTTCAAACAATTAATCACTAAGTGTTAAAGAGTGATGTATAAACAATTAAGCATATATCAAATGCCCCTACACTTAGCTTTTGAGGATCCTTGAGCAAAACAACAAAATCAAAGTCATAAAATAAAACACTTTCATAATTTCCATATTTCCTAATAATAGATAGCCATCATAGTAAGAACTCAACATCCAATGCCTATACTCATGATCAATCAAAAATTATTTCCTTTAGAAACTGAGACAAAATATGTTTAAATATGATAAATTTATAGGTACCTTTAAACACTATTCATGATCAAGACATTCCATAACTTTGCATAACATTTCATTTCTCCAACACTAAGATTCACATGCATAATCATGAATCAAATGACTTCTCTAAGTTTGTAATGTGTGCAAGGGTATATGTATTTGGGTAATATAGCACAAAATCTATAAAAGCTAGTGAAGTAAGTAAAACATTCAATGTAATATAAAGTGTCAAAAACAACATTCACTCAAAACTGGGTACCATTAATTATGATGAATGCAAAAATTATATTTCACAGCTTGAATTCAAGCTCTCACGCCATAAACCTCATGAAGCATAAGGAATTAAAAGGAATCATCCTCATGAAGCATAAGGAATTAAAAGGAATCATTCTTACAATTGATGAAAACTAATACATTATAACCATAAGTGGTAATTTTTCAAAACATCATCTATCTCATATACATCATACTCAAATCACCCATTCCATACAACTTTAGGAGGAAAAACTAATCATGAATAACTTTGCAAAACAAATGCATTTCCTCCTTGATACTTTCATCTAAACATATTTTTCTTTCTTTTCTTTTCCTTTTCTTTTTCATTTGTTTTTCTCTTTTTCTCTTTTTTCTTTCTCTTATATAAAAATTGAAAGCAGCTACATCAATAACGGAATTCATTAATAAGAGATAAAATGGCATTCCATAAATTATAACCAACCCACATATATGCACACCTTTACACTTATACTTTTGTGCATGCACATTCATCAATAATCAACAAATGCTCCACTAACTTTAATGCTTGGCTAAGACATTTGGTTAGTTTTAATGCATGCAATGTAATTAGCACCCAAAAAAAGGCAAATAAAGCTCAAGGGGGCTTAACGAAGGGAAAATTCGTATCAATAGGTAGGATATTTGGCTAATGTAACTTGTGAAGCAAAGAATGCCTATATCATTTTATGTTAATGCATATGATAAAAATGTGTTCTTGAATGGAAAATTAAAGGAAATTTAAGAAGTACATGTCATGAAGGTCACACATAAGCAAAAGATAATGAGACTGATATGGATGTGTCAATCTATAACGGTTTAAAATCTCTCTGTCTTGTGTCTACCACTAGTCACTACTCTTCTAAAGATAATGTAGATTAATTAATCGCAAAAGTAAAATCACATGCACAAGTTGTCATGAAATTTTCTAGTTAACTCACTCTCAAATTATGAATATATAAATCCTAAAAGTAACAGAAAAAGAGAAAATGTTTTTTTTCTATTTTATTTTTAAAAAATGCCAAAGAAATACATATAAGTAACTATTAAGCTTAAAAACATGTATGAAAACTAAGATCCCCACACTTAAAACTTACATTGACCCCAATGTAACATCAAATGTAAGAAATGGAGCATTTAACATAAATAACAAATGAAAAAATGTAAAGGAAAAGAAATAAACTTCCTTTAGGTTACCTCCCAAGAGACACCTTTGTTTATTGTCGCTGGCTCAACTCCTTGTTTTCCTCATCATAAGATAAAATTACGATCTTTAGGTGCCACAACTTTCACCTTTTCCACTTAAGATTCTTTAGGATATGGCCTGAGTTGATGACGACTCAAATTCAGAGTCTTCCCTATCTTTAAACTTTTAATCTATACTAAGTCCCTACACTCTTGAAAAATCTTCAATATCTCTTCACCCTTTTGCTCGTTTAATTTCTCCAGTCTGCTAGGTAAAGGTAAATGGTTAGTCTTAATAACAATTAGGGGCTCAGTACTCACCTTCAAGCTAAATGATATATCCCTTTCTCCTTCGAGCTCCTTCTATATTTCTTCTTCACTAGCAATCCTTTGAGTAGTCTTCTCAAGATTCTCAAGCTCCTTTCTACTCCCAAATGTTACCACACTTAGATTCTCCTCAGGTTGAGATGGCTGCTGCTCTCTGCTTTATGACTCTAAGTGGTTGATAATTACCACTATCTAACCCGTCTGGCTTACCATGTTTGGGAATCCAGACCTTACATCTTGCTAGAATTGTTTCATCTTCTGATGAAATTGTTGAGTATTAGTAGCAATAGCCTAAATTAAGTCTTTCAGAGATGTGCCTGAGTTAGAGTAAGAGGCTTCTGGTCTATGCAAGAATTACTTTGCATCCTAAAACCTATCTAAGAAGTAATCTTATTGGATATCTTTCTCCACAGCCAAGGTTGAGGTGATCACTCCAACTTGAGTAATGGGATTAGGAATATTGGCTATAGGCAAAATTTCTACCAATAGCATTGACAACATCTAACAGTGATATACTCCCTTCGCTATGTCCTTTCAATAAACAAACACTAAAAATAATTGAAAAGATCAAGAAATAAATGTAAAAACTAATTATAAAAAATATACAAAAACAAATTAAAATAAAAAAACTAAAGCACCACACTCCCCGGCAACGGTTCCAAAATTGTTGATGCATGTCAAATGCACCAAAAAATAAAACCTAACTTTGCATAAGTAAATTTATAGTGGTGGTGAGTAGGGATCATACCCACAGAGAATGTATGTGCAGCTTTTGTAATGAAAAGAATTAGTATTTAGAATATTGTGGGGTTTTGTTGGATTCAAATATGAAAATAAAGTGAAATTAAACTAACGAAAGCAAATTAAAACAAATAGTCAAATAGTCAAAAAGTGATAAAGTGATGTATTATAATCTGATTCTCGGTTTAATCTCAACCTGCACACAAATAAACATAATTTATTGTATTATTGTTTTCACACCTCTTTTAGAAATTATTAATCGTAGATTAATAATAAGGTTTATTAAACTTGGTTTTCCCTTAGATTGTGTTTATTTAAAATATGATCTTAAACTATACCTAGTTATCGAACAACCTAGAACAAGCTCTCTAGATTTAGTTAGACAACTGTATTACGAATAAGGAAAAAAAATCAATCTAGGAAACAACCACACAAGTTCAGTTCATTTAACCCATGTTATGTTATCCTTATCGATTCAACATCACTAGTTGCTACAAATGAATCCAAAACATAACAATTACGTATTATATTTGAGATCCTAACAATGAGTTCATACATAAACAATTAAACAAGAATAAGAATATTAATTATCTATATATGAATACCCAAATCAATAAGAGAAGGACAATTAGCCCTTTATAGATCCCAAAGAATCAAGAGTTTTGCCCCTCCTCTTTTTCCAAAAATGATTCATGCCCCCTAAGCTACTTAAATATCACTTTATATAAAAAAAACTAGGGTTATGCGAAGATGCACAATTGGGTGCATAGTCGTGCATCCAACCATTCCCTAAAAGTTTGATTTGGCTACTAATATGGTTTCCATTAAACTTTAACCAAATTTACTATTAAAATTTGAAAATTATATGCGTTGTTATAAAACAAAATGTTCATATAATTTTAAGTCCCAAAACATTAAAATTACCAAAATAAGGTTATACATAATTTATAATTGATTGAGTTTGAATGGGTTAGGGGTAAGGATACATATTACTATACCTCCCCAAACCCCGTATGTCAGCGAGATTTTTACTAGGTGTTGTTGTTGTTGTGTTGTTAAGGTTGAATGGATTAATTAAATCTTTTCCTCTACTACTCACTTGACTAGGTTTTAACTTTGTATTCCTTGAAACTTATAAATTTCACTTGAGGCTCTCTTACATTGAATTTAATATTCCATTTTACTATAATAACTTTTTAATGATACCTTAGCTCAAACTAGTTTCTTAAATTATTTTATCTTCCATTGTTCTTTAATAATGACGTAATAATTTCATGTACTATAAAAAATATTAAAACCAACATTTTTATAATAAAACGTGTATTAGAAGCTTGCTTAAGTCAATAAGTAATTTACTTTACTTTATGTACCTAAATGTATAAGGCTTCTTAGGGTTTACTTTTAGAACTTTATCAACCTAGGATCGTATGGGTTATTAAAGATTATGTTTTAGATAAAAAGAAGAGAGAAGGAAAAATAAAGAGATATCTTTTTCTGTTAAGGAGTTGCAAAAACATTAGGAAGCATTTGAAAGCCATTCTACATTAGTTATTAGTCATGAATAAGTAAACCTTGGAAGATAGACATGAATTCAATCAAGATCAATCAAAGATTCAAGAATCATGATAATGATCACTTTTTATTATTTTCTTTCTTATGTTTTAGTTATTTCTCATTTAGTTATAAACTAATTAGGATATAGGTTTCAATGGGATGGACCATAGGATTTATATCTTTGATTGATTAATTGATTGAATAAATTTTTACTTTTCCTGATATTTATCCATATTTTTATAACTAATTAAATTGAATGAATGAAAGTGGAAGATTTAATTAATTGATTTATGCATCGATATTCAAAAGATGAGATGTATAACTAGATCACATCATAGATAAAGAGGGCTAAGCGTGAGTTATTCAAGAGAAAGCCATAAGATCTTCCTCTTAAGAGTATTCACATTTCAAGTCAATGCATTCTTAGGTTATCTTAATTTAGAAGGACTTCCAATCAGCTAATATAAGAGTGGGATTTATATGTATCAAGAGAGAATACAGTTATAACTTAATAATTCTTATTAGTATACAAAACTAGAAATATTCATTAGATCAAAGTGAAATTGAATATTGTAAAGTCTTATGGAAAACCTTAACTAAATCTAATTTATTCATATATTGATTTATTCTTGATAATTTTTTTTAGCTTTTATATTTATTATTTTCTTTTCTTCTTCAATTAATCTTCGGTAGCCTGGCTTATTAAGTTTATGAATAGTTGGCATTTAACCAATAGTATTTTTGGGATTAACTTGTATTTTCCAGTTCTACCTACAACTATATTGTATGCTTGAAATAAAAAACTTATCAAGATTTTATGTAACTGCTAGGGACTAGGTAATAATATTAACCAATTTACAAATTAATTAGATGAGGAATTTGTTTCATTTTATTTTCCTTTGATTATTATTTACTAAATTTTATTTCTTCTTTCGCACTTATATGTCCCTTCTGTTTTAAAATAGTTTATTGATATATTTTATCAATATTGTAGCTAGCATAACTAAATATAGGTTGATTCCGTGAAAACTGCAATTACTAGTAATTACCTTTTTCTATTATCTAACCTATGAATCAAATTTTGGATTTTAAATAAAAATTAAACTAAGAAAATAAACTAAGAATTAAAATAATACAAAATCTAAAGCAAGGAAAATGCTAAGAAGAATCAACATCAAAAATAGTGTTTGGATAATGAATTCCCTTAAGCATATTTAATTATTAACCCTTTTGTTGGGTTAGCCATGATTGCATGCAGCACTTGCATGTAGATGCAGCAAAAGTGTCGGAATTAAGATTCTGACACCACAAGATCATACATGCATGCAAGGATATGTAAAGAACATTAATAATAAAAACATTTTAACCCTTGTTTCTCCTCCTTTCTTGTTTCTTCTCCTTTTTTGGGTTATTGCAAACATCAAACCCTTCCTTGATCACCCAAGAACGTGTAAAGAAGGAAGGTGAAACAATGTATAAGGGTTTTAGAACACCAAACTTAATGAATTCGAGTAGATTTTCAAATGGGAGATAAATTAAGGTTATCTTGTATGCATATAGATTTATACAACAATTGCATGAAGATAACTCAAGAACTCTTCTCACTCTCTCTAGAACCCTTTCTTTATCACTTGAGTGTGTAAGAAGTGGAAGAAGCTCTGTACATAAGTGAAGAACTCACTTATATACATTTCACAGCCTTTGTCTCTATCATGGCCTTGTTGACCACCACAATCGTGGCCTATAAGCCACGATTGTGGCATGCTTAAATTAGGCCATACACACTTGTTTTTCATCTAATCTTTTACATGTGTGACCCTTAGGTTCCCAGTTATTTTACGCACTTGAATTAACTATTAATTTAATCAAATCATGAAGGGTTTCATTATGCCAATTTGCTAGAATGTAAGTGGATTAACATACGAACTCTTTGGTAGTTAATTATCTAACTTATGAACCTTTCCATAGATAATTACTGTGCAATTCATCCTTTCACCATACTATACCCCACTTGGTTCGGAGTATGGGCTATGTATCAACTCCCACTAGACTCACTATGTCAAATCTAGTCCAATTGATGTTAATTTTTATCCTAGGATCTCATTACTCTTATGTGTCATTGAAGTCTCTCTTCATGACACATAACTGCTCTAACCAGAGACTCCCAAGTAATGACCCCGATAAGAGGCCATGGATATCATCTCCTTCTATTAGGAGTGATGAATCCTTTATTGGCTACCCAATTACCTTCGAATACAAATAGTTGTACCCAATCACCACCCTAAGAGTGACCTCGTCTTGAGGTAATAAGGAATGATGTCATGATTAATATCCAAGATATCCTTGAGTACCTTAAGTCTAAGGATATTTGCACCATTGCTATGATGAGATTAATCATTAAAATTCGATAGATCATTCATATGATAATCTCATAATAAGTAATCCGATATACTTACTACTCTTAGTAAGCATCCACGTGTTAACTCTAAACAACTCATATTTACAATTTGTGAGATCCACTACTTGATCAAATCAAGGAGTATAGCATATGCTAGTCTGTCTGGATTAATAATGTCTTGTCTTATTAATCCTATGATTAGTGATTATTTATATACTAACATAATTTCATATGAAGGAATCTCATTATCATGATCTCATTATGATTTCCTTCAGGCTATGTTTTGTATCATGGACTTCATTAATTCAATTTAAGATCAATATCAATTCATATATAATCGAATATCAAATTAATGAAAAATGTCTTTCACTTTATTAATTAAAATAAAGTTTGTACAAAAGTGTTAAAGGTGATTGCTTTAAAGCACTACTCTAACATTATAGACATGAAGTATATTAAGAATCTCTTTGTCTCAATTTGATAATATATCAACATATTAGAATGTTGACTTTAACATCTTGAACATTGAGTCCCATCTGGTTGAATAATCCAAAACCAAAATCTTCTTACTTGGAATGCGTAGTCTTCTTTTTTTAATTTTAACTCTTTTAGGTGTTGCACTTTAATATACTACACATTTTGAATCAAATCTATTACTTCCTTTATTATCTCTAACCTATCCTGCACAATCAAATTCAGAATATGCACAAAACAATACATATGGAATTACCTTCCACCAACTACTGCTAACCCATATCTTATTCTTCAACTTTTAAATCATAGCATCATTTATGCTCCAATTGTTGACTGTTATAATGGATAATTTGGTGTCGATATTACAATCTATTAAATAATCTACCAACACAATTACCATCCTTTCGCTTGTATGTAACGTTGGAACATAAAAGAACTTACCATGTACGAAACTAATCAACATCTATCATGACATAATAAAAAAGTAAATGATAACAATATTTAAAAAATATAAATTACCTCAGAAGTTTACTGCACAGAGTTCAGTCATTGTCAACACAATATGCATCACCACCATATAACACTTCTTTTGGTTGTCGACTGCCCACATGTCTATTGTAATGACAATTCATCCTTCAATACTCGACATTGTTCTTCTTTCTTCTTATCCTCGTATATCTTCATAATGTCTTTCTTCAACATAATTCAAGTTGGAACCTTAAAGATTGGTTGCAGTGAGTTGCAAAACATGCTAAATTTTTTGGTGTCAACTATAAATAGTGGATATTCATCACTAATTGCCATATAAGAAATCAAAAATCTTGATTTGTTGCTGTTGTAAGATGTTAAAGACTTAAAGTCATTTCATTCTTCCTTCTCGTAAAGTTAGGGATCAAAATTACTTGACCTCCTAATACGATCTTTTTTCTATTACAAGAATCAGCGTGTCTCTTTAAATGAGAGGTTCCATCTTTTGAACTCCCGACCAATATCTTCTGTCAATACTTACATTCAGCTTTTTCTACTCTGTTCATGTAACACCCCACTCCCGCTAGACCCGAACCCGATACCGATGGTGATATCCGAATCCGTGCCCCTCGAGGGTGGCG
>JANIIA010000009.1:26250204-26276428 GCA_027478495.1 Erythroxylum alaternifolium
CAAAAATTTCACTATTTATTATTCATATGCATATATGAATGCATGTATATGTCAGAAACACTTCCAATTATGCTAACTCATTCAAAAAGACCAATTTACTATTTCCCATAAGTGAGGGGATGTTACATTTTGGCTCTTTCCTTAAGATAGTGTACTCTAGGTTTTTTTTCTTTCTAAGGGAAAGAAGAAATTAATTATTTTTCATATTGTAATAGTGAATTAATTTCTTGATTGACTAGTTTAGGATCACCAGTTTTAGATAAATGTCCTCTTAAATGGCTTTTAGTGAGCTAAAAGCTTTAGAGATAAAGGACTGTGTTAAACGAATTTATGCTCCTACTTGACAGTCTCCAACTTTCTCATACAATTGTGAGCTATGGTCCCCTAACAACTAGATAAGGATCTTTTAATTAGATCCCCCTTAAATGCCTATCCTTTGTAAGATAAATATAAAATCTCAAAAAGGGCTTTCCTTATTTTGACTAGAGTTATATCTCTCACTAGGATTAGACAATGGTCCCTGATTCGTTAAGTTGATATTTTCTTTAGCCTCTTAGCTGTTTAAGATATTGATAAAGTCACCAATAATGAACCAAAGCTTATTAATAGACACCTTAAAATATTTAAGGTCATTTTATAATGCATTCCTTTGAAATGAGAAATTAGAGTCGTAGGCAACAGAAATAGTAACCTTGAAATTATCAGATAAGAACCTAACAAAAATATGCAGTACCTAGTCTAACATTGCAATTGTTTGAGCTACTATGGAGCCTAGATCAAAGGCATTAAAAATCCTTCCATAATAATGACATTAACGGTTAGTAATAATTGCACACTAATGCTTAGGGATGAGGTTGAGCTGCTGCACTTCTCCTTCTTCAGTTTAGCCTTTAATAACCCAAAAAAAGGGCTTATTGATTTTAAGTAATTTTGAAGAACAAGTTGCCTTTTAGGGTAGTTAGTCCCCATTACATTCCAAATAAGGATAGTAAACAGGTAAGGCTAGAAGAGCCTTTGGCCTTACTCTTTCTCCTTGAGCTTTTTTCCTCTGGATTACTATTGTAATTCTTCCTTTGGTGGAGAGGAAGGGAGGCATAACAAGTTTGATTCTATAGTCTTCCTAGACTCAGAATTATATTCTTCATTCATCTCTTTAACTTCCATTGGTAAGTTTACAATTAACAAAATTAGAGGCAAATGTCTCATTAATGTTTGTAACATTAGCTATAGAAATTTTATCTTCTTTATAAGATTTAGTTTCCTTCTCAAATTTCATTGAGTTGGATCCCCCTTCATGATTGGTAGTCCCCTCTTTCATATCATCCTTAATTCCTAAGAGCTTCATCACCTTTCTGGTAAAACTTTCTTATAAGTCATTAGGTTTTACCCTGTTTTGCTAGTGAGAGTCTCCAATCATACAAAGTGTCATTAAGGCCTAGTCTAAGTAAAGAGATAACACCTAGAAGTTCCTTCCCTAGCTCAATCACTACAAAAATACAAGCACAACCAATAAACTTGAGATTTGTAATTTTCTCATCGATATAGACTAAAGAACCAATGTAATTAGCCAAGTAGTTTAAGTCACTTGTAGTCCAATATTTAAGAGGAAAATCACTTATATTTATCCAAATATGTACTCAACTCTACTTAATAAACTCAAATCTAATATTTTGTTGCCACATTTGAAGGTGTATATGCTTTCCATTAAGGTGCGAGGGGCCCTCCTCCAAAACCTTCTAAGCCAAATCCTATTATGATGAACTTAAACAAAAATAAGTTATACTTTATCAAAATTATGTTCTTCAGACTAAGAGGTTTCCATTAGTTAAGTGCCTAGCTTTGCAAAAGTGGGAATGAAATTCTTTTTCCCAGTAAGAATCCAACAAATATAGTATCCCATTTCATGAAACTTTCTTCAAAACTTCAATATGGGGTTCCATAATGGAAGAGTTTTTAATTTTCAAAAGAGGACAATAGGTGAATTTTACTAAAGGAGATTCACCCACCACTTGTTTTCACCTTTTTCTGGATTTCCTCTCAAAGATAAGGGACATTTTAAGGGTAGCTGTAAAGGAAGTTGACAGGATGAGGAGAAAGGGATGATGATTAAGTAAAGAGAATAGGCAATAGGTACTACAAGGGGGGAGGGACACTAGGTCTAGTTCCTTCTGAAGTTGCTGGAGGGGAAGTCATAGGTAACGAGAAGCAAGGGGAGAAAACTCAGAAGAAGAGAGATTTAGAGGAGCATATTGAGGTGGCATTGTCCAAAAATGATCAAAAGTAGTTAAACTCACAGCCCTATAATGGTAATTTAAAATATTGTTACTAAAAATGGGTAAACATAACGTAGGAAAAGACATATAGAGGGAGAGGCACACTAATAGGAAAGGAAGTAAAGTGGAGAGGACTAGAAGTCTTAAGTAAAGGGAAAGACTAGAATATGAAGCAAAGAAATGAGATCATAGAGAAGGACATCTAGGAACTAGGATCAGAAAGGTGGATGAAAGAGTAAGGTATAACGGAAACAATAAAAAGATAATTATTAATACTACCTGTGATCCTTATAGGAATAATACTCGTATTACTAAACTATACTGTAAGAATGAAAGGTTCATTAGCCCAGTTGATCTTTAGTATTGGTTTGATCACATACATCAAGTTTTCGATGCATTTTCTAAGGACTAGAATATTGGAAACATTTTATTTTTATTAATCTAGTCAAATTTTCTTCTTTTTTAATTATTTATTATAGATTTTTTCTTGATCTTATATTTTTTTGATAAATTTCAAATTTTAGGTACTATATTTTATTATCGGGAGTATCCTCGAATTACTACTTAATTTCGATCAAAAAATTGAAAGGAATTTACTTTAAATTTTAAGATAAAGAAACCTAGAGTTTCCTAAGCTCAAACATAATGGTAGGATGGGGGGATAACATATTGCAGCAGAATATGCTAGGTTAATAATTACAAGAGACAAAATCTAGTATGACTAAGCTAACAATGGAGGCTAATAATTTTATAGCTTCTTGAATAACTATCCGAATATGCATATTGCCAACCTTTTAGAGATATGTGATACATTTAAGACTTATAGAGCTTTAGAGAATGATATTCAGTTGAGACTTTCATTTCCAATTAAGAAATGGAGCCAAATTATGGTTAAAATCCTTGCCATCTATATCTATTACCACTTAGAATAGCCTTGTCAAAAAGTTTTTAATTTAGTATTTACCTATACCATAAACAAAAAATCTCAATATTAACATATTTTCCTTTAAATAATTAGAGATTGTGACATTGTATGATGCTTGGGAGAGATGGAAGGAGTTATTGAGAAAGTGTCTACATTATGTACTTAATTTGGATTTGTAAATGCAAGCGTTTTATAGCAGGTTGATTTATTCACCAAATTAGTTGATTGATGGATCTTCAAGTGGGATTACCAATTTTAAAAATCATGAGGAATTACAAAAGTTGAATAAGAATATAGCTATAAATAATTACCAATAGGGGAATCAAGGCTAAACCCATTCATAATATTGATATGATGACGACATTAAAGGTGATGTTGGGAGCTTTGAGCAAGAAGATTAATAGTATAAGTTTGGCAGCTCAATTGGTATAATTGATAAGTTATGACATATGTGGTGGTGGATACACCAATCACGTTTGTCAGGTACCTAACAACATAAGACAACCAATTAAGCATGTTCATTTTGTGGGACACTGGCCCTAAAATAATTCCTATATTAACACTTATAATTCAAAGCGGAGAAAAAAATCTGAACTTCTCATGGAATAATTAAGGACAATAAAGGCAAAAGACTCCATTTGAATTTTAGCAACAACAACAATAATAAAGGAAGCCAAGTCTTTAAGGAGTTCATGACAAAATTAGTTAAGGAAGCCAAGTCTTTAAGGAGTTCATGATAAAATTAGTTACGGCATCTGAGGCCCGCTTTCGAAATACTGAAGTATCTCTTTTAAACCAAGAAGCTTCCATATACAACTTGAGAAATTACATTGGGCATCTTGCTAAGCTAGTCTCTAAAAGGCAAATCATCGAGCCAAAACTAAAGGAGCAAGTGATGATAATGACTTTGAGGAGTGGAAATGAGCTAAAAGTTAAGGAAAAAGAGAGAAAAGAAGGAAAGGGTTGTTATGAAAGAAAATAAGGAGAAGGAGAAGGATAAAGAGAAGGAGGAGCCAAAGAAGAAAGTTTTCAAAGAGTATAAATTGCCATTTCCATACCCGAGCAAACTTGAAAAATTAAAAAAAGGAAGATCAATTTAGTAAGATTTTAGAGTTTTTAAAACAATTACATATTAGTATCTCTTTTGTTGAACCTCTTTCACATATGTCAAGATATGATAAGTTGTTAAATGATCTCCTTTATAACAAGAAGAAAATCAATGAGTTTTTAATGGTTAATTTAAGTGAGGATTGCTCTACCATTTTATAAAGCAAGCTATCTAAGAAAAATTAAAGATTTAATGAGTTTTATTATTCCTTGTAATATTAGTAGTTTATAAATTAGAAGGGCATTAGTAGACTTAGGAGCTAATATTAATTTGATGTCATTTAATATATTTAAGAAGTTAGAATTGGGTGAAACTAAGCCAACTATGATGAGTATTCAATTAGTAGATAGGTCAATTAAGTATCCTAATGAAATTAGAGAGAATTTTTCAGCTAAGGTTAACAATTTTATCTTTCCTACTAATTTTGTTATTGTAGATATAGAAGATTACGGAGAGGCTCCTTTAATATTAGAATGAACTCTTAAACTACTGCTAACATGTTATAGATGTGTATGATGAAAAATTAATCAAAAAGGTAGAGCATGAGGAAGTGATTTTAAAGATATCCAATGTCATAATATATCCTCTTGATAAAAATGATACTTGTTTCTACATAGATGTGATTGATACTAAAATTTCTCGTTTCATGGAAGAAATAACACGTACGAGCCATCAAAGACTTATATTATGCAAGGAGGAGGAGAAGAGATGGATAGCTCTATTCTAAAGGAGGCAGTATATTTAAAAGCTAACGAGCCTTTACTTAGAAATTGAGTAAGGAGTAAAACTAAAAGAATTATAAAGAAGCAATTATTGGGAGGTAATCCAATTACTTAACTGTTTTTTATTTAATTTGATATAAATATAAATTAATAGAGATTTTCATAGGATACTGATTAATTAGTAAAGTATATAGAGTTTTAAAACCTACATATGTTGTATTTGATGCCACTAATGGGATTTGAAGAATTATTTATGGAAGAGGAACGTTAAAGAAAGCACACCAAAAAAATGAACACATTGCTGAATTAAAGAAGAATGAAGTAAAAGAAGTGCATTATTTCGTTAACGATTGTTAAAAGACAAGATGAAAACATTTAGAGTAATGATGTTGGTAGGGAATTTAGAGAGAATGGCCAACAGTGAAAACTTTCGTTCACAGAACAGTGAAGTAGTCTTATAATTGGCACAACTTTTCAAGTTTAGACACCTGCAGTTTATATATATAGATATAGATGTAGAACAGACCCTTTTCTTTTCTTCGTTGAATACGTTCCTAAGCCTCTCAGTAGAGATGTATGCTTTTCTTATGAATAATGAAAGCGATATTATTATTATTGAAGCTCTAAGGATACTGCAAGTGAACCGGTCTGAACTAACCCCACAAAGAAGCATTTCGGTGTTGGCACTCTCCGGAGAAAAAGAAAAAGGTATAGGATGGCGTTCAAGTTCGGCCCAAAAAGTGGATTGTTCGACCCCCGGCGAAAGACGATGCTGGTGGGCAAGTCCTGTAACGGGTAATACCATTATTGCAAACCAAGCAACAGATTATATGTCTCACAAATACAACGGATTGCAAGATACTCTGCAGCTGCACCCTTCCAAACCATTTGAAACATAGACCAAGCTCTACAAGTTTCTACGAAGTCAACAGGAAAAATCAACGCGAATGTAACATGTTATTGATGAAAGTGAGGCAAATTCAGATAGACTGAGCCCTGAACATGTAGCTACAAATATATGTTTATTTTAGAGTGCCTTATGTAACACCACTGTAATTAGTTCTTTATCATATACATTTTCCCTCTTACACATTATACATTAACCATCAAGGCTCAATGTTGTTGTTAGAAAATTACAAACTTCATCCATCTCTTGAGGGATTGTGTAGTGACCCAGCCTGCATTGCAGTATTAAGCATTTGTTAGAATCTTGTAGCTAATAACACAATACATGACTATAAACGACAACCAAAATGCTGTTGTAATAGAAATATATACCTATCATAGGTTCGAAAGGTCAGATTTTGAAATCCAGCTGAACTTAAGATCTGTGCTGATTTTTCTCCATGCTTGTATGCAACAACATCATCACCTGTCGCCAAAAATAAGGTAAGACTTCATTTACAGAGCATACATCTCAATCTCTAAAATCTTGATACATTGAAAACATTTGACTATGCTTGGTTATGACGATATTACCGAAACACAGGTGTATGGGAAACATATACCAGTTATTCGGTTTTCACTTCATTTTTCAATGGAGAACAGTAAAACTTGAAGCAATACAATAGTTGGTATCAACAGTTTATAAGGTTAGTTTCAGAAACATTATTAGGCAATCCTTATGGCACAAGTCAAATACCACTTTGTTTTATCTTAATAAGATGTACTTGTCAACATATACATCTACTAAAATAGGATAAATCAAGATGGACCACTACTTGAGTGATACATAAAGGTAACAAAGTTATCTATTCAAATGAATGGTTTGGATGCAAATTTGAAGGAATCTACTACTGAGTTACTATGACTAAAACAGTTAAACGGAGGGACAGATGGATGGCTGGGGGAAATTACAGTGGACTACTGGAATTACCACTTATGAACATTCAGCAGACGATCAGGAGTGAGGATGAGTCCGTATTATTGTGTATATGACAACAGGAGAACTAGTCTTAGGTGTCTAGCCAAGAAACCTTCCTCCACAATTTATTGGGCCCCACAGATAGCCTCTATCCCAACTCTTTGTTCTTAAAAATGATGGTTGATGCTTGCATAAAAGACAAATAAAAACTAACAATTTCACAGTAAAATTATTATCGAAAAAAAAGTAAAGTAGATTTGTCATTGAAGTACTTTAAATAGATCATAGCTATTTCCCAAAAGAACTTGAAAGAATTTCAATCTCCTGTATTTTCCACTGAAAAACATTGAACAAAGACCCGTCCAACCAGTACGTAAAACAACTAATGAAATATTGTCATTTCCTGAGAATGTAAAATATGGGACACAATAATTCAATCTACGTCACACTTCTCTCTTTGTCACATTTGTTTGTTTAGTAGTTCAGAATGTTTGATGAGAACCATTTAGGCGTATGTAACTAAATCTTCACCACTTTTTCGTACCTAAGCCATGGCAGAGCAAAATTGGCAAAGATGCTGCACGTCCAGAAGCTTCATATGCGCCTTCCATCCGATTCTTCAAGTTCCTACCAAAAAATGGATGCGTTATTCAACATATTGCTTAATCCTACAGAGCACGAAGTTCATGTTCAGGGCTTTGTATGGCCTGCCCAGGGTGCTATCTGTTACATGTTGAGACTTGAACGCCAACCTAGAACATGGAAGCCAACCACTTAGACCAACTATTGCACTAAGGTTGACTGGGTACACATTTCCATTTCCATAATGTGCACGTATCGAGCATGTAGCAGAGTAAAGAGCACAGGCAGCACCCATACTGAAACCACCCACTCCAAGTTTGACTGCAAGATAGATTAAGTTACAAAAGAAATCAACTATACAGAAAACCTTGGTGAGAGGTGCCTTATATGGTAATGCTATGACAATATATCCATCCTGAAGACAGAACAATAAACTCACTAAATTGCTAAGCAACTGATGTGAAATTCAAGTTCTACACAATACAAGCCATGCCTCAACCTATTAAATAGAATTTTCAGGACTATGTTTTAAAACTAGCAAATAGCATGATAAGGTCATATTACATTTGAAATGAATGTGAGATGAATAGAACTGACTCATTGGGATGTTTCTATTCTCATAAAGGCAAACTAGTGTGACGCATCATACTTAAAATTGGGGTAGCTGCTGTAAGGTGCTCTTTTATAGATTCGTTTGGCTCATTCAATTTGTGTTAGAAAAATAAAAGGAGTATTTACAGAAAAATCATAGAGCTCAATTCGTAAGACAGAGCAATAACAATTTTTTAAAGAAAAACGGAAACATATGAATTTAGAAATTACATAACTTGGAAAAACTACACAGTATATTCATGAATACTAAAAAGTCCATGGAGGAAATCATTTAAAAAATGGCGTACTGAGACGAAATGAAAATGCAATGGCTAAACAAAAGCCTTTGACCTTATCCAATGACTTAATTGAGGCAAAAAGACAATGAGGATCTGCAAGTTCCAAACAGAATCCCAAAATATTCCAAATGCAAACATTCAAGTGAATATGCTGCATTTTAACTAAATGGAACTATTTATCCATGTAACTTGCAGCCATGGATCTAGAAGAAGAGTCTCAAGAGCTGCAGATATCACTTACTGCAATCAGGCTCAGTCGACAACAGATTGGCAACATGTGCAGCTGAAGCATCCAGCCCTTCCAAATCATCAGGGGCATCGTCTGATAAATCACCAACATCAAACCCTGAGGCATGTCATACAAACTACATCAACCTTGCTACAAGTGAAATAAGTCAAGACATACTGACATTACTATTTTGTTGAGGGGAAGAGAAAGCAATAACTGAATAGGAAAATAGGATTGTAAATCTAAATATTAACAATTCATAGAAAACAAAGTCTGGTTAAACAACTGTAGAATTTAGTTGGCAGATTATGGATAAAAACCCGAATAAAATTATTAAGGGCCACAAATATCAAACAAATCTTAATCTGTGATCTTCTTTCCTTCCTATTCACAAGAAAAAGAATGATTGTTACGTTCATCAAGCACAGCATGAATGATAAACACTATAATCTGAGTTGGGTTGATTTGTTAGCATTAAAACAAGATTGAACAAATGAGTTCTTACAAGCAGTGCTTGGGAATCCACCAAATATGGCTACTGGCCTTATTGGAGCAGTTGGACAAATCCATTTAATCTGCCACATCAGATTGCAATGAACAATATAATCAGTTTCTTTCTGCAATCAGTGAAGAATGTTTACATGTATGTCTGCAACATAATCCTATGAACTGAGTTAAAGTGCTATCGTCCTTACATTTGGAAGAGGAAGAGTTTCCAAGAGCTGGGACCAGCTACAAACAAGACAGGTAATAAGACACCTTGGAATCAGTTGCAGAATTTTGAAACCATAATAAGTATCTATGAAAATCCCTATGACGATTTGAAGGTGCGCTCATATTTGTGTACAAGGCCTCAGATTAAATTAAATTAAATAGTAAAGAGGATAATTTATGACAGTACCAATATTCCAAATTGATTTTTCCTGGTTATATTTCAAGCTACAATAACTAAGCATTCACGATACTTTACTACTACACTACAGAAAATAATTGTCTAAAGGCATCAAGTTAGAGAATAAGTTGCCCCCCTTTGGAAGTGTTGACATATCAGAATTTTGAGTAAGCTGCTACTATGTGAACTACATTGTAAAAGTACATAGGAAAAAATGACAAGCGGTTGCATTATAATACACTAAATGGGTAAGTTTTTGTCTCCCATCTCATCAGCCATATCAAGAATCTTCTAAAGAGAAACATGAACTCTAATGGATCACAATTCACATCCGAACCAAACAAGGGATCAACGTTTCCTCTCTTTAGTATGACAGGAGAAACCTAACAAACAAAAGTATACCATTCTCTTGCACTGCATATCTCAGATGAAGAGTAAAGAACAGAATCTCATCAAACATCATTGACAAAGTCTGAACATGTATTTAAGCGAATAATTATTACTTCTAGTCTTAATCTTGATAGGAAGGAAAATAGTCATCAAGTGTCAATCCAAAAAGAGGTAAGAATTGTCAAAGGCATTCCTCATATCAACCGTCTATTCAGTACCAGGAATCCTTTTCCAGGCCTATACAGTAGAATTATCAGGCAGGTTGCCAAGCTAAGAAAGCTACAGAAGCTGCTAGCTCCTTTGATTGTTATCTTTTCTCTTCTATTTCTACAAGCCTTTGCTATGATTACATCCAAATGTCGCTTTAAAATAAGGAGTGCAGAAACTCAACTTGAAAAGGAAAGGGAAAGTAAATCACAGGAAGGCAAATGCCAGCATCGGCAGAAACAAAAGCTAGCCGAATACCTTGAACCTTTATCACCAAGACCATGCAGCCAAACAATAGTTGCCTGGTGATTTCCTCTAGGCCTAACCACATGCGTTCTCCCAAACTCAAACGTTTGTAAACTGCCTCTGCTGCCTGCATGAAATATCATAATCAAAGAAAACAAAGTTTAGCAATCGTGAATAAGCAATTGATGCATCTGTCAAGGAGAGAATGAAATGGCTACGGAGACTCACCAGAACTCATAGTATATGTATTGAAGCTGACTGTTTTTCACCAAGAAAATTGCAATTGGTACACTTATATGCTTGAGAACTATTGGGAATGTGTTCCTGCAATGACCAATACAAAGTCCATTTATAGCCATATAGAAGATGAAAATGGAATAAAGGCCGCTCAATCCACACATCAGCTCTTGCTTGTTCCTGTTATACACAGCCCAACCTTCTGATGAAACTATTAGAAAGCAAAAAGCACCACAAGAAAAGAAAGGGGGATAGGGAAAAAGTATGAAGTATAGAAGAAAGCATCAACTCTTTTCGAGAAGAGAGTCCTTTCACACCAAAAAGAAAAAAGAAAACAGACAAATGTGGCTAAAAAGCACAGCAGAAGGAGAACCTATTCTTTGTGGATAGTGCACAGATAAAGCAGTTCAACTATAAGGACCCAGAACGTTACTGCAAACAAGAAGGTTCCTCCCAAGATGTCCCAAAATGTCAAAAAAGAGAAGACAAAGAAATCTACTTTATTCCATTTAATGTCAGAGAGCAAATACAAGTCTCAACACCTGTTAAATGGGAGATTATGAAAATAGCAGTGAGCTAACCTTTGATGGAAATAATATATTTGAATATGGGGCAAGGGTGTTTCAGCTTTTACGGTGTCGGGAAGAGAACTTCAAGAGAGCATACGGGCTTTTCCCACTTTCCTCTATTCTTCTATTTCTCGTCCATCCGTTCCTCTGAAATTCGCAGATGGGGCCACTTACATCCACGGTTGAATCTTTACTTATGTAAAGTTGACTCCGACTGAAAAATGACATTAACATGAGACCTATGTTAAAAATATTCTCATTTTATATTTTCAAAAAAAAACCCTCATTTTCGAATTAAGATATACACTTTTAAATAATAAAATGTTGATTGAGTATACTAACAGGCATCAAATTCAATGAACTTAAAGAAAAGGTACCCTATGGATTTGAAATTTGGGACCATTATTTGTAGGGATAATTAATTACCATTATTTGTAATTTTTTTAATTTAGTGTTCAAGTTACAAACCAAAGGAGCCGACCATCTGATAAAACAGAGCCAAACCCACTGATAGTTATTAGTGGAAGAGGATACTGAATACTCGAGATGAGTTACCAAGAGAGGAGATGTATCGAGGAATACAACTAATGCCAATGGTGTGAATACAAGGAAAATATATTGTATTTTTAAACTCGAATTAGAGGATTAGTCCTCTAAGATGATGATGCTATTTTTTGTTCATAACCATTGTATTATATGTACGAAGTTCTGGTAAACTTTTTTCTCAACTATAGTATTCTTCAGATGGTATTATCATTTTAAGGTGAACATGTCAGGTGGTATTTTTAAATATAAGCATAATATTAGATGTACGAAAGCCTAGTATAAGTTTAACTTAGGCATGGTATTCCTCCTAATGAATGATGATCTTCTCATTTTAAGGTAAACATATTATGGGTGGCGATACTTTTTGTATTAACTATGGTATTATATGTATCAAGTTCTAATGAAGTTTTAATTAAGGCATAGTATTTTTTGTACTAAGTGATGGTATTCTCATTTTAAAGTAAACGTGTCACCTATTTGTAACGGATGGTAGTACTTTTTAACATAAGTGTACTATATTATATATATAAATATGTGTGTGTGAGAGAGAAAATAAGGTTGTTTTAACTTAGGCTTATGTAATTAGTGAAGGTATTCTCATTTTAATATGAAATGTAACTTATTTAATATCAATGGTTGTATTTTTTGTACATAAACATGGTATTAGATACGTGAAATATTTTTTACTCACATACACTATTCTTCCTACTCAGTGATGGTATTCTCGGTTTAAGGTAAACATTTGAATTATTTGTTATGTGTGGTGATATTTTTTGCATATAGTAATGATATTGGATGTATGAATATCTAGTATAGTTTTTATTGAGCTAAGATATTCTTCGCATTCGGTGATGGGATTCTCCTAATCTTTATAATTCGTTAATAAATGTGTCTTAAGTTCATATACACTCATTCATCACAAGCTAAGTACCTAAATCTAGTTTTCAAGTTGAAGGTAATGTAAGTTAGTGTTTCATCTTTTTTTCAATCATTGTTAACTGAAGTGTTTATCTTTCGATAGAACAATAGTGCTTCTGTTTAAAATCAATACAACTGAAAGTATTGACATACTAGATTTGGTCAAAACAAGACGACATTGTTTTGAAATCCAATTGTCTCAACTGCTAAGAGCACAAAATTCTTGTTTCTTTCAAACTGTTGTTGAAACAATAATAATATAAATACAAATAAGTTTTTAAAACTAATTTTCCTTTTTCAAAATTAAAACAATAAATTTGAGTAAAAAAGTAAAATCAAGATGAAAGAAGATAACAATTAGAAGAAGAAGAAATTAATATAATATTACAATTATATTCTTACCTCTTTCTATTATAATACAATTAAATTTGTTTAAGGCTATTTGTTTCTTTTTTTGTGATTTTCATTAAAAAAATAAATAAGTCATTAAAATGTGTTTGGTTGAGTATTGTTGTCATTTCTTATTTCTAAAAGTAAAAAAAATGCAATAACTTTACAGAAATGCAAAAGAGACGTTTTCGTATGTTTTTAAAATAGGTTTCTTTTTTCATAAAAACAACACATCCCCATTTTTTGACTATTCTTTGTTTGCCTTTTCAGCTTGGCTCTGCCTTCACCGTTTTATGCTGGCTCAGCCTGACTTTTCCTTCTCTACAACTTCTTCTTCCAGTAATGTTGATGTTGTCTCGGACTCTATGCATCACCTAGATGGTGGTGCCAGTGCAAGCCTCGATGGTGGTATCGACAATGGCGCTCTCGATGAATTAAGGTTTTGGTACAAGAACATCATCGCTGCACTTTGTGAGGTTTTGTTCACCATTCCCAATTCTCATAAGGTGAAGATTTTTAAAACCCTAGTTGATTTTGGAGTTTTATTAGAGAATTTAAGTGCTTTTTATTTGGTGCTATGATTTTGAGATCAGAATTTTATGTAATATGTAACAATACCTTAGTTACGTATCCCGGATCGAACGTGAAAGGACAATAAATGAAGAAATACAGAAAATACCTGATTTTGGTTTCATAACTTCAAATGAGATTTTTTAAGTCAAAACACGTGCGAATCCATCGCCGTTTTCACGGGAACTGTTCACCGGAACGCGGTTAATGTCTTTCTACATTTTTCTTAAAACATAAGATGTCTTAACGGGTCAGAGAATCCTTATGCTTATGAATGATATGAGTGATTGCAGGAGACCTTAACATTTATATATAACTTCTATATTGAGCTTCCCCATCACAAGCTCAATATGGGTCCGATCCACACTGATCAGAATCTATTTTTTACCCAGACTTCGACCCATTGATTTAGATCATTTATTAAGTCACTTTATTATATTTATTCGAATCAAATTATGTAACTTAACGGATAAGTTATTTTAAAAAACCAAAAATTCAATTAAATGTTGTCCAACTTTATGGCAAAAGTAAAAAATGTCCAACATTTGACTTAGAGAAACAACAATAGAGAAAACTTGTTTCCTCTTATCAAATGCTAAACAACATTAGAGAAAACCTTTATGTTTTCCAACTGAATGCTAAACTGCATTAGAGAACCTTTATGGGATTAAAAACTTATGTCCCCCAATGTCATGTGAAACTTTAATGATATCCATATAAAACTATATGCGTCTAAATGACATAGGCTCAAGGTTAATCTGTATATGTGCCCAATGACCTTTAAATGCTTAAGATTGACACAAATCTTAAGACTTTTATATGTATTATGACAATGTATGATAACACATATTACTGAGGGTAAACAATGATCATATTTATTGATGAGCCATCATACCTTTATAATAAATCAAAACGTACAAGTGTATATGGAGCAAACATAACGATCCCCTAACTAATAGTGTCTACGAACTTCAAAATACCCATACTGTATACTCGTCTTCCAAAAACAAGTGAGCAAAGTCCTTTAGTTAAAGAATCGAGTTATAGTTCCTCGGTCCTTAAATGCTCTAAACCTTAATGTCACCTTTTCGTATCAACTACTTTATGGTAAAATATTTAACCTCAAAATGCTAATACCTTGTGATATTCAATGTTGTTATTAAACAACACAGTAGCTTGATTATCACATTACAACCGAATGGGTCTAGCCATTGAAGCAACCACAGACAACTCATAAATCAAAAATTTGAGCTAAATCGTCTATAAAGTAACCTTATAGCATGCACTCTGCATTCATGGTCGAGGAAATCACCCGTGTCTACTTAACACTCTTCCACGAAATTGTACCATATGCTAACTTAAAAAAACTGTAACCTTAAGTGAATTTTTGATCATCCAGACACATAGCTTAATTTGAATCTGAATTCCCTACAAGATTTAGTCTGTTGACTTTTCTATATGTCAACATATAATCTTTGATTCTCTTTAATTATCTCAACACTTGCTTGACTGCATTTTAATGGTCTACATCTGGATCAACTAGATACTGACCAAACAGTCAAACAGTAAATGCAATGTCCTACCTAGTATATAGCCGAGCATACATCAGGCTATCAATCGTACTAGAATATGAAACATTTCTCAAAACCTCAGCTTCACTTTATTCTTTGGATGCTACATAAAAGATTTTCTCTCATTATGAGATATAGGTGCTACGACAAGTTTATAATTAACCGTATTAAACCTTTGTAACATATAATCAATGCATACACTCTGTTAGAGGTATGACGAGTGTTAAGATCTGTCTCGATGAATATGAATACCTAGGACAAAAGATGCTACGCCAAGGTCCTTTATGTCAAAGTTCTCGACCAAACGTTGTTAACCTTATACAACATGGCCAAGTAATTTGACGTGAGCAATATATCATCCACATGCAACAATGGGAAGATAACTTTGCTCCCTCTAAACTCATAATACAAGCATCTTTGTAACTTTATTTTCCATAAAGCCAAAAGAGGTCAAACTTTATCAAATGTAAGGTATCACTTTCGAGAGGTTTGATGTAAATCATATATTGATCTGCATAATGCGCAAACCATGTCAATTCCACCTAGATCCTAAAATCCTTTAGGTTGTACTATATAAACTACTTTATAAAGGTCTTTATTCAAGAAAGTAGTTTTGACAATCATCTGATATAACTATATATCATCATGAGCTACAACTGCCATAATCAGTCAAAATCAATCCTTTGAGGATATGAGAGAAAAGTTAACATTAAAGTCAACATTTCTCCCTTAGTGAACCATCAGGCAACTGAGTGAGTCCATAAAGTGCTAAACTTTATCCTAAAATCTTTTAGGTCTTAAAACTCCATTTACAACTGACGGTTTTCCAATTCTGCTACAAAATCAACCAGCTCCTAGACCTTACTATGCTTCATGGCTTGCATCTCATCAGTTATTACAACCCACCACAATTTCACATTGGGTTCAGAAATAACTTCTGTAAAAGTAACTGGATTCATACCATATCTAATATCATAGTCCCATTCACCTAATAGACTATGTTATCAGATGGGATAGTAGGTCATCTCACTCTGGCGAATCTTCATGACTACATTAGAACTTGTACCCTCAGGAACCTTTGTGTGTACATGTATGGGTTCCTGTTCCTATATAGGCACGGTATAAAGACCTAGATCCATCGGATCTAGCTGTATGAGTGGCAAGTACATAATAACTGTAGTATCCACCCTGTTATCATCCGAAGGGTCAAAGGGTCCATCATCATCACAGACATCGTATTCCAGAAACTTAGCTTTTTGTGATTTCGTTATTCTGGTCCCTCCTTCTCTACAGTAAGATCTGTAGCCTTTAGATTGGTTAGGATATCTTACTAAATAGTAATGAGTATAATGAGCATGCAATATTTCTTATAAGGATTATACTACCTCAGTAGGGTAGCCTCATACATGAATGTATGCAAGGCTTGGTTTTCATACCTTTAGATAATCAGGTAGATTAGTCATGTTCTGAATTGACTTCTTCAAGTCGTTTAGGGTGCAGTTATGCATTTCGGCAATACACTATTTTACTCAAAACTACCCGATATAGTGAGTCAAGTCACTATCCCAACCAATTCCATATATCTAGAAAATGGACCTTTTCAAGTCCTAAAACACCTTGTTTGCCATGATATTCTCCTCCATGGTCAGATCTGACACTCTGAATGGATTTTCCCAATTGGTTCTCAACCTTCAATCTTTAAGCAAGAACACATAACTATGATGGGAATAATCATCAACAACAGTCAAAATACATTTGAAATTACACAATACAACTATATAAGGTCTTCTGATATCCGTATATATCAGACTCAACAAGTCAGAAGCACGAGTTGACGATTTTTCCTTATTAGTCAACTTACCCCTGCAATAGTCAACACTTGTTCCCAGATCATCATAATCAGGATTTAAGAGAATGGTTTCCTTAATCAATCTCTCAAACTTGGCTCTAAAAATATGGCTTTTAATCAATCTCTCAAACTTGGCTCTAAAAATATGGCTTAAACTTTTATGCCATACCATGTATGACTTTTCATTCATCAAGGTTCTTCATTTCATGACTTGTTTAGCAAGATACGAAAAGCATATATCTAATTCGGGTAAGACACATTCTATATAAACCATATGACAAGAAAGTTGTACCATTATGTTTTGCATTAAATACCAACTATACAAAAGAAGCATTAAATACAAAACGTCAACCTTCTTTGTCCAAAATTGATCCAAAGATCCCATATAAAATGTGTTGTGTAAAATCCAAAATGAACCTTGTAGCAATGTTCAACTCATACATTCCCCTACAGATATTTCATCCATTTCTTTATTGCTGTCAACCATCAATTCCTCCTTCTTTTTATTTGGATTTATCCTGGATATGAACCCCTGCATTGTGGAAGCACCTTGATCAGATACTCCACTATATAGCCACCAAGTACTTAATGCGACTATCACAAATCAAATTTATAAACTGATAAGCTAATGAGTTATTTGATGGTCATAGTCTTTCCTTTTAGACCTCATACTGTTGGCTTCTTTATGTCTTACAGACCTTTACCGGCACTAAATTGACCAGCATCAGTATGCAGAGAAGATTTAGTCTTTCTACCTTTAATCTTAGCGGGCTTCATCTTTGCCTTCCCTTTAGTTACTTCGATGGCTATAGGAGTAGCAAGCTTGAGTTTCTCCTCCTCAGCAACGCAATAGGTAATTAAAGTATTGAAGTCCCATTCCTCATCCTGTGAATAACATGTCTTCACTAGATAACTAAACTCTAGAGGAAGTGTATTTAGAATTTGGTGAACTATGAAGACATTAGGAAGAGGAATGTTTAACATTTTCAGTCTACTGTGAAGATAGATCATTATTAATATGTTCTCCTTTACTCTCCCTTCTCCCGTATACGTCATGGAGAATAATTATTTCATTAAGGCACTTGTCTCAACATTAGGTGAGACTATGCACCTCTGGGAGACATTACTAAGAAATTACTTCGTTATGTTTGTGTCCGGAAGTTCACTTAGTAGATGGTCAGGAATGGATCTTTTAATGGCCATAAGACTTAATTTGCTAGACTAATCTCAGACTTCATAGGTTACTTTATGAGCTTTCGAGCTCATGGATGTAGGTGGAGATGGCTTATCCTACCATATAGCCATATTAACCTTAACTATCTCCATAGCGTTCAATATATCCTCTGTCCACTTCTTCTTGAAACTGGTTAGGATTTTAATAGTGACATTGATATTATTGACTGAAAAGGTGACTTTAAAATGATAATATTTAGATCAACACAAATGTAGGATATCAACGATACTCAAAGCCATTAAACAATATCTTTTTTGAGAATCCGATCACACATATTATGAAACACCATTGGGCTGAATGCATAATATATGCAATTAGACCTCCACATAAAAGTGATCAGAGTACAAACCATCAACTCTCATGACACTACCACCTTTAGGCGAATAGATCACTTGAGCATCAACTTTCCTCTATCTTATGTCTTTATGCACATCTTAAAAGGTAGTATAAGGCCAACACCTTTGGGTAGAATAACCAAACACAAAACAAGAGACATCCTCCTACATGCAAGCAGAACAATTCAAAATACTGACTTGAAAGGTCACTTTGATGACTACATCCTCATCAGCACTCAAAAAGTCCACAAACACAAGGGATACATCTTTATGTTATCCTCACATTCTTGATGGACATATGGTATGTAACAATGTAACATCAATAAATGCAAAAACCTAAATGCACAGTCTCATTGTCACACACTCATTCTGAAGACATTCTTTGAAAACTTCATTTGAGACTTTCGTAAACGAAAAATCTCAATAGAGTGACTATCATGCATTACTGGACACTGAACCGCCACCTGAGACACAAAAACCTCATGTATCTCCCTTATGGTAAGTTCGTTGCATGAAAATTCACTCAAAAATAGCTTGAGAATGCCTTAATTCCTTTTTCGAGTTACTATCATGCAATCCCGAACACTGAACATGAAACCCGAGATATAAAAATTTGAAGTATCTCCCTTATGTAATGTCCGAAGCATGAAAATTCACTTGAAATCAAATTCAGAATTCCTTAACTCCATTTTTTAGAGTTAAACTTTAATTTATTACTAATGTAATAAATCAAAAAAAAGGAAATTTTCACTTTATGAATTTTCCAAACTCAAAAACTGACTCAAAATATCCCAGGGCACCCTTATGGGAAATTTGAAATTTTCGTTTTTTTTAAATACTATAGTGGGAGGGCATGTCGCACATGCCATAAGCGTCGCAGAGCGTCGCGTCTTCAACTTGGATGGCGCGTGCGTGACACGTGTATCGTTCCTGTCCACCCCACGCGCTAGAAGTACCTACCTACGGGTAGTATTGTTCACCCATCGAGATGCGCCAGACGATTTTTGTAATCTTGCCAGAAAATGGAAATTTTCAGCGTGTTTCGGGCTGGTTTTTCTTGCTCTCGGGCTTTTTTTCAACCCGTTTCTCAAGGCTAAACATATGTATACTACTTTCATGCAATAAAAAGCAAGAAAAAACCAAGAAATAGAAGTTAAACTCTCCGAAAACCTTATGGAGAAAAAAATGAAAAATCTTCGTTTTTAACCACCCGATCATATCACCACTCTGATACCACATGTAACACGTAGCGACACCTTAGTTACGTTTCTCGGATTAAACGTGGAAGAGAAATAAATGAAGAAATGCAGAAAATAACTGATTTCGATTCCATAATTTCAAACGAGCTTTTCGAAGCCAAAACGAGCACAAATCCACAACAGTCTTTACAGAAACTGTTCACCGGAACGCGTTCAATGTCTTTCTATAGTTTTATCAAAATGTAAGCTCTCTTAATGAGTTAGAGAATTCTTATGCTTACGATTGATATAAGCAACTGCAAGAGGTCTTAACCTTTATATATAGCTTCTATATCGGACTTCCCCATCATAGGCTCGATATGGGTCCGATCTTCACTGATTGGGATTTATTTTCCACCTAGACTTTGACCTATTAATTTAGATCATTTATTGGGCTACTTTATTATCTTTATCCGAATCAAATTACGTAACTTAACTGATAAGTTATTTAAAAAACCTAAAAATGCAATTAAATATTGTTCAACTTTATGGGAAAAGTAAAAATGTCCAACATTTGAAACCTTTCTTTTTGTACGTGGTTGAGTTACTTTAGAATTGTTTAATATTTCAATATAATGTCATGTGAAACAGAATCTATAGACCGAATTGAATGGAAATTGAAAATTTTTCTCTTCCAAATAAGTTATTGCCGCTCTAAGCTTACACTGAAGTTGGTCTCTTGTCTAATCAAAAGCTCTTTTGGGAATAATATTGCTCTAAACTTGAAGATAGCGAGGATCCTTGTGATGTTTGAATGGGTCAATTTGAAGTTCTAAAGTACTTGGATAATAATGTCTATCTGCATAAGATGCAAAAAGATGTCTTTTCAAAGATTGTATGGTTTTGTCTTGAACTTTGAGTGGAAATGCATTAGTTTTAGCTAATATGATGAGTTCATCTTCAATTAGGCGAAATAATTGGAGATTGGATCACTTGTGGGTCAAGCTGAGCTGAGAAGTTAGAAGAGAGAGCTGCCAATCTAAGAAAGGTATTTTGGAGGGACTGGTGAATTTAGGTTTCTAAATTGCACTCTTCCAGTTTGTTGACATATTAAACCAACTAGTTGCTAAGGTTGTTTATGAACAACTTAAGTAATTGCATATCAAAAGGAGCATATCTAAATTGAAGCTAATAAATCCTTCAATTTTCAATTGTATATATTTCCAAGTTGAGGAACACTTAACAGTGCTGCAATTTTTTTATCATCATCATCTCTCTCAACATTATCCACCTACTACCTTAACCAAACATTCATCTTCATCTAACTCAACAAGGATCCGACAATAATGACGATGACGATGGAGTTCCAAATTCATGGCTTTAACAAGGAATTCCACAGATTACCAAATATTGATTTATGGATCATGTAATTCTTAGAGAAATGTAACAAAAAAAAGGACATGATTTACGAGTTGGGAAGGATTGTAATAATGTTAGTTGACACAGTTCGATTTGAAGTAGTATGTTTGTCTTTAACTAGGAAAATTTAAAGAGAAGTGTAAGAAACTAAGCTAAATCATGTTTGATGCACAACTTTGGCCTCCTCATATGTAATTTGTTGTGTTATCATAATTATGTAAGAAGACTTAATATTTTTTTTTAATTTATGGAATTTTATTATATACTATTAATGTGCAAATTTCTTTAATTGTATAAATATACGTATATTTTATTTCTAACCATTATGAGAATTAATTAACTTCAAAACATAATATATTATTTTAAAAATAATTAACATATGAGTATAATTAAAAAAATAGAAACAAGATAATAAAACCAAACATATTTTTGTTTTTAGTTTTTCATTACAAACTTCAACCAAACAAGTTTTTGTTTTCATTTTTTATATTAAAAATCTCAATCAAACACATTTTTGTTTTTTAATGAGAAAAATAGAAACAAAAATCAGAAAATAAAAACTGAAAACTACAATAGAAAAATAAAAGTAGAACCAAAGGACCCTTAACTATTATTAAAATAGTTATAGATTTTTATGATTCTTACGAGTGATTTTGATAAATCATATGATTTTATACCTTTCTCTTCTTCTCCCAAGACCATAATAACAATAAAAAAGATGAAAATATACCGTATGTCCCAGCTGTGTTAATATTTTCCTTGATGAAATGAAAAGCCTTTTTATCTCTGCATAGTCCAGTTTATTTATAGGAAAGTCTAATCGAAGATTCTTCTACCATTTGAGAAACAAGGCATCTCCATCAACATTACCATAGTTAGCGTCCATCAATTTCTTCATTAGCAATGCAGCTTTCTCTCGAGCCCTTGACGATCCTCTCACTGAGAGATCAGCTAACACGACTGTAATATCCGGCAATCTCAAAGCATCTCTGACGCAGCCCTCACTTTCGTCGAACAAACGAACAAGGATGTCTGCTGCTCCTTCCTTGCTCAACATGCACGTCCCTTTCAACACATCCACCATAGAACTCACTATGTGCTCAGTTTTTGTTATGGCAATCAACCCTTCATTGAATCTTGCGAGAAGACTCAAAACTGCCAGTGATATTCCGGCGAGATCGTCTCCATGTGGGCTCTCGACGACTTTGAGGAGCACCTCCACAGCCCCTGAACGGACTGCCAAAGTGCAATTCCCATGAAACTGCATAAGCTCGGCTAAGGAGCTGAGTAGGTGATGGGCAGCAGGACCTCGTGGTCCTGATATAGCTTTGATGATCACCTGAACAGTACCTGCTACACCAAACTTAGCTTTGTTCTTATCAAGCATTGCCAAACTGCAAACCAAGGAGGAAGCCAAACGAAGAGACTGTGATGATAGTGGTGAGACAATGATTGAATTCAGATGAGAAACGATTCCCATCTCTGAAAGAGACGGCTTTAGATCAGGGTTCAAGGAGAGGTTGAAAAGGATAGACAATGAGAGAATTTGGATGAAAGAAGATGAAGCTTTTGTGAGCCTAAGAATTGAGGGAATGCCATTTTCCGTCTGCGCAAGCAAGTTTCTGTTCTGAGGGCTAACTTTGGTGACCGAATACAAGGTCTGCAGAGCTTTCTCCTGATCGTCAACGGAGCTCAGTTCAACTTCTGCAAGACATTTCGCTATGGTTTCACGAATCCTAGTTGCTGGCATAACTGCTTAGATCTTTGCAACTGGAATGATGTGATCAGGAATGATTCACGAATGCGAGAGTTGACAGCTAGTGTGCTAAATCTGTCCAAGTCCTTGAGATATAATCACAAACGATGACCATGCCAGGTCCACATACAGCAATTTCCAAGGATGATCGACATTGGAAAATGCTTCACTTTTTTGGAGTGTTCAATACGTCTTGATTTACTATGGCTTCGGACCGATGCTTCGATGCTTCCACTGCAAGTTTGACAGTAAGTACAAACTCAAAAGATGCAATTTGTTCCTCGTAGTTGTTGGAAAGTTAGGTTAGGATCCGTTCTACGCAATGTAATTACGAAATTTTTCGTATTTGATTTCTTGAAAATCATAATCACTTAAATTTTATAAAATTACTAACAATTAAATTATAATAAAATATCAATCTTAATTCGTACCTTATTTTGAAACTATATCATTTCTTATCATATCATTTGAATTATTTCTAAAATCGATTCATCTCAACGACTGTAGTTCAAGTGTCTGACCTTTAACAGTATCCACATAACATGTTAAGATAACTTCGTAAGTATTACAGAGATAGCTAGACAAAGAATGCTAGCTCATTTATAACTTAAGCTATTTATAATAGAGTTTAGATATTATAGTAATTTAACTGAAATCAAATTCTAATTTTAGTTAAACTTTGAATAAAATTACAAATAATTCGAATTAAGTCCCAATTATGCCCAAATAAGATCTAATATCTCATATTGATCCTTATGTATTAAATATCTCATACTTAATCATAAAGTTTCTTAAACTTTACAGTCAAGTCTAATTTGATTAAAATATCTTTTCTCTCTTAAACACTTTCTTTATGTGAGACCCATTAAGTCCCTAAATATATTGGCAATAGATATAAATTATAACTCCAAATCATATTTATGATTAGATAAATTATACTCCTTTAATTTTTCTTTAATTCTTTAATTAAACAGTTTATATTTGTAGACCAAGATTGATGTCTACCAACACAATATGACCACCCAAATATTAGAAATGTCAAAGTGATTTTGACTAACTTTTTGTGCATGATTTTTCTTATAATCGAATCATTTCATCATACACCATTAGCTATTGATTAAATTAGTGAATTTGTAAACTATTTTACAAATGGTCATTCTACCTTAGCCAAGGATTTTTCGAATCAATACTATTCGAAAATAATAGTACATTCTCCCTAATTATTTAAGGGTGATGAATTCTATATTGATCATTCAACTACCTCCATGTAGTTCATGCTACATCCGATGACTATCGATTGAGTTATCCTTAACTAGAACAGGCCATGAGATTATTAAAACAAGATAACTTTGGAGATCTCAAGTTAATGGATCACTTATGCAATCATCACAATAAGAATTTTCATAGATATACAAGTAATGTTCCAAATGGATTTATCATATTTGGTCAGTTTAGTAAATTTATTCTCTAACAAGCACTCACTCATTTGCTTAAGTATCTCTGTACTTTAGTCTGAAAGATCGACTACTTCTTTCGTAAGGAAAAACATAACGTGTACTAGTTTTTTTATGCTCTATTAATGTCCAGTCTCAATAGAACAATGACTAGGAACAATTTAAGGATAATAAATGAATATAATATGAATCTCATTTGCAAATATATTTATCCCATGGACTTTTTCATATTTATCTAAACATGTATAAGATAAATAATGTCTTTAAATTATTTTGTCACTAAACTACAACCAACCAATTAGATGTAGAGCATAAACCAACAATCTCCTACTTGCACTAAACTAATCATTTAAGTATATTATATCACTCTAAATGACAATCATGCTAATACTAGGATAGTGGTTTAGTGAGAGAATTCTACAAGATTCTCTAGAGTGAGCACTTGTTTAAATCTAACAATTTTATTTTAATTATTTTCATAATTAAAATAAACTGGCCAAATACATCCTTGGATCTTTATGACACCTTCGCTCTTTTTACATACCCAATGACTCTAATGTTCAATAGTACTTACTATCTAAATAATGAAAGGAATTATACTAAGTTCACTAAACTTCTTGATCTAGTTAATCATTTTCACTAAATGAAAAATGCTTTATGGTTTAATTATCAACCATTGCTACATTGGAACCTTTCTAATCTTAAAATAATATTGTTTTATGTAAAATACACCTTACTTAAGATTTGTTTCTAAAGTTAATATCTATATAATCTTAAACTCAAATATTAACTCATACATAGAATGATAGATATCTTTAATATTTCACAAGTAATAGATATCTGAAATACTAAATATCTTTAGTATATTATCCATGTACTTGGAGTATAATAGGTAAACAACTTCCATATCTATATGTATAGATATAATTTCCAAAATTAAATTGTTACATTTTCATATCTAACAAGAGTTATTTTTAGACTATTATATTTTCGACAATTGAAAATATGAATTATTGTTCTCTATGAGCAATATATCCCTATGTACTCCCACCAAAGAGGATAACTATACTCTCACTAGCCTTTTTACAAACATGATAATTTCGTAATTATTTCGAAAACAAACTCCTTGAATTCATCATTAAATTGAATATTTCAACGTCTCGTATCCTTTCAACTATACATCTAATGTATAAGCAAAGGCATTAGTTTTAACAGGATGTATTGTCATGAGATTTGAACTTTTCAAGTTTCATCTTACTTCTACTACTTATCTTACTTATCTTAAGAACAATTCTCCTATAAGTGTTCATTGAAACAAACTTTTTGTTCAATAGGTCTGTAAGATTATATCCAACAAATTTGGATATCTCATAACCTTCTATTATCTAATTTAGTTATAGAATTAGTGGATAATATATGCTTCAAGTAAGCATCATATCTTAAAAACCAATAAATTTGACTCTTTCAAAGTCTTAGCATTTATGTCTAACATGAAATCTTGTTAATTGATTTAATTGGAACTGCTAAAGATAAGTTATTGTACTAGGCATAGCTATAAAAGAAATAATATTACATCATACAATATCTCATATTGTATTTTCTCTTTACATAAATTCATACAAGTATCATCCTTTTATGAATTGTTATTACATCTAATATAGCTTATGTATAAGATTTAACAATTCAATACTGTCCTTATTCTTTCATTAAAGATTGATTTAGTTATTCTTCAACTTAGCAAGTTTCACAAGTTTCATATGATTCATTGTAACACCCCATTACCCTAGGGTACGTACCGGGACCCCCGTAGGTCATTCCGACACATATCCTAAGATAACGGAGCGTTACGTGCAATTACTATAGAACTCCA